>CM048044.1:9901529-10409029 GCA_026259375.1 Verasper variegatus | reverse complement strand
GACCTGTGGAGAGAGAGTGCAGCTCAGGACTGTTAGTTCAGCCTGTCTGTGTAATGTATGTAAGTGTGAACAACTGTGGCAGACAACTGAACCTCTAACGATTTGTATTAAAGAATATCACTGGAACTGTATTGTGAAGATATGACCACATCCTGTTATAGCTCAACAAAATATAAGATTCAATCCTACTGTACATGAAAGCTACAACTTTTGTGTTGCACATGTGACAAGTTGTGTCTTAAAGTGAATTCCCTTAGACATGAGCTTGATTTGTCAGAATCATGTGACCTCACTGTCACCTTCTCTGGTTTTTAAAGAGTTTCCCCTGCTTTTCAAGTCTGAATCAGTACAGAGAGTTTGCCCAGTTGTCGTATAGACAACTATAATGTCCAAATAATTGCGTCTGGTCATTATCCAGATTTTCATATATGAACAAGGAGATCGTCTGAATCAGACGTGTTCACAACTGCAGGAAAATCTGTTGAGGGAGGAGGCAGGATGTATAAATTCCGCTGTGGAAATCGTGTTTTTGTTTACAGCACCAAGCATCAAACCTGACGTCAGTTCTTATCACCAAAAGCATTCGAATCCAGTTGTCTTTCTAAGTTGACATTTTTCATCAGCATCTAATATGAAAATGCCGTCTCTTTTTCACCCTGAGCTATTTTTATTCTTTCTTTTTTTCCCTCAGTTTTGCGTCTGTCGGGTGTTAGAAACTTCTTCAACACACCCACTCGCTCACAATGAATTCTTTGAGCAATATACTGCTGTATTCTCACACGGGCTCACTCGGACATTCTCAGGAGTTTCATACAGCCGCTGAGTGCATGTCCGAAAGTAAGTTAGGTTTGACATTGAATTGTGGCTCCATGAGAGCTACTGAAAGGCTTGTAAGCAGACATTGACTCAAGATAGGTTAAGTATACAGCCCTCTGTTTGAAAATACAGATCTAAAACTGCTGTGATTTTTACAGTACAGTCAAGCATACTCATCAGTAACAACAGTGCGTTGTGTCACACGTGTGTTGATGAGTATTGTGGTTGCTGTTGATAATCAGTGTGTTATCATGGCGGTCGAGCTCTTTGTTGCGTAGTCTTGTGATCTTTACAGTTTTGTGAATAACAGTTTGATTCACGTCTTAGTTAGTTGTCAGCGCTGATGAAATGTTATTTTTTGAAGTAGACATCTTCTCACACGTTACCAGAGCTTTATCACAGTTTCTTAGTTATCGTCATGTTGGATTATATTTTCAATGCCAAGGTTTGTTTGGTCAGTTGAGGAGAAAAGCGTCTCGTGAGGAAAATAAATAATTTTTACACACGTGAGCATAAATGCAGGTGCACACTCTTTGTGCACACTCGCTTAAACACACACAGACATGCGTGCTTGGTATCACGAGTCCAGATGGGAGTAGAGTGGATCAATACAAAGAGAGTGGGTCTGGTTGATATCTCTGCTGAATGAGTATCTCCCCCTTCTCTCTTTCTGTTTTCTCTCTGTCTGTCTTTCCTTTTTTTGTGAAAAATGTTCTCGCTCTGTCTGTTTTCTGCTGCTTCACTTTATTTCTCCTTTTCCTTGTTTTTTTTTCCTTCTTTCCTTTTTTATTCTCCTCTGGTTTTTTCTCTTGTCTGCACACACACGCACACACACACACACACACACACACACACACACACACACATAACCACACCACACAGACAGTAATGAACACTTCAAAATCCAAAGCACGATCTTCCTATGGCCTAGTTTTAAGAGCCTCCAATGTCATGTGAGTAAAAAATAGACTGACGAAAACAATATTGAGATCTGTGGTAGCAGAACGAGCCCAGAATCGGCAGAGGCAGGATCCGCGTGGCTCGTTCTGAGCGTGGTGGTTTTGGCATGGATTTAGTCTGAAGAAGATAATCTAGCTTGCTAGCCATTCTGGGCTCACACAGGTGGCGGTGTTCGAGCTCTCTGGGGTAATGGCACACTCCCGTAGTGGTGATCCAGGGGTCAAATCACTCGGCTGGTAACACTAACTAGACAGCAGAATTGTGCAATGGTCAGTGTGGTTATTATATAGAGGTTACTTTTTTACACAATCATATCGAGACAGATTCAGTGTTGATCTGTCTAAATAATGTTTAAAACAGATTTAGTTGGTTGTGTGTCTCCTCCTTGAACCTTTCAGTGATGAAACTGTTGATGTTCACAGTTTTTGAAACATTACACTACTCACACTTCTGACCTCTTGGGTCTTGATTTATTTTACATCTTCAAGTAATTGAATTCATAATATGCAGTGTACCATTCAAATAATACCCAGTTCTATTTATATAGTAGAGGTTGTTTTATTTTCATTCAGACCGTTTTTGTTAGTGCGTGTGTCAAAGCTGTGTACACAGATAATTTGAGATTTTAAAAAAGTGACATAATGATTTACATTTCTTCGAGGGTTAAACATTTACTGTAAAAATCTATGGTGTCCAAAGGGGACAATATTCCCATTCACACATCAAAGTTTGACTGCTCAGTGAAATAAATGTCCTAGGCTGAAATGCAAGAGAGGTTACCTCTAACCACTCGGGGTTGTTTGTAGCCACCAAACAAACCTTCTTGGGCAGTGTGTGAGCATTCAGACTTTAATGCTGGGTTAGATTGAATTTCTGAATCTGATGAGTGGTGAGGAATGATGGCAAATGTTAAAAATGTTTGTTCGGGATTGTATTCACAGGGAGTTTTGCAGGGTTTAGACTAAAATGTAAAACCCTTCACTAGACTTATCTCATGCTCCAGCTATACACAGTAAAGAGCGTTTTAGATATTCATTGTCTCACTACTGTGTCTTTGTCACTGTGTTTTTTTATTTGTTGATATTTTGTTTGCTTATATGTGAGGTTTAAACTCAGTTTGTATTGACACATTAGGTGGCCATCAGCTTATTGATCACTCTCTGACCTGATCGATGTGAAGTTTGGTCAGCAGACCAATTGATTAAATGATAATTTTGTGTGTGTGTGTGTGTGTGTGTGTGTGTGTATTTTCTGCAGGCGTGGTTGCGGAAGGAAACGGAAAGGGACACCTGTAAAAGTCTTTGTTACACACACGGAGGAGGAGAGCGTGCCTGAACACAGCTTCAGTCCAGGTGTGTGTTTGTGTGTGTTTTATCGGCACAGCATATTCTTACTGTCATCAACTGTGAGTGTGTGTGTGTGTGTGTGTGTGTGTGTGTGTGTGTGAGAGATTGTTATGGGGGTGGAGCATGTACAAGTGAGTGTGACCTACTTCTGTGCATGCATGCATGTGTGTGTGTGTGTGTGTGTGAGTGTGTGAGAGAGTGTATGTGTGTGCTTGCTTACATATGTGCTGCGATGTGCACCTGTGTATGTGCTTCAGGAGATCGGGTGATGACCTTTGTGTTTGTGTGTGTGTGTGTGTGTGTGTGTGTGTGTGTGTTAGTGTGTGTGTGTGTGTTAGTGTGTTACACTTATATGTAATCATTTTATACTGACTGTTCCTGTGCTCTCAGGTGATCGTAAGGAAGCAGCAGAGAATAAACGGCCGACACTGGATGGACCCTTTCACAACACAGAGTCTGTGCCCCACAACTGGTGAGTAGACAGGTTTTTTTCGTGTATGTGTTTGTGCGCAGGTTAATAAATAGTTAAATAGTTATCAGAGGTCTGTTTAAACACTGCTTCTTGTGCTCAGTTTTTTCAGTACTTTTTGTAGTAAACAGTCCTTAGTTCAGTCAGTAACATAAAAGAAAATTGTCTTGGAAACTGATGAATACTGAACCCTCTTCACCTCCCAGTGGTCCATCAGAGCAGGCTTATGAGAGAGACTCCACTGGATCCAAGATCAGCTCCTGCTCGGCCTCCACACCAGCTTCCTCAGCCCCAACCCCAACCCCGCTCCCTGCTCCTGCCCCCGCCACAGCAACCTCGGCTCAGGCCCCGTCTCTGACTCCCGCGTCCACTGCTCCGGCAGCTCCAACAGCTTCTGCTTCGGCCCCAACGGCTAGCTCCTTCCCTCCCTCCCCAAACTGCCGCATCCGAGAGGTCCACTGTGGCAGCCAGGTGCGGCTGGTTGTTATCGCCATCCGGGACATCACCAAGGGGGAGGAGATCACTGTGGACTACAGTTTGACCGAATGGGGAGAGAACCTGGTCAGTGCCTATAAATCATTTATACGCTGTCAAATTATTCTGTTAAGTTTCCTAGTATAATTTTTCTTACCTGAACTAAACCTAAATTCTACTTCAACTCGGATCGCTTTATTAGGTCAAGGCAAAGAAATGATATTACTCCTCAATTTTCCTCAAGCCTCCATCCAGTAAAGGCTTCAGATAGGCAACCATATGTGTATTCACAGTGTTGATCAGCTTCACACACACACACACACACACACACACACACACACACACACACACACACACACACACACACACACACACACACACACATACACTACACAAACACAGCTAAGCAAGGCATGGGGTTACCATGGTGATGGCTCAGCTCCAGGTCTCTCTCTCTCTCTCTCTCTCTCTCTCTCTCTCTCTCTCTCTCTCTCTCTCTCTCTCTCTCTCTCTCTCTCTCTCTCTCTCTCTCTCTCTCCCTCTCTCTCTCTACCTATAGTGCTTTAGCAACAGTAACCATGGTTATTACATGACATCTGTTCTTTTAATGGATCTCATTAGATCAGATCAATTTGCTCAAATAGATTAAGAAACCAGAAATTGAATTGACAAAATGGTTAAATTTACATCAGAGTTTTATGTGGGACCAGGGTTGTTTATACTTCCTCTAAAACATATTATTGGCTGATTGATTTATATAAGTCATTGTATTCAGTGACTAGAATAAATCAATTTCTGACCCCCCATTTCTGACTGATGAGATGTTGACAATGTTACAAAGCAATATCTCTCTTTCTGCTTTTGTTTGGCGTGTAAGTGTGAGAATCAACCTGTGCTCACGACCAACCGTGGTGGGTTGTCCTCCTGCTCTCTGAGTGATGGCTTGGCTTATTGTGATGGCAAACATGAGGATGTGCCGGATGTTGTAATGCGACTGCTCTGTGTCCTGCAGGGTTTCCGTGGTACCGTGTCTCCAGTGCAACATGAGTGTAACTCTGACACTGAGAATAACAACAATATCAAAAAGGTAAGAGAGAAAGATAACACTTGTCAACCAAATTTAATCTTAAACCCATTGTTGTAGAAAGCAATCACACATCCTAAATTGTCCCCCTTAAATGTTAGCTGGTGAACTTACTATGCTAGCAGTCCCAAGTTTTCTTAATATTAATAGTAAGTGCCAATTATCAGCATAAAGACAAATATTATCTAAAGGGGCTATAATCAGTAGCGTTTCTGTTATATATATTTTGAGGCAGTGCACAACTTCAAACTAAATTATTGCAGCCACTGCTACAGTATGTCATGAAGTTGCAATTACGCGACACTGCAGAGACTCAGCAGGAAGTAAAGTTATGTGGCAACACCTGGCTGTGGTGATAGAGGTAGAGAGTAAGAAAAGAAAAACAAAGTTAAGAGAGAGAAAGGTTGATTAAGTAGATTTTTGCTACCTTTTCATATCAACTCCAGCCATTGGTTAACCCCAAGTTTTTATTTTTCTAATGGCAATTGATGATCTTTTCTCCATCACTTCCAGGAGGATGAGCCCCTCTCTCTGTCAGCTCAGCAGCGTCAACAACAGCAGCAGCAGGACTACGTCACCCCCTCTTGGTCCCTATCCCCCTCCTCCTCCCCCATATCCCACTCTGATGCCAGTGACTCAGATGGCGGGGATGAGGACAACGCCAGTCCTCGTGGACGTGCACTACGTCGCCGCAAGAAACGGCGCGGCACCCCTTCAAAGAAAAAGACCCCCAATCGGATGCAACCTGGGCGTCCTTCACCAGTCTCCCCTGCCAGCGTTCCGCATCACAACAGGCCACCCCCTTTATCCCATCCTCCGGCACAATCCTCCCCACCCTGTTCGTCTTCCTCGTCTCCAGTTAAGCCTGTGTTCAAAGCCCCGGCTCCACTCGGCGCCAACAGCACAAGCAACGTCAACACAAGTGTCCCTAGAGGAGGAGTGTCTATAGACTCCATGCGCCAAACCTGTGAGTACTGTGGCCGCCACTTTCGCTCCCTGGGACGCCACTTAGACAAACACCACGCACACCAACCAGAAGTGTGCTCGGCCCTTGTCGAGCGCTACACACAGATGCCGCGCCTGCATGCACACAACACAAACCCTACCACAACTCACATACACACTCAGCAGCACTCAAGGTCGTCACAGGTCGCGGTACAGAGCCGCAGCTCAGATCTTCCTCAGAGTGGCGTCCAGGACCTCTCCATGTCTCCACCCACTCTCACAGCAGCCAACCAATCCCCAACCTCCTCTGGAAGGACCTCCACCCCACCACTGCTGACTCCTCCACGAGGACAGAATGCAGTGCCCGTTTCTGTTCTTAAGAGGAGCCCACCCCCTGTGGCTGTGATGCAGCCAAGGAAGGGAGCAATGAGGAGGTTTAAGAAAGACCCACAGGTGGAGGATGAAGAGGATGAAGATGAAGAAGATGTGGAGGTTGTGGAGGTAACGAGGCCCAAAGAGGAGGACGATGTAGAGGTGGTGTGTCCTCAGTCCTACAGCACCAAGTTGGCCCAAGAGATGGAGCCACCAAAAGAGGAGGAAGAAGTGGAAGAGGAGGAAGAAGAGGAAGAGGAGGAGGAGAATGGAGTAATGGAGGTGGACGATGAGAGTGGTGCCGAGGATAAAGATAAGGACTTGCTGAGGTAAGATGTTCTTTGTCTGCTTTGTGAGCACATTTATGAGATTGTGAGTGTGAGTTAAACATATGGAGCCAGCTTGGGGGAAACTTTTGATAAAAAATTATAATTTGTACTTCCTCTTGCATCTGTCTCACCCTATTTTTATAGCATCATATAATTATTTAAAATCAAACACATCTAGAGATCACAATCATAAATTTGAAAAGGTTCATAGGTCTCCTATGATACCGTCCTGGCCCTGTTGTAACATGCCAGCTGCTATGATAATGAACAAACAACTCATGAGGTTTTTCAAATGTAATTGATATGAATCTGAACTATTAAAATGAATCAATATACTAATCGTCAACTCTTTCTCTCTCTGTTTTCAGTGGTTCAGGGCGTCACCACTTGCTGCCCCTGCTCTCGTCCTTGTCCTCTCTGGTCCTGTACCTTCGTCGTCTCCAGCACTCTGCCTTTTTGTCCTTGTCTCGGCAGCTGCAGTCAGCCGAGGCCTGGCGCCTTCTCTGCCACTCCAGTCTGGCTCTCCTAATCCTGTACAACCGCCGACGTGAGTGTGAGGTCTCCAAACTGTCCATTGCTGAATATCGTGCTCGCATCACTCCCCAGTGCCCCGTTCCCGTCCCACCTGGTGCCCCTCCAGCTCTCACCCCACTGGAGGCCTCTCTGTCCCCCTTTGAACGCCTTGTGCTTCCTCATCTCCCTAGAGTTGGAGTTCAGGGTAAACGTGGGCGAGTTCAGCCCCTTATCCTCCCCCCTCACTGTGAGCCATGTCTGGAGCTCTTACTGCAGACACGGCAGGATGTAGGAGTTGACCCGGCAAACCCATATGTGTTTGCCAGGCCCTACCACTCCCCCGCCACACCACTGCGAGGAACTGATCTCCTCCGCAGCCTGGCCCGCTCTAGCGGTACCCGCAATCCCCGTGCCCTGACTCAGACCAGGGTTCGCCGCCAGGTAGCGATCCTGACCCAGCTGCTACTTCTGGGTGAAGGAGAGGAGCCTGGGCAGCCAGGAGGCAGCGCTGTGGAGAGGCTGGAGCACTTCCTCGAGAGGGAGTACCATGTGACACAGAGCTGTGCCGGAATTGGCCAAGACCCAGGCCTGATGGGCAGAGTTGGCCGAGTCGTGCTTTGTGGAGAGAGAGATGGAGTCCTGTTCAGAGGAATGAGCCTGAACCACATCTGCCTGGAACTGGATGGTGAGTTGGATGAAGAGCTGAACGAATGAGTGGGACAGATGTTTTGTTTTGTTGTCCAAGGCAAACTGTATCTTCCTTTTCTCTGTGGTGTCAAACAAACTCTGGCTGGAAAAGGATAATAACTTCTCTTCCAGTTTGTGTGTTTGTGTGTTAATGGAGTTTTATTGGAAACATGTAAATTGGTAACAGATGAGACTAATGAAGTTCTTCTCTTGCTTTCCACTCCTTTCTTACCTCCGGCAACCCCCCTCCCTCCCTCCCTCGGTCCAGTTATGTCAGGGAACTCTGCAGACTCATACTCAGAGGGAGAGTCTGATGGGGAGCAGGTAAAGGAGAAGCCAGAGGTACCCTCCCCTGCTCCTGCTCCGACTCCTACACCTACCCTGCTCTATGTCAGGAAGGGCAAGAACAATGGCCGGGTGGGACGACCAAAGAAGCTCAAGAACACCCAGCCTACCCCTCCGCCTCCTCCGGCTCAACCTATAAACCGCAGGAGAGGCTCAGGTCAGCTCACATCAGGTTTGTTTAGGTTTTACAACTGAAGCGCAAAAGGAAAAACTAAGAAAATGAGACAAAGGGTGTTTTCACACCTGAAGGTCTGAACCAAGGTTCATGTTTTTATTGCAGTGTTTACATTTGATCCAATTAGATTTGGTTTCATTGCACCAGGGAGCTGACTCAAGCCTATTGCAGGGGCTCCTTCTACCTATACTATTGATTTGTTTGTAGACGGGTATCTGATGGTGTCATGGTTCAGTCGATCCGGGCTGAGACCACCTTTCTTGGCTGAATAAAACTTTGGTCAGTTGGTCTGGAACTTGTCTGAGGCTCCTTTCACACATTTTGGTTCGAACTAGAATGAAAATTATGAAAATCGGGACAAAAAGGTAGCTGTGAAAGCCCCAAAAAGTAGTAATAAGTAGTAGTAATCGTGGTTGTCTTGAGTATCTGAGTGTGTGTTTGTGCATACAAGCTGGCATTAGTATCAATGTAGATGGAGGAGAAAAATCATGATAACAAAGGTTGTTCAACTGCTCTGAGTCTATATATGAGGGTGAAACACAAGAGTAGATGTTTGTCTCATCAGGAAAGGTTCACTGGTCGAACTGTGGGAAATAAACACTGCTGAACACATACAACAGACTAGTATGTGCATGTCTAGAATGTCACTGATTCAGTCAAATTTTATTTGTAAAGCCCATATTCACAAATCCCAATTGCTTAACAAGGTGTGACATCCTCTGTCCTTAACCCTTTAAAAAGAGTTAGGGCTAACTAGCAAAATAAAAATATGTGATGACTTCATATGACTGATATACTAATGTTACTGTCTCAGTCAGGATCCTCTGCTTCCAATGAAAAACAATAAAGCTATGTCCTTGGAAGGTGAATATTTTAGATACAATTATTTACATTTCTGATTTGTAAATCAGATAAAAAAAAAATCCCAATGGATAAATATACACAGCATATAAATGAAACGAGTAAAGCTCGTGACTTTGATTGTAAATGACCTACATCTTCATCAGTCAGTGAAGTGTGCTGCAGCAGTGTCATTTAAACATCTAAGGAAACTCTTTAAACTCTTTGAATTCCTAGTTGTGCTTGCTTGTTTTCTGAGCAGGGGGCTGAGGGCACATTAAACTTAACGTGAGAGGTTGACATACATACAAACATATATGGAAAATATTCTGCTTTCAAACGAAAGGTGTGAATTAGTTTTTTAACCATTTGAAGTCACAATATGTCCCCTGTTGAAGTATTGTTGTGAGTTAGTTTAAACCCCTGAGAACTTAGTTGTCATGCAAATTTGTTAAATACACAACTTGGCAAGACGACTTGACTGAATGGAAGAATCTCCTTTATTTCTCCAGTGTGGTTTGGCAGCGGGTTTTCATCAGGTTGATTTACGGAATGTGTCAAACCCCCCCCCCCCCCAGAAGGCTAAATCATAATCAGTTATCCAATGAGAGCTAGTAACACAGATGGCCTTGCTTCCTCCACAGAAAGATTCAAGGTTTAAGTACCCAACAAAAAAAACACATCTATCATTTAAAACAGTTTATTAAACACTACAGAACCTTTATTGAATAATTGTAAAAATGACTTTAAATCAAACATGCTAAAATGCTTCATTTATATCCCTTGGATGTAAGCGTCCTATTTTGCTATCTAAGAAAGTATCCTGCACAGGAAGAAGTATATCAATAAGTGTAAATAAACAACACTTACACTGTGAAAAAGCCTCCAGAAAAAAAAAAAATGATTGTCAGTATCTACTCTTGAGCAGCTGTGAAATCCTTCGCCTGTTCTCAGACAAATACAGTATATGACATGTCAGTTATAATTAGACTATAGACTGTTGTTGATGAATATGGATGTGACTGCTCCCTAAAAGTTAAGCCAAAGCGTCTCAATCTCCCCCTGGTGGCTGGCTGCAGTATAAAGCCAGCCTCCTCTATGTTAATGTATGGGACATAACACTAACCCTAAAAATTCAAATTACATGTCAAATACATTTTTCTCAAAGAGGGTTTCTGTTATTTTTGTTATTTTTATTTCTTATGACCTAGATTTTTTTTTCAAGTGTTCACTTTTCTGATAAGTTTGGTTTTAATTTGTGTGAATAAAAACTAGGTAAAATTTCACGATTGACAGCTGAGACTGAGTGATTGATCGGGCACGTGTATTGTAAGGACCTTGTTACTTTCTTTCACATTTGTCACAAACGTTTCATTTTGGGAGCCAAGGGTCAAAGGTCAAGGTCATGGTGGCCTCACAAAGTATGACCTCATGTCCCTGTGAATGTGATATATTAGGACTGTGTGGAATTTCGTTACATCTGGTACAATTCACTTAGACTCACTGATTAACTGATTAGATTTCAGTGGTCAAGGGTAAAGTTCAGTGTTTCAAAAAATTCACACACAACAAAGACATAAATCTGGAAAACAAAAGTATGTCGACATTTGTACATGAAAACTTCACGGGTTGGCGGAGGCTACAACCTCAGTGCAGTAATTCTACTTTTCACTCAAGTTGAAAACCTTTCAAGTTACTAGGTGCGAAGCTATGTCTATTTGCATCTTTGTGTTGACTTTGTATGTAATCTCACCGTAGGAAACTTGAGAAATATGTTGGGTTCTGAACACACCAGTAATCTATTGCCTAGCAATTTAAATGTCAGATGTCTTTCTTTTGATTCATCTAGATGCTGGAGCTTTTCATCATATCAGCTGATCTTTATCAGCAGACAGAGAATGAACTTGAATGAACCTTAGCTTTTTTTTCGCTAAGTATTAGCTGTGTTTCTACTGTTCCCTGCATAATTTCAACATTTTCAGGGACATTTTGCACATTTGCAAGTTTGATCCTCAAGAGCTGTGAGTTTTGACATCTCAGTGTTTGTGGTTTAATGTGTTTACAGAGTGTGTGGTGGCAGAGGTGTCACAGAAGCTGTTAGAAGACGTGTAATTTCTAACTCCTTTTCGTCTCTTCTATTGTTGTAGGTAAGCGAGGCGTCCTAAAGCGTCCCTGGTCAGAGGCGGAGCGCGCGGCCGTCGAGGAGCACCTGACCCGAAACATCACCGAGCTCCGAGTCCCCGCCAAGGCCGACTGTGAGCGCTGCCTGCAGCAGTGCCCCCTGCTGGTCAGCAACCACCGCGACTGGCGTGCCATCAAGTTCTACTGCCACAACCGCATTCAGCTGCTGAAGAAGAACCAACGGCGTGACAGCGACCCACAGCCCCTCACCGTCTGCTGAGAGGGGGCATCTCCGAGCGAGGGAGGGAGGGAGGGAGGGGGCTAGACGAGCTGATCAGAACAGATTCTCAAATGGTACCCTGCTGCCCAGGAAATGCACTAATTTTGAAAGGACGGTCATGAATTTCACTCTACCTTCCTGGTAGCGTGGTTTGTGTTTTTAAACATGGTTTCTAATTTGACTCCTGATGGCATTTTTATTCTCAGCCAAACAAGAACAGAAATTCCGATTTCCGCTGCTCTACTTTAAGGTCTTAAAGATGACAATGACAATGAGTTTTTAGGGTGCTCCTGTTTTCAGGGTTACAGTTCAAGTCTTGTCAAAAGCAGTGCACGTGGACGGGTGCCGTTTGAGACATGCCTTTGGGTACTTCAGTGACCACGGCACTGACCGCAGCCTGTGTTGTGTTGTGTTGTGAATGTTTTTTTTTTCCTCCTTCCAAAATGGACACACTAAACTGAAATGTAAACAAGGGAGGAGACTGAGCCCTACAGTGTTGTTATATGAACGTCGTGAAGTAGCATTAGCGTTTTATGCACTTGGAGACGTCAACAGGACAAATGGCCTTAGTGTGGGCCACACTTTTCCTTAATAGTGGCTTTATATAATTAGAATAGGCCTAACTAATGCTAACCTAGAAGAATAGCCTGATCTTTCCTCAAACAAGCTAGTTTTCATACAGTTGACGCCGCTATTCTGACTGTGGTTTCATTATAATGGACCTCAAGGTACTAGGTGATGAATGAGTTACTCTTTTGCAGTTACAATGAAGTTTGTTCGTTTTTATTTACTGAAAAACATAACCCGATAGTAGGTTTTTTGAGTTGTGGATTTCATCGCAAAGAAAATTAAATGGCATCAGAATGTTGTGAAGTTACTGTTGAATACCTAAGATGTTTAGTTCAATCACAAAGTCCAAGAAACTTACTCTATGAACTGTCCTTCTCCTGTTCTCCATTCACCCCCATTTCCCCCAGATGAACAGTGTGTTCATCTGGGGGAAGTCCTATGTCCTATTGTTTGTTGTTTTTTCTGCCTGTTGCACATTTGTTATTCAGAGAAGTAAAAAAATGGCCAATAAGCTGGATACCACTTTGTATGCGGAAAAGATATTCCTGAGGTAATGTTAAAGTTTCTTAAAAAAATAAGTGGGCATTTATCATAGAAGTGATCGTTCTGTGTTGCCACATTTGTTTCGTCGTCTGTGTCGACTTTTCCAACGGCTAGAGCTCATCCTGTACTTTTTCCCGGCCACACTACACGGTTTGCAGCTCGACCAGATTTTTTGGTTTCTCTTCAGCGTTTCTGGAAATCTGCGTCCATCGGACTAAAACCTCCACGAAACCTCAAGACAGATACTTGAAGTTATTTAAACCTTTTTGCAGAATCTTTATGTTCCTTCTTGCTCTAGCCTTGCCAGTTACATTGTACATAACAAATATATTATCATTATGCTAACTGGTTGTTTGTGCTAGACTATATGTAGCTTTTTTTTTTTTTTTTTCATTTCTGAGTTATTGTATCTGTACATAAGCCTATTTGTAAATACTCCTCAGAGAAACAAAGAAAAAACACAATGTATGACATGCCTTGGTTATTGTGTTATGTTTTTTCTTTTTTATAAGTCTTATAAAAATTGAAAGCTCTATGTTTTGTGCTGTGTTTTGTTTTATTATAGTTAAAAGCTTATTTTTTGATGAAAATAATAGTGATATAAATGTTAAGAACTTTATTTGTTGGGAACTGTGTCATAAAAATCAGTAGTTATGGCTTTGTATCCCACATGCAGTTCTGCTATAGAGCCACTAGATGGAAGTGTTGGTTCATACAGCACAGTTTTGAGAGATCAGTGTGAAAAGGTACTTCTGAGAAAATCATTAGATTTCCAGGTGGTTGAAGAAACAGTTTGATGAATATGTGTTGATAGAATGAATCATCTATAGATAAATATCAGAGAACGCAGCACAGGGCGGACTTTTCATTTTCTGTAAAACTTTTCAAATGACACAAAATAATCTCTAGTTCTCAGACCTGAGGTGAGGAAATGTTCACATATACTCACACATCATGAAAATATCCTAGTATGCGAATGGAAACTTATGTGAATAAATATTTCTGCTCGACACTTTATTATGATTTGATGACACCAAAAACCCTTGAGATGCGAATATGTTCAAAACCTGTTTGGTTTGGTCAATCAGGCAATATGGTCTGAAGATATAAAGACAGGATGTCTTAAAATACAGACTTGATTTAACAAGAAATTGATGTAGGGAACAAAACAATACAGTGACCTTTTATTTACAGTCAGTCCGTGTCAGTCACTACAAGTCACAAAACAAAATGAGAAAACACAATGGCAATAAAAATACAAAACACAATAATACAAATTTAAAACACAATGGCAAATAAATAACACAACAAATATGAAAACACAACAAATTAAACAAATATAAGAGTTATCACAACTGGCTCCTCCAGCAGCAGCAGCAGCAGCAGCAGCAGCAGCAGCTCTGCATCGTGACGTTTCCTGGGGATCTCTGTTCACACAAATAACGCTGAGGAACGAGATGAAAACAGAACTTATGAAGAGATTCCCGTCATTCTCCTCATTAAATGTTGGGGCTCCACACTGTAGTGTTTATAGTTTTAGTTTGTGACAATTAACTGAGAGATTAATTGTCACAAACAAATTGCTGTTTTTCACTGTGTCCAGTAGATGGTGGTAAAGGGACACTGTGGGCCGTCATCTCGTCATAATCTATCATAGTTCAAATTCTATATAAGCGATTTGGTTGACATTTCCCCACGTGGCTGCACAAATAACGGGCTGAGGACCTGCAGTTGTACCTTTCACTTGACATTTTGAAGAACACTCTTCGTGCATCACACTGAGAAGTCAAGGTAATTATACTTCAGAAACAAATAAATAAAGCAGTCACAGAGGAGGACATGCGAACAAAGAGCAGCAGGTCAGTTATGTGTTCAAGCGTTCAGAGATTGGGATTAAAAAGTAGCTGCTCTTGAACCAGGAAACATACTGGGAGGGAGTGTGGGTAATTGGAGGCATTTTAAAGCTCTTTGTACTGCTCTTGAAAATTCTTCTATAGAAATGCAGGCTATTTACCATCAGAAATCCATCAGAATACATACACAGCACATCCAGGATGCAGTGGACACAGGGACCCAAATATAATAAAGAATAACTCTATCTGGGGCCAAAGGTCAAAACAGGAAACACACTTCGACCAAGGCATTCACAGAATCCGGACTTTCATTTAGCTGATGTCAGCGGTGAATGAGCGACTGTACAAACCTCTGAACTTGTGCCTCAGGTGGGCAGCAAACGTATGCACCAGAGATGTAATGTTCCTGGCATGTTATGTGCAGACCATCTACAGGTTTCAAATCCACCTACCCATTATCTACACCACCTGTCCTTTGATGGACGCATGGGAGCTGCAGAGAATCTACATCAGTGGATGAGAAGTGGAGTGCATCCATCTCAGGGCTGACACATAGACATAAACAACCATCCACGCTACCAGAAGCGTGGCTTGTAGAAAGTTTGCATCGGTTTGCGTGATATCAAGCTCATAATGGCCATCACTTTAGCAAGCAGTTTACTTTGTTCAGCATATTCATTCAGCTTGGTAGGGTGCTAACATCTATAATTAATATTAAAAAAGCATATTTTGTTTGTATTATAATATTTTTTCAATAAATAAAAGGTTTAGTGTAAGAATATATCATTCATTCTATAGAGATAAGTAGTGTACCCATTTCAAATTTCAACTATTGGTGGCACTAAAGGACAAGTCAGGAGATCACAGGGAACACAATCAATCCTCATGAATGTATGTTTGGATATGTCAGGATCACCAAGGTTATTACGATTCATTCTCTGGTGACCATGAATGCAAATATATGTGGGGATATTTCATAACTGAATAAAGAGAAATCTCCTCATGTTGATGTTTGTTGAAAAGTCAGGACATCAACAAAATCAGTGGGATCAATCCTCAGGCAGCATTTCCCTTCAGAGGTGGTGGAGACCAAAAACAGAGCAAAAATATTACTGGTTTCCTTAGGTTTTAAGTGTGTAACCTGTTAAACACACAGCATAAACTCAGTAGGAGTAATTAACATAACCTCAAATTCTGCTTTTGTTAAAGAGCTTTCAACAACTCACAGTCTTCATCAACATATATCAAACGATCAGTTGACACATTGCGAATAAAGACTGCGAGATGCAGTTGTGTTCGATTTGTCAAACTAAGATGTCTGACGTTAGGCGGGAGCTCTGAGCAGTGCTTCGTCTTGCTGTGAAAACGAGGCTAATTTACACACACAATGGACTTCATTCTCCATCTTGCTTCATCAACTGCCACTCAATTATGATACCTGCTGTAAAAACCCCCTGTCTGAGTGATAAGTACTCCAAACAGTGATGTTATGAAAAACCTCCAGAGCTATACCGTGTAAAAATGATTGGTTCAGATGTGCCACATCCTTGTTTGTGTTACTGAATATTTCACTATGGTGAAAAACAGCTCTGCTCGACAGTCAGAACATCTGTGTTTGTTTGACCTTGAATCTTTTCCCCATTCATATATGTTAATCAGAAAGAAGGCCCTGACGTTTCCAATGAAATCATCATTAGTAACAATTGCCCTTTAGTTCATAAATCTATAAAAACTGCTGAGGTAATTGGCTGCTCTCTCATTTTTAATGACTAAAACAAGTATTTTATGCTTGTTGCTTATTCTGAATCTATTGCAAACAAACAATTATCAAACTGCTTATACATTTTATGGATAAACGAGATTATTCATCATGCTGGTTTGTTTCCAGTCTTTGACACCTAGAACAGAGACAGCATTGTGATTTAGGGAAATAGCTTTTGAGACGGGAATCTGAAAAATTTGAATAGCACCTGAAGTGAGTCATTTACTAACAATCCTCTCATTAAATATGACAATTTGTTAAGAACGTTTGATTTTCTAAGCATTTTTTGAAAAACACTATGTGCTTGAACAAGAAACAAGTTTCAAAAACATATTGAATGATGTTGAAAGCTGCAGAGCTAACAGTAAACAAGGCATGGTTTACTGAATCAGGACCTGTGCATGGATGTTGGACATATAATTGGCTCTTCTGTGTCAATTGTATAGGTATAGACAAATCCTTGATCCACAACTGAACTCAATGCACAAATGAAGCTACATTGAGAAGCTGGTCGGATGGTGAGAAAGAACGTACTTTAGTCAAAGCTAATGGCCGATCTCTCGATGTTAAAGAGCGTGCAAAACAGGTCCTGGATGCGCCTGTTTATCAGAACCTAATGGGTTCTTTTTGGATCTAACCCACATTTCAGTGAAGTAGTTTTTGTGTAATCCTGTTGACAAACAGATGGATGGTGAAGAAAACACAACCTTCTTTATATTATATATATATATGTGACCTTTATCATGTGGTGGAAACTGTAAAGAACACGCGGGGAAAAGGATGTTTTCCCAAACAAACTTAAAAGATTCAATACAGCATGATGTTACCGTTGTGTCACTGAAAACATGTTAAAAAGGATTCAGCAAGTTTTTTTGTATGTGAGAAGGTGCAACATGCTAGACACATGCAATCTCAAGAGTAAACCCAATCATCACACACATGTATGGCAGCAGTCATAGGTTTTCAACATATGATTGATTCTTCACTTTACCTGAACACAATCAGTGAGAAGCGTAATAACGTTGACACATTGACATTTACGAGGCATGATTGTTGTAAATGAGTTTCTTCTTTATCTAGCTGACAAACCACAGACAGACTGACACGCGGCCACTTTTCTGCAGTTATTGACCCGTGCTGTGTGGTTTCCTCAGAGCCTGGATGCTGCAGGTGACAAACCATGTGGCCCGATCAAGTTGAAACCAGAATGACTAGGATTCATTTGAGAAGGCTGGAGCACAGAATCACCAGCCCCCTCACAGATTAAATGTTAAACCACTTATGGACCATTTTCCCCCACGCTTAATAACTGCTTAAATACTGAGCACCTCATCACCGCCTCATCCCGAACTCTGCAGGTGGGTCGGGAACATCGATGTGATGGAGCCTCTGCAGTTACAGATCTGAGGCTTTGAAATTGTTTCTCTGAGGATGTGGGTTTAGCGGTGTGTCGATGGTTTTCTCTGAAAGTATATTGAACTGTGATGGAAATTTGACCTGGTGAGGCTTCAGAAATAAAGAGTTTCGAGAATAATAGTCTTTTA
The DNA here is from genome assembly GCA_026259375.1 of Verasper variegatus. NCBI lineage: Eukaryota > Metazoa > Chordata > Actinopteri > Pleuronectiformes > Pleuronectidae > Verasper > Verasper variegatus. The sequence goes on along the minus strand of CM048044.1, from coordinate 10,391,001 downwards.
AGAGGATTTTATTCCTTGCAAGGAAAGTCAGACAGTCATACAGTGTGCGATGAGCATTCTGCAGAGGGAATGACCAAGAAACAGTTGCAGGCGTGTGCTTTTTATGCAGATACAATGAAGAAATGTGTGTGTGTGAAGAGTTGAACTGTGTGTGTGTTTATGTGAACTATGTGTGTGGACTGAATGAATAGTGAAATCCCAGGAGATAAGACACAAACACCTGCTGAAAGCCTCCTCGAGGTCTTGGTGGGGGAGACAAGCATTCTGCAGATATGTGGCTCTGATGTCATCTTTGATGTCATCTTAATAGTTTCACACGGGGGAAATAGTATGCTTAAGCAGAGATAATACAAGTGTGGTATAATGGTAACATTTTCCATTACAGAACACTCCCCAATTTCCTTGAAAGTAGCTGCAAGTTATCTGTTGATTTACAAACCCTCCTCGAGAATTACTCATTTTCTAGGAGATGGCAAATGATAGTAAATGATGGGATTTGGAGAGAAAAAAAAGCAGACCTGTTTCCCACCTTATGCGTCTCAAATACACGTCCTTACTTATATACTACAACAAACTTTTGTTGTTGAAAATGTGTTGTCTATAATCTGCTGCCTGAAACCTTACTATCAAGTGTCATTTCATGCTCTGATGTAACTTCACCTCTTAAATACAAGAAGCTTGTAGCTTGGCAGCAGGTGTTCCCTGTAAATGTGTCAACACCGAGAGAAGAGAGGGTGGCTCAATCTCCCCAGACGGGAGTTTGTCTTCATTCCACTTTACTATCAGCTAAGGTTTCATATTTGAACCTGACTTTTGCGATTGCCTTTCAGGAAGTTGTTACTACAACGTGGCACTATTAGCTGTTACAGGCCTGGGGCTTACTTGATGACACAGGAGAATCAACAGCTCAGAGTGACCATGCCTATGGGAAGGAGAAAGAGATCACGTAAATTATCTCTGCCCTTGATGGAAATCTTCAGGAAAAAGCTGCAGGGCCTCATGACTATGTATTTGTAATCTGTGACAGCAGGGACAAAACAGTGTTTGTTATTGACTGTAGAAGTGCATTCTGTAGTCGAGTGGAAATCATGAAGAGCCAGTACTCATCTGTTCAGATGGTCTTTGGAAATTATTTATTTCCAGCTTCATGAAAAGATGTGATGATAAGGGGTTGTATTCATTGACATTGAAATGTTCCCATAACGCTTTGAGGCGGAGTGCAAGGACAAAAGTACGAGGTCGTGTGAACCTGTTTCCGACCATAGAAACTACTTTAAATAGACATTTTGATGTCAGTTGTATCGATTGTGAGATCAAAATAGTGATTTCTGTTGAAGTTTATAGAACAAACTTACAATGACCATGAACTCAGGCTGAAAGGTTGACAACATTAGTCACTTAGTTCACTGACAGATCATTACACAACAAATATTGGGTAATTCATTCGTTATTAAGTTGCTCTTCAAGCATAAAATGGCAAAATTTGAGACGGACAGAAGAAGGAATAATACAAAGATACAGCCTTATTATATTTTGATAACCATGAACATCAGCAACGATTTAAGTCCAAGGCAAGGTCTCTGTCCTAAAAGATAATAAGCTGAACATCTGGACTGTTGGTCTGAAGTAACAATATATTTATTAGATGAAACGATTCAACAGCTAATAATATGTGCAGATTGGTCGATAATGTAGCCGCTGTCCAGATTGAGAACATAAGTAAGTAAATGTGTGACTCTACGTGCACTTGTTCACGCGTCTGGTACCACATTGACACAGTCCTCTACAATCTCAAACAGGAAGTGATGCGGGCCACTGCGTCGGGCCACCTCACTAGCCGTTTCCCCGGTGGTGCTGCGAAGCCCCGGCTTCAGGTGTCTGTGGGACAGCAGCAGCTCCAGCGTCTGGGCGGAGTCTGTCTTTGAGGTGCTGGCGTGTGAAGCGGCCAGGTGTAGTGGCGTGAGCCCGCCGTTGGTCTGAGCGTTCAGCTCGGCTCCTCGCTGCAGGAGGAGACTCCCCACGGTGACGCGGCTCCACCGGCAGGCGCTGTGAAGGGGCGTCCAGCCATCGACGGTGCGGGGGTCAACCCTAGAGCCCGCGGCGAGTAAAGCAGAAACAACCTCCACATGGCCGCTGTAGGCTGCACGGTGCAGGGGAGTGTACCCGTCCGCATCACAGCAGTGCACCAGCAGAGGATCAGCTGATAATAATCTGTCGATGGGTGAAAGCTGGAGGAAAAGAAATGAATAAAACAAACGAAATTACAAACTAAGAGTTTGGAGATGCCTTTCATGAAGGTAGTTTTTAATCGCTTTGTAAATTAAACATTACACACTGCCCGAGCTGCTATTCTCAAAAACGCAGTGGTCGCGTGCTCACAATTGATCTGTGTAAATAAGTAGAACAGTACATTTTCATCTGTATTAAAACTGCAGTGGCACTAAAACCTGACCGTCTGAGAGGGGGTCAAATCTGACCCCTTGTTGGAAGGAAAATTGTCTTAAACAAAATTGTAAATTTAATAATTAAACCATTAATTGATGATCAAAAATATTTTCCGGAATAAACTGGAATGGCACTCAGTAGAGCACATACCTCCTCCAAGGCCCAGCCGTCCCTTAAATTCAACCAAGCTGCAGCAAATATCACACACCCTGGAATTATTCCGTGGGAAAATGGTGAAAACGTTGAAAAACTTTTTCATTACGTGTAAGAAAAATAAAAGAAGATTCCTGAATCTGCACCAAAATTGAATGGGTTCAGGACATTCTTTGTATAATGTTGCTAACTAACAGACAAAGAACCATATGAACCAAACAACAAACAGATAGGGGTGAAAACCATATATGCATTAGAGGCTTTAGAGGAATGTTTGGCAACTAGGGCTCATTGTTGTTTGTACCTTGTGCTTTACTCTTGTGGCCTGACACACACACACACACACACATACCAGCACAAGAAAGATGTGATGTCTGCTGAATGGAGAGTCAGTGTTGTGAATCATGTGAAAGCAGTAAAGTGTTAGGTCATAATGTGATCATAAAAGAGGCGATGACTGCCTTTGTGTTTAGGGGAAAAAAGAAAAAGAAACATGAAGTGGCTTTAATACTTTCAAGAAACAACAAGTGTGTTTTGGTGAGAGATAATATCTAGCACGTTGAGGAAAAATAATTACATGGAAATAGGTTACGTACGCAGGGAACTGCGATTTAATTAAATTGAGGTTAGGGTTAACCTTTTTCCCAATCAAGGCAGTGTTCAATTCCACACAGGGTGCTTTGTTTTTCATTATGTTAGTGGACTGTTGGTCAGAAAAAAAGGGCTGCGCCATATATTCTTATTACTCACAATACACTATGTCTACCTGATCACAAATGGTCAGCTCTAACTACGGTTTTAACCACATTCGGAGGTGGTCTGAGACGAAAGAGGCCACATTCTTTTCGCTGCGTCCTAGTATATAGTAGCATATGTTCCAATACAAATTATTATACACAATTGGCATTTTTAGCCAGATTTTATGTGGAAATCTTAGATTTGCCTGAAAATGTGATTTAATTGTGATACACATACATTTTAAAATCCACATAGGGTGATAGACAATTTCATCAACATCACAGACTCACACTTTGAATCTTTTGCGTTCCCTGTAGATGTGCGTTGTGTGAACAGTGTAGAGGGAAAACTGATTCTACAGAAAAATCCTTGTGCAGAACAAACCGCTACTCTGAACGAGCTGTTGTGCAACTGTAACTAAGATCAAAATATCATGACAATAATGAAAATACCTATAATTATAATTGCACACAGACGAATGTTGACATTGTTTTGTCCGACAAACAATAACCTAATTAAGACAAGGACAAGCAGCAAATCCTCACATTTGAAAAGCTGAGAATCTAATGTTTGGTCCTATCACAATGATTACTGATTATTTCTATTGACTAATTCTTAGAGCTCTAAATGGCACAGAGATTTAAGCCAGAAGATCCAAATTATAAACACGAGCATGACAATGAGGCTTTTTCTTCCTTTGATTCCACGTTGGAATTTTAGAATGACAAGGAGGTATTTTCAGGATCCTCAAACAAAGGATAGGAAACATTATAAAGCACTTCAGTTTAGTTTTTTTGATTGCACATTGGCTTCAGAACGAGTAAACTGTACAAATTAAACACATTTATGTGTGATGCTTCAATTCGTGGTTGATTTCAGGTAACAGAAGTATATCACGGCACTATAAATTGAAATGGCTAATTACTGAAATTATCTAAATTTGAAATAGTTGAAATAATGACTACAATCATTCCTGTGCTCATGACCTACTGAAATGCCAGATTAAATTGAAATGAGCTTTCTCCACGGCTGGATTTAACTCCATCATCAGTTATTTCCAACAAACAATCGGACATTCACAGACATGCAGTTGATTGGAAACTCTGAATTGCCCTTAGGTGTGAATGTGTCTCTGTATGTTGGCCCTGTGATACACCACCACTGCTCGTGTCCGTCTGTGCGTTTCAATGTTTACTCTTTGTTTATTCCCACTTCAAGGGAAATGCATGTTTGACTAAATGACAAATCAAATGGTTTTGATCACTTACACGATTGTTTTCTGCAGCCCACAGAATGAGCTCAACTGGTTTGTCTTTGAGAGCTTCCTCCTTTTCTAGATACCACTCCTCGCTACGTTCCCCTTCCTCCTCCTCCTCCTCCTCCTCCTCCTCCTCCTCTTCCTCCACATCATTGCTGCCAGTCCACAGGCTGCTGGTTCCACGGGGGATCAAGTGTCCATGTGTGTTCAGAAGCTCCAGTTGATTAAAATCTTCAGGAAACTCCATCACTGAAATCAGACAGTCAGACAAGAAGAAATGAATAGTAGAGATGGAGAAACTAATGTTGAAAACTAAGTTAACATCTAAATGTAATAACTTTTCTAGACTGAAAAGCCTCAGGATGTTACTCAGCTGTTACCTTGATTCTGAATGAGGACATACTAGTCTTTTAAAATATAATTTAAAACTTTCAGCACGTCAGTTTTGTTGCTTTGAGTCGGATCTATCACATTTATATAAGTGAAATCAATCCAGCAGCAGCATCCCCAGTGTACCCCGATAGCCCATGATGATCCCAACTGCATCCCCTGCAACAAGTATACAAAAATCTACATTTAAACTAGGTTAGTTGAATTATTGATTATTGAAAAAGCTGAAATGTCACTCAAAAACAATTATTCACGTTTACAACATATTACGTCAACAGAGTGGCAACTACTTTTCTCCTTCGTATCGATTAGAGGAAGACATATTATTTCATTTGATTATTTATTGTAATATGATCAAATCTCCAAAGACTGTTTCTCCAGACAAACCTCACCGGTTGAGGATCAGATGGTTTACCTTCTGTGGTCGGTCTATAAATCGGTCAATGGTTTATTTTAATTTTATTGTTGCCATTTTAACAGCTGACAAAAGGACAACAGAACGAAATTAGCCTGTTGAGCTAACTCTCATTTTGCTGTGGATTAATGAGCAAATAAAAAAACAAACAAATGCAATGAAATAAATAAATGATGTAAAGTCTTTGCTGACGAAGCACAAACCAGAGTTAACCACACGTTAACCACCTAATACACGAGTGACAGTTCCAGTGGTGGAAGAGGCTCCATATAAACAACATTAGACCAGTGAGCCTCACGTTGATGTGAAGAAAAGTGTACGTTAACGTAACAGCTGTCTAAACGTACGTAGCCACTGGAGCTAATGTTATTAGCATCATTTCTCGCGTCAGAATCTCTTCCCACTCAAACAGGAGATTTAACTGACTCACCAGAATAAAACCAGAACCTCAACCTCACCTTGCGCTCGTTCAAAACAAACCGAGGTTTACTGGCTACTGTTGAGGAGGAGGAGGAGGAGGAGGAGGAGGAACATGGGATATGTAGTTGTTCTCCGGTGTTAGCGTCAGGGCACTTCACCGCAGAGGTATCACTACCCACAAGTACCCGCGGTGTGTCGGGTCCTCTTCGTTGCTGGAATTGAAAGTAGTCCAGAGACGGTGTCTGCCTGTTTCTGCCCCCTGTCATCTGTCATGTGTCATTGCACCAGCCTCACACGATGCCTGACAGAAAGTCGCATCACTTCAAGTGTCCGGAGATGTGTTCTGTACATTTAATGCCTTTTAATGTCGATACATCCATTTAAACACATTTAATCAAGAGGATAAATTATATATTTTATTCAGACAGATGGAGACCCAATATTAAAGAGATGCTCATCACTTAAATTATTTCAGCTGTGAAATAAATAATATGACGGTGGTGTGATAAAACACACTAATGGTGTTTTTTATTCATTAGAACCAAATGTATACATAAAAACCCCAGCATGTCCTGTTTTGAATGGGGTTCGTAACGCCACTGATGACTGATGACTTTTTGGGACATCATAATATTTATATATACATATATATATAAGTTAAAGCCCTATAATCAAATTTAAGCAGGCTCGAAATTGTGTCAAACTGGTCTATTCTTATACCAGTAGCATATCCTTAGCTTTGGCTCCTCCTCCCTACGTCACATGTTCTTTAAGTGAGACAGGAGAATGCACACAAACCTGGGTAAGGGACATCACTGGTAGGGAAGACAATGTGTCTCTCTTGATTTATTGGACATTTTGTGTAATATATAGCTTTACAACTTGTGTGAACGTTCACTAACATTGGTTTTCATCCTAACATTATGTTACCCTTCTCCCCCCACCCTCAACTGGCATCATCTTGGCTCTGAGAGCTCCGGCTAACTGGGGTTGGAGCCAATGTCTTGAATTGAAGTTGCTCGAGACCACCATGGTCCACCACGAAAAAAAAGTCCTCCAGCCATCTGTGACATATGTGCCTGGTGAGTCTATGTAATTCTGGCCGCGCACCATTTTTTTGTGGCTTGAGTTCATCACTGACAGTCACTCTGACATGCAGCCCTGCTTCCCTCGTCCCCCTCAGTCACTTTTACCCCTTATTTAAAAGTAATTTTCCAAATCACGCATTGGGTGGAGTGAGGGTCTGAGCAAGGGCTGAAGTTACACTTTGACATGGAGACTAAATCCATGAGATGGATCCTCAGTGCAAAAAAAAGAAATAGGAAAAATTATCAGAAAATATATTTACAGACTCAGGGCTGTAATTGGACAACATGTTGCTGCATTAACATCAGGTGTACTCAGACAGAAACTTCATTACAAAAGTAAAAACATTTAATTTAAAACCCAATACTCTGCAGATGCTTTTTTTTGCATTAAAACGCCCCCATGTTTTAATTGCAATAAGTGCATCCACAGAAGAGACTCCAAGAGTGTTTTGTCATTTACAAGAGTATCTACAGGATTATGGAGCAAACAACATTCAGTAATAACTTTAATCACCTCAGTTTGTTGGTTGGTTGGTTTATAAACAAGAATAAGCAAAAACTAATGGATGAATCAAGATGAAAGTTGCAGAAATAATGTGGTAATGGTTCGGTAAGAACTCATTACATTTTTGGTGCAGATTTAGATGAGGGGACTGATCAAGGATTTTTTTCCCCCGCTGTTTTAATCATTGTACTTTTGAGATTTTCACTGATTTCTCAGGGAATAATTCATGGATTTAAGGGGACTGTTGGGCCATGGAAGATTTATGTGCTCTACTGAGCGCCATTCCTCTTTGGAAATATTGACAATGACTATGAGAAAGATGTCTTCATGCATTCATCATAAATAATTGGAGGTGGAGCAGGTCGTCCTCGAACAATTCCATGACCCAAAGTGTCCTTGGGCAAGATAATTAATCCCAAATTGTCTCTGCTAACAGTGTGTTTGTGCTGCACATAGATGTTCTGTACTTTTAAAACCTAAATTGTTTAATTTTAGCAGTAGCAACTATAGTTTTTGACAGGCACTATTGTCCGTGCAAGATTAGCGGTGTTGTTGGTCATCAGCCACTGAGCACCCTTGACCCTGATTAGACTAAGTGATACAACATAATCGTCGACAGAAACTAATGAAACTCTTTGCAGAATGCTGAAGGGTCTTTTGAAAGGTTGCACAAGGAAAAGAGAGATGGCTTGAGTTTTTGAAAAGTGAGTCACATCTCCAGCCACAAAAGACATCACAAATTAGCCACTGCATGAGCCACATGTTCTGTCTCTGTAGGAAAGGAGAATTGTAATAAAGTGAGCACAATGTCTGAGTGTCTCCTTATTTTTTGTCCTGAGTTATACACAGCTCCTGCGCTGTTCGGTAATCTGAGGTTTGGCTATTCTTGAGCTGGTTTTTATCCGAACTAAACCGTAACTATAGATGTTTTGTTAATGCACTCATAGTGATAATCCCTGTTAAGAAAGTTCCTTAATGCTTTTTCTCCATTTGAAGGTAAGAGCACAATGCCAACATTATTATGTATATTGTAACATGTTCATAAAGACTCAGACACACTTCAGGAATAAGGTGCTTACTGATGCCATTAAAACCACTCCGTACGGTATGGCTCTCTCTGCTCTGGTTTTAAATCAGAATAAGATCTGAAGCAAGATGACAAGACCTGACATAGGTACAGGAGTGAGGCCACAAGCAGCATTGAAAGTCACCAGTATGATCTTAAATCAAACCTCAATGTCGTCAAGTGTCATGAATCATTTTATAAATCAAGTTTTATTCAAATCTAATCATTGATGTCTGACACACTGACTGTGATGGATACACGTGCTGACTGTTTCTGATCCCAGGGTGTTCACTTTATATATTGTGTTTATGACCATCAACAATCATTAATAGATAGATTAATACTTTATTGATCCTGAGGGGAATTGAGGAATTGGTCAACATATACACAGACTCCACATACCAAAGCAGAAAGCCAAAAAGTACATGTAAGTTTCAACATATTAAAAATAAAGATACAAATACTGAATTATGATTTGTAAAGAGTTTGTCCCATGTGTCCTCACACCTTCAACACGTTCTTTCTTTTTCATGACTATGGATTAAGATGACACATATTTGTGTGAATGACTGTGCTAATGAATCTATCATTATTATATTCATTGCTTTTGTATGAATATTTTGCACCAACCATTACTCTTTCAACAGGCATAGGTTATAGTTGTGACTCAGATGGTGATAAGGAATGAAACCAGGGCTCCTAAGAAATTTGAAATAATAAAGTGTATTGGCGATTGTGTCTTAGATTGCTTAACCCCCCCTGCTTGATTATTTTAAGAATTTTTATCTTAAAAATGGAGTATCTTCCCAATTAGTTTTTAAATATTCCTCTATTTTAGTCATTCCATATGTTGATTCACAATATATACTCACACGCAAATAGAGTTGCTGCTTTTTATCAAAACACGATCAAGCTCTGATTTCAAATAAGTGGACTACTCTACTCTAATACTGTATATTGCACTTAAGTGATGCATAGAAACACATCCTCAGCAAATCAAATTTAGACCAAAACTAATCACTGCACAGTAATAAATGGACCCTTAAAGGGATAGTTCACTGAAAAATGAAAATTCACTCATTATCTACTCACCACTGTGCTGATGGAGGTGGTGGCTGAAGTGTTTGAGTCCACAAACCACTTCTGGAGTTTCAGGGGTAAACAGTGTTGCAGCCAAATCCAATACAATTGAAGTAAATGGTGACTAAAACTATTAAAAAACATTAAATGCCCTGATACTGCTCCTGTGGTGTCATTCAAGTGCCTGTTAGCCCCGGCATTCAAATTCAATTCAAAACAGCATCATTTACACCATTGTTTAAGCCTAAATGTCCTCTGTGATTGAACCTTGTTTTCTACTGTCATTTACCTGACCGATGCACATACGGTGCCTGTTAACATACCTGTTGTAGGCTACAGGAACCCCCCCGATAATACACTAATTTCAAAAACAGTTTTACATTATACATATTTGGCCTGTGGGTGAATGGATTACATGTTGAGTTTGCCTCAGGCGAATGAATGACTTTACTACAGAGAAATCACACTCTCTGCAAAAACACACATGCACACATGCACCCCCCCCCCCCTACTTAAGTCTTACTTCTTAAATGTATGCATTGGCCACAACACTAATAAGTTTTGGATTTAAACTCTGTGCAGATGAGTGTTAGGGATGCGAATCATAAATAATATTGCATGTCATACCATGTGAACACGTGGGTGTAAACAGGAGGCAGATTGTCTCTGTGCAGTTGTTTGCGTAGGTGCAGAAAACATAGAAGCTGGGATTTCTTTTCCTGGACAGACAAAGAGGTGGATCATTTTGTATGTTGCCATAATCGAGTTATGAGTGATGACACCACCAGGAACATTCAATCAGTTTCCTGTTTCAATCAGTCTCTGCTCATCCAGACAAAGCCCCAGAGTTTTCAGACTCAAATGGGGCCAGCAGCGTCTCCAAAACCTATTGGTGTAGGAGCCACTTGCTGTCTAATAGCTAGGGTATTACGCTGGGGTACTGGATCCCTACTCAATCACAAAGGGTGTTATATCCCTTGTTTAATTTGAATTGATTTACATTTTTTTTCCAGCACAAGGCAAAAAGGAAATTTAAATGACTGAGCTGGAGCAAGGAAAAGAAAAAGCTGCAGGAAATAAGAAATCCAAATGGGAGAGATGATTGTCCTTTTAAATGCCAGATTCAATTTTTATTTTCATCCAGATTATGTGTCCAGTTCAGCTACTCCGGCTGCTACTCGCAGGAGAGTGAGTGTTGCCATCTTCACCACCCTGGGAGCGTTTAAAAAACGCGCCCCCCTAATATAATGGTAGGGGAAACACTGGATAATTATTCTCCATATGGAGGTACACTACTGCAGGAGCATCTATTGTCCTCACAATCACAGCTTCAAATAGAAACATGAGGTAAATGATGAGCTGAGTCTGGTCTAAATACACAAGGTCTGCAAACCAGAGTTTAATTTGTGGATTCACACGAAAGAAGTTCCTCCATGTTTTAAAGGATATTTGATTGAATGCAGATTCTCATGGGATGGAGACTCTGACTTTCAGAACAGCCGATCCACCCTCAAGGCAAACAACACACCACCACCACAGGCTCCGGCCTGTGAGATTACATCTAAGGGCTGCAAATCAATAAGCAGGGAAACTGGAGATCACTGCAGTCTCTGTGATCACACACATACATGCGTGTCTCTCTATAGTTGTGAGGACACTCGTTGACATAATGCGTTCCCTGGCCCCTTATCCTAACCATCACAATAAAATGTCTAACCCTAACCCTAAAACCAAGTCTCAACCCTCAGAAAGCCCATTTAATTCGTGAGGGCCAGCCAAAATGTCCTCACAAGGATGGTATTGAACCCAAATTGGCCCTCATAACTATATATAAACATGCCCACACACACAATCACACACACATTACACTACATTACATTTCATTCAGCTGACGCTTTTACCCAAAGCGACTTACAATAAGTGCATTCAACCATGAGGGTACAAACCCAGAACAACAAGAATCAAGAAAGTACAATTTCTTCAAAAAAGGAAAACTACAAAGTGCTATCAGTAAGTGCTACTAAATTGTTAGTTTTAAAATTGTATTCAAGGTATAATCGGAAGAGGTGTGTTTTTAGTTTGCGGCTGAAGATGTGTAAGCTTTCTGCTGTCCTGGTGTCCATGGGGAGCTCATTCCACCATTTAGGAGCCAGGACAGAAAACAGTGATGATTTTGATGAGTGTTTAGCTCGCAGTGAGGGAGCAACAAGCCGATTGGCTAAAGCAGAACAGAGTGAACGGGCTGGGGTGTAACGTTTGTCCATGTCCTGGATGTAGACTGGACCCGATCTGTTCACAGCACGGTACGCAAGTACTAATGTCTCGTACGGATGTGGGCAGCCACTGGTAACCAGTGAAGGGAGCAGAGGAGCGGACACACACTTGTGTTGGATTTGGCTGCAACCCTGAAAATCACACTTCAACCACTCCTCCATTGGCATAGTGGTGAGTATAGATAATGAGTGAGTTTTCATTTTTGACTCAACTATCCTTTTAACCTTAATCCTAAACGTAACCTTAACCTTAACCTTAACCTTAACCTAAACCTAAACCTCACCTTAATTTATCCCTACCTAACCTTAACCTAAACGTTAATCTAACCCTTCCTCTCCTGAACTTAAACCTAACCTTAAAAATATATATTCACCATATAATCAAATGATGTACAGTTTTGGGACTTTTTTGTCCCCATAAGAAAGACAAGTGTGACTGCATACAAATAAGTTATAGGTCCCCACATCAATCATACCTGTTCCACACACACACACACACACACACACACACACACACACACACACACACACACACACACACACACACACACACACACACACACACACACACACACACACACACACACACACTCACACACAGGTTTAAAAGCAGCAGTCGCGCTGCCGAGTCGCGTCACTCAACTTGTTGCTCCAGCAGCTCCGCATCTTTTCAGTGGCTCCGCAGCAGGTGTCGCGTGCAGCTGTGCACCGCACACACACACACACACACACACACACACACACACTCACACACGCTCACCATCATCTTCATCAGTAGTTCACACGTGTGTGTGTGCACCTCTCTCTGCTCCTCTGGGTGTTCGGCAGCTCTGGCAGAGCAGCAGCAGCGGGACAGACCCTCAACGACTCCTCACCTGTGGCAGAGGGGATGTTTTCTCTCAGGGAGAATTTCCTGAACGTGTCGGTGGCACAGCTGGAGAACCGGACCTCCGGCTTCTTCCACCTGGATTTTGACGAGGGGCTCCTGGAGGACTGGCGCTCCCTGGCCAGTAAGAAGAGCCGCGGCGGGGAGTCGCAGGAGGGCGGTGTGAAGGCTCTGCTGTTGGCCGCCTACTCCCTCATCATCGTGGTGTCCCTGTTCGGGAACATCCTGGTGTGCCATGTGCTGGTGAAAAACAAGCGCACCCAGTCGGCCACCAGCTTGTTCATCATGAACCTGGCTGTGGCTGACATCTTCATCACTGTCCTCAACACACCCTTCACCCTGGTAAGACATGTTGAATTGACCATTTATATATATGACTTAATATTTGTAAAGTGTGTGTGTTCTTTACTCCTTCCACCGTAGAGGCAGACTAAAGAAAAAAATATTCAAACTTTTGGACCATATAACTTGTAGATATACTTTAAAATATTCAAAAAGACCATAGTTTCTTAAATAGAACATTCCAATTATCAAATAATAAAAATAGTCTTCTTGGGGGAAATGTTGTCCCTTTTTGCTCTGCATCTTTCTCCCCTTTTTAATGTTTTTTATTACACCCTTTAGAAATGTACACTGTAATAAATTTGTACAATACCTTCCCAGAAAGGTCTGTTAAGTGTTCGGTGAAGTGTAACTTTGCAGAAAGATGTCAGATACCAAAAGACGCCCCCTCTCTCAGAGAAATAAGCTGGTGAATACAAATGTAGACACAGTATCTATATATCTCACTATCAAGGGTTTCAATGTTTTTCTCCCGGGTCCATGATTTTCTTTGAAACAAAAGCTTTACAAGTATTTCCCCAATGTGAGTGAAATATTGATTTAGAGACTTCACAGGTAATTTGGTCATTGGTGTTTGATCCAGTGCTTTAGTTGTGATAAAAGAATCAGTTGATGGGATCTGGAATTTGACAGATGTATATGACCTGAACTCCCTCTCTTTCTTTCTTTCTTTCTCTCTCTCTGTGTGTGTGTGTGTGTGTCTGTTTCCCCTCAGGTCCGGTTCGTGAACAGCACCTGGGTGTTTGGGAGGACTATGTGTCACATCAGCCGCTTTGTGCAGTACTGCTCCCTGCACGTCTCCACTCTCACACTGACGGCCATCGCACTGGACCGACGTCAGGTTTGTCAACTCTCAGATATGGCGCAGTGATGCTCCTCTGTTCTTGAAGAAGCTCATATAGCTTAGTGGTGCGATACTATGTTGTTATGCAGTGAACATGAAGATGTCCTAATGTTGGAATAACAGTTACTAAATCCTCTGTTTTCAAGAGACGCACTGTATTTCTACTCGTCCATTTACAAGGTTGTGGAGGGATGTTTGGAGCCCATATCAAAATATATTTTTTCTCAGGTGGCAACAAAATGTCCGCTCAGGATGATGAATGCAACAGATTCTTCATCAGAAAAAATAAATAAATTGCCATGAATAGCCATGAACTCTGGTTCGAAAAGACTCATACACAAACACATAAAGTTTGTTACATAATTTGTTCATTTCTACACCTGCAAAACTAGCCTGCTATATATTACTGTTCAGTTCAACTGTATACTGGGAGTGAGATATTTGTATCAATGATAAATATGTTGGGCTGCAGGTTTTTGTCTTTTAATAATAAACGTTAAATATCATGTTTGGAAAAATACCGTGACTCATTTATTATATGTAGAGCAGATTTTGAAGTTGTCTAATAAAAGGCATTAAGGATATTTCCTGGCAAAATTGAAGTTATGTATAATTCCAGACGATTAATAATTTCCACTGAAGACACAAACTCTGGAAAATTAGGTCCAGACTTTCACCGGAGTTTAACTTTCACATATGAGTAACTCAACAGGAGATTCTCCGGCAACACAGAAATCTCAGGTGAGGGGTGGCGCAGCAGGTACAGGTAGGCTCAACGTATACATGATCACGTGTTTTTTGTTACAGCGGCATCGACCCTTCACAGCAAAAGCCCTTGTGACATCTTTGCAGACATGTCGTTTACGTGTATGGCTCCGCTTTTTCATCCTGAGATATTTGTATTCTCACATTGGCTCATTCAGACATTATCCGGAGTTCTTACTAGGGGGCTGGCAGGAGAAACTCCGGATAATGTCCTGAGCATCTCACACATACAACCCTTTGGGATAATGTCAGGAGATTTTATGGAGTTCATTGCATGTCTAAAAGCAGCTAAGATGAGACTCTGGGTCAGGTAGCCGGAGGCATTATATTTCTGGTCTGTCCGTCTGTCCCATTCTTGTGAACACAGAAGAAAACCTGTGAGGGAGTTTCTTCAAATCTGGCACAAATGTTTGCTTGGACTCAAGGATGAACTGACTGAAATTTTGGTTTTCAAGATTCTTCTTACATAGGCAACTGGAAATACAAGCAAGTGCAGTTACCAATATGTACAATAGTACAACTTCTGAAAGAGGTGAGATTGTGACCAAATTTCCCATTAGGTCGGATACTGACTAATTATAAGAGGCCACGTAGAAGTTTTGGTGAACACATAGCACTTAGATATGTGAAGCATTTAGGTTAGGAGCAAATAAACCAGACAGTGAATTTGACAAATTAGGTCATAGAGATGCACAGGAAACAGCCATGAGTTTTATTGAATGCTGTCTAGAAGTGATCCTCTGTGCTTTTATTCACAGTCAGACAATAAAATAATATAAAACAAGCCTGTTATTGATCCCCAGAGAGGTAAATCGTTTGTTGCAGCAGCACATGGACAGACATCTGTGCAGATAAATGTACAAAAAGGAAAAACATAAATAATTCTATGAAACCAAAATTAATATACAAATAAAATAGGATGGATGAGTAAAAGGTAAAGTGAGAGATGTATCAAGAGCAGCAGATGTGAAAATAAATGTAACAATGATGATGTACTGATAGTGACGATTAGTAGAATGTGTTTATATGTATAAAAATACAACATGTAGTATCATGAAATTATATATATTTACACAATACAGTATAATATAGTGGGATTTAAGATGTATTACAAGGTGAAAAGTAGTAGTGTAAACTGTTTACTATGATACGATAACTTGACAGCTTTTATACATAATACAGTACAGTGTAAGTTATATATAAAATAAATATATGTCTTGTCCTCACCGGAATGTTCCAGACATTTTCCTGTTGTAGTAATTACGTCTGACACGAACAATCTCCTGCTGCGTTCTTCGTTAAATGAAAACTAGCCCCAGAGTCCAAGGTTGAAAACAGCTTCATGAGAATTACATTCCATTTGATTCCTTTTGTTAAATAATTCCAATGTTATTGTTACAGATATTAAATGAGTCTGGACAGACATGACTTTCAACTGTTATTATTTAAAAAAATAACATTCAGCCCAACATATTAAATCTAATATCTTACTCTTATACAGTACCGCCTGTTCACAAATCTAAAGCAGGCTCCTGCAGTGTTTTTGCAGTTAGTGTCAAAGAATGAATGAAGTGAACAGAAATTCTGTTATGCATTTTTTGAACTCCCCTATTTCCTTTGTGCAAAGCATCAGGAGTATTTAAAAATACATGCTATCATAATGAGCAGGCTTTCTAAGTGCTTTGTGTGGGCCTATACCTTTAATCATTTTGCCCTGATTACACACTGCAACTCAAAATCTCATTTTGATCGCATTACATTTTATTGGGGAGTTTAAAGGGATAAATCACTGAAAAATGAAAATTCACTCACTATCTACTCACCACTTTGCAGATAGAGGAGTGGGTGCAGTGTTTGAGTCCACAAAACACTTCTGGAGTCTCAGAAGTAAACTTTGTTCGGGAGCCAAATACGATACAATTGAAGTAAATGGTGAATGAGACTTCAGACCTAACAAAACACCAGAAAAAACACAACATGCCTCCATACTGCCCGTGTGGTATCATCAAAGTGTCCGCAAGCCCCGACATTCTGGTGGCTTGGGGACACTTGGATGACACCACACGAGCAGTGTGGAGGCATGTTAAGTTTTTGGTGAGGGAAGGACTCACCATTGACTTCAATTGTATTGGATTCTGCTCTAACAAAGTTTACCCCCTGAGGCTCCAGAAGTGTTTTTGTGGACTCAAACACTTCACCCACCCCTTCATCGGCATAGTGGTGAGTAGATAGTGAGTGATTTTTCATTTTTCTATCCCAATAATGTAAAACGTACAAATCTGTACATTTCTCTCTGGTTCCTCATATGTACTGTATTTGATTGAATTTCATAAAGGATAAACATTGCCTTGACATTTAATTAAACCTGTAGGATAGAGTTGATGAATACACAAAAGGTAAGAGGATTGATTTGACAGAAATGTCTGTAAATACAGGCCCTCATTTATGCTGCTAATGGACCAGAGTCTAAAAAGCTTCTATTATTAGAAGTAGAAAAATTCTCATAATGGAGAAATGTTGGTGGTTTGTTGTGCAGGTATCTGAGGAAAGATGGTGAAATGAACACATGGTTCTCTGAAGCAGATCACATTAGATCTTACCTGTGACTTTACCTGTGATTTCTTGTGGCTTTTCATGTACCAGTTAAAAGTAGCAGGTGAAATTCCAAATCTCTTAATTCACTCTCCTTCGTGTTTCCGGGTTGTCCGTCAGCCCCATTCTTGTAAACACTGTATCTCAAGAACACCTTGTGGGAATTTCTTCAAATTTGGTACAAATGTATAGTTTGTACCAAATTCAGTATGGGAAAAATGCATGTAGACTCTACCAGCCGGCAGAGGCAAACCATTTTTAAATTATATAATCTTGATTTTAATTAACTGTGGATAAACAAATGTTTCTGAATTTATAATCTATAATTCTCAGTTTCCTCCCTGTGGCAGTGACTTGCTTGATCCTCCTAATCCTATTTTTTCTACATATAACTGTTCCCTGTAGGACCTGAACATTATTTTCTTTGCTGATAATTATATTATTATGCGAAACTTTTTGATGAATTACTTCTCTTGGTGATTGTTTAGGATGCAGAGGGTCAGAGAATGACCTGTAATGAGATTCAATTCGCACCACATGACCTGAACTGCAAAAATATGTTAAATCAACGACTCAAACCCAACCAGACCTGCAGACCACCAGCCGCCTCTATCTTTCGCGCTCTCTCTCACACACTCACCCAAGCCACCGATTTTTAGGTTGACAGCTGTTTCTTAAGCCATGTAATTCTGCAGGCACTTCACTGATTTTATCAACATGAGCAAACTAAATTCTTCCCAAATCATTTCAGCAAACGCTGGTCAACTGGAATAATGATTCAGTAACCTAATAGGAAAAAAAAACACTACATACAGAGGCAAATTGGAAACCTGAGTAGCTCAGAGAAAAGCTGGCGGAAAAGTGGAGCAAATACATAATCTCACTAACAATGAGGAACTGCTTAAAGCATTTAAGGTGAAAGGAAATAAGAAATATGCCATGATGATTCACATAAATCTTAAGGCTGCTCTCCTCAGTTAATCTGAGGTAAGCACCACTGACACATCAATGAGTCTATAATAAAGAGGCCTTTCTGTGTAATGTGTGTGTTTTTTGAATCTTTATAATTTGTATCATAGACTGTCATGTATATAAAGATGGAGGACATGACGACTCCCCAAATGTGAAGCCAATGCATTCTGTGGTGGATGTCTGCAGTATAGGTCCTAAACCCAGCAAATTGGACATGGACCAAACTAAAAAGTCAAAGTAAACGTCAAACACATTTTTATAAAAATCATTTTAGGTCGTTCTTATCACACTGATGTATTTTCAGGTGTTACTCTTTTACTGGTAAGTTTGGTTTTAACTAGTCATTTAATGCTATAGAAATTGAATAAAACATCATGATTGACAGCTGTGTGTTCATCCGCGGGACCTGGGACGTTTTGGCTTAATTTTATGGATATCGGGAGGAAGTGGAGACGTGTCGTCCATCTTTAAATACAGTCTATGCTTTGTACTTAAACATACCATTTTTAATGTAGAGCTCTTACTTGTTATGAATCATATTGCACTGGTAAATCTACTTAACTAATTGATCCGTATGCTTCTTCCATCACTGCTCTGCATGTCCACATGACACAACTATATCTACATGCGGAAAAAGGTGGATAAGAAAAAACTAGCATGTTAAAATGTGAAATTCTCTAGCACTGTATAAAGTGCTAAAACCAAAATAATATTTGCAAATACATTTCTTACACAAATCTCATGTCTTTAAATGTGGATTCAGGAAATTCAATTAACGTTAACTGGACTGGATTTTCTTATCGCAGCAGGCTGGTTGTCCGGGATTTTGGTTGTCGCCGAAGTTTGTCTGAGTTTGGATAATCTATCCTCCAGCACTTAGTGGGTCGTGACTAAACTGAACTTGTTTTGCACAAGAATTCAGGCGGTTTCTGAGACACAGCTGATTACAAATAGAGAATAAGAGGCTGATAAACAGTTTAAGAAATTTGTATGCAGCTTTGCTCGCCGTGCAGACCGTGGCCTTGTGTTGTAGCTCTGCTGCACAAATTACCAGGGCATTGGTATGTTTGTAATTGCAGACATACCAATGAGTCATTTCAGCACCTTGAATGTTTCACTTATGAACAGTGGGTGGAGCTGATATTTAAGCACCAGATAAAAACACTGATGTGGGCGGAATGTGCATTTTATGTGTTTTATCTTACTTAAATCCGGGAAGTTTTCGTTTATTCATTCATTTATTCCCTTTAGGTTATTCTACATCCTCTGAGACCTCGCAGGTCCCAAGCTCAAGGTCGTGTTTGGGTGGTTGTGATCTGGATAATGGCCACCTGCTTCTCCCTCCCACATGCAATCTACCAGAAACTCCTAACCTTTACATACAGGTACCGTGAAATACTGCATCCTCACACATTTCAACAAGGAGGGATCAGTTACATGTGTATAACAAGGTTTAGAAACAGGAAAAGACTTTGGCTATTGGACTCAACACACTTGATATGAAGCGTCTTTTAGAGTTCAGGCCCTGCTGTTGGTGCTGGAGAAAGCCAGGAGGTGGACAATGGAAACTCTGTTGTATCACGTTATAAGATGAGATATGATTAGATAAGATAAGGTAAGATAAGTTAGGATAAGAATAAGTAATATAAGATATGGTAAGGTAAGGTAAGGTAAGATAAGGTAAGGTAAGGAAAGGTAAATGGTAAGATAAGGTAAAGTAAAATAATTCAAGGTAAGATAATTTAAGATGGAAGGCATTTACATGTAGCACTTTGTAGTTTGGCTTTTTTTAAGCTAATGTACTGACATGATTCTTGCTGTTCTTGTTTTGTACCCTCATGTTTGAATGCACTTATTGTCTTGGGATAAAAGCGTCAGCTAAATGATATGTAAAATAATGTAATGTAACATTTTATTGTCAAAATAATTACGCAAGAAACTGATCAGCATAATAACCTCAGACTAATCTATGTCTTTTTGTCCTCTGTATTGTGAATGTTTCCACCAGTAAGGAGAAGGAGCGCAGCCTGTGTGTCCCAGACTTCCCAGAGCCATCAGACATCTACTGGCAGTACATCGACCTCCTGACCTTCATATTACTTTACATGCTGCCACTCCTCATCATTACCGCTTCCTACACCACAGTGGCCTGTCGGTTGTGGCGCCACAACGCCATCGGCGACACCACGACCGCTCAGCACGCCACCCAGAGAAGAAAGCGGAGGCGGACATTAGCCATGCTCCTTCTTGTGGTCGGAGTGTTCGCTGTCTGTTGGTTCCCGCTCAATTGCTATGTGGTGCTGCTTTCCAGCCAGGCCATCCACTCGTCCAACGCCCTCTACTTCTGCTTTCACTGGCTGGCCATGAGCTCCACCTGCTACAACCCTTTCATCTACTGTTGCCTGAATCCCACCTTCCGCCATGAGCTGCGGCTGTTCTATGACATGTGCAGGAGGAAACAGAGGGCGGTCGGGTTGGAGCCTGAACTTCGGCCCGCAGCCATCTGCACTCCCTGTCACAGGACCGCGTGGCCCGACAACCACGAGTCCTCGAGGCTGAGGCGTGATTTACCACAGCCGGGCCAAGGCTCCTCACAGCAGAGTGGGTCCAGTCAGTCCCACAACCTGAAAGAGACACATGTGCTGTTCACTGCCAGACAGGTGCTCACAGGGAGAGCTGACATCCTGTCAGTGGAGCCCATTGTGGCTGTGAGCTGCCAAAACTGTGATGAGGCAAACATCAGTATCTGAGATTGTTAAGTCTGAGGATTTCATCTTGTCCCGAAGACGACTGGAAATCAGAACAACAAAGGATTTTAGCCGCGAGAGAAGATGATTTTTGTGAGAAGACGCTGGTGTTTTCCGAAGAGAGACTGTAATCACCGTACAGTCTCATCACAAGGTCCATTTAGTCGTATCCTTCTGATCATTAAAACATGTTGTAATGCTGTAACTTCATTGAGGAGGTGTAAAATATTAAGAGACTATCTTCATTAGACTTTTTAAAGAGGATTAATAGGTCATGGTGACATTGCAAAGAATGAATTGATGCAAACTGAGTTCTTTCTCTCCTTTGCGGTGAGCTTATGCCAAAACTACTTCATTGTTTTTTTTTAACACAGGCTACACAATAGAATCTGATGAAAAAAATCATCCTTTCATTCAGATTTCTTGAACTGTGTTTTTTCTTTCAAAAGCCTCCACAGGTAGGAATGATCCTGCTGGGTTAACAACAAAGTCCATTCATCCCTCAGTATCTCTCTCTGAAAATCGGAAAAAAACATGTTTCGGTTTGCTTTGATAGACAGAATCGCAGTGGCAATGAAATCCTATTCACGTTGATTTCCAGGTCATTTACTACCTGTCCCGCTGCTCGTACCTATTTCTGCTCCACTTTGATTCCCTGTCAGGCCGCCGGAGGGTTTGCAGAGTGCGCACAAGATAGCGCTGTGAGACACGTCCACCGACAGTCAGTTCAGACTCACGGCCAGTGGACTGGAGTTTTTGTTGATAAAAGACCTCTCAGCACCGGCAGTAGCAGGGACACAGCCACAGACAGCTGTAGTTTCCAACTGCCTCACAATCTCATAGAGAAAACTCACAATCCATTAGATCCAGTCCAGATTTAATCAAATGTTTTCAGACCCATCAATTCAGGTCTTCATCAGTCTCCAGTAATTGCTGGGTAATGATGATTCTGTATTAAAATGCCACATGTTCTGTCTGTGATGATCATATCAGGGTTTTAACACTAAATCATTTCTCATTGAACTTTGTAGCTTCTATTAATTTGCTGATGGTCCAACTTTCAGCTGGACCAGTTTATACGCACCCTTGGAAGATTTTAATAAAAAAAAAATATTCTTTTAAAATTATAAAAAAATATATATAATACTACAATACTACTACTACTACTAATAATAATAATATATTATAATTTTCCATCTATCCATTCATCCATCCAAAAAACAATGATTACAACAACAATAATAATAATAATAATAATAATCCATCATTTGAAGATCACAGGAAAATTATTATTATTCAAAATGTAATTACAAGCATCTTAATGTCCCCTTTCTGTTTGATGTTGCTTCATATAAGAACCAAGCAGGCTAATTAAAGTTGTCATCCACCAGCCATTGTTCCTGGCAACAAAACAAAACCTTTCAGAACAAGATCAGAGTAATAAAACCTAACTCTTTGTTGCAGTGTTGTTGTTTGAACATCTAAACCAATCTGTTCTCATATCAGATCATAGTCTGGCTCCAAAGGCTGCAGCTGCCCCAATCTCACAAGGTAATTTTTGTTTGCATGACGTCAGAGAAAGTCAGCAGCGAGTCACAGAGAAACGTGCAGCGACTGCCAGCGACCAAAAAACAAACCTGTCTCCTTCAGATTATATTCATATGCAACCAAACTGCAACAGCACATAGGTTTTCTGTTAAAAGTAACTGGAAACTGCCACATGACTGGGTAATTGTAACTTATATTCAAAGACAGAACAGAACTGGGCAAAAACATAGATTAAAAACTGAAAAACTGAAAAGACGAATCACAGTCAGTATTAGCAGATATCCAACTATTCTATACTTCACTTATTTGACCCTTTTCATGTCTCCGCAGATCTGATTCATGTATACATCTTTTTGTTGTATGTGCATGTGGTCACGAAAGTCGTGAGGGAGCAAAGTACCGGTCCAGGAAATCAATGCACACGTAGAAATATGTGTGCATGTGTGAAGGTTATTTGTTCTCATCAGAAGGTTATCTTTGTGTAATGTACTTTTCTGTCTCCTTTTGAAAAGCATGGAGGAATTGAAAAGGGAAAAACATGTTTTCCCTTTCAGAGACTGACATAGAAAGTTCAGTGTTGATTTTTACGTTTTTTGTTTTTTTACGTCTGGATTCTGCTCAAATACCTCACCCACCCCTCCATTGGCATAGTGGTGGGTAGAAAATGAGGGAATTTTCCTCTCTTTAATGGGGCGAATGAAAAAAGACATCATCAATGGAGCTCAGGTCTATTTCTCTCCATGGTAACAGTATTGTTACCGTGTTGCTATTATGTTGAGTGATCTTTGCTGTATTTCAGAGAAATCTGTGGTTGTTTTTCAAGAACAGTCATGTTGAAAATTCTACACGTCTATCCTGCGTTAACCTAATCAATTAGCTGATCCTGCTGCTTGCTCCATGCCTTAGATCTTCCATTTGATTTTATTTCTTCATGAAGAAGAAAAATAACAAACAAATTTCGTGATTCTGAA
Organism: Verasper variegatus; assembly: GCA_026259375.1. Taxonomy (NCBI): domain Eukaryota; kingdom Metazoa; phylum Chordata; class Actinopteri; order Pleuronectiformes; family Pleuronectidae; genus Verasper; species Verasper variegatus. Next base: position 10,367,503 of record CM048044.1, on the reverse strand, counting down.
CTTTTAGCCTCAGTGGTCGTGACGAACTACTGTACATTGACTGATCTTTGCCAAGATGTATAAAACATTATTATTTTGCATTTCGTGCACAAAACTCTGATTAGGATTGTCCTGGAATGCTCCCAACCAGTAACGTCACTTTGAAAGATGTGATTTGTAAAAAAAAAAGATTTAGCATATTTTCCATTACAGTGGCCAACATGCACTAAGTTTAGCACAGAAACTCATTGTTGAAGGTCAAACTACAACCTCACGTTAGTCAGACAGACCTACGTAAAGATAAAACACAAAGTCATTTGTAGCAGTTTCTCCTGCATAACTATAGCTTGGAATTTTCAGGACTATAAAACCCCCTTCAACAACTTGTGAACATGATGGTACATCAATGATACATGCAACGTTTTAAACCGATTGCACTGAAAGGATTGGAGTGGTTTAGAAAATTTACTTCGAACACATTAAACTAACACATTTCACGATTTTACAGCAAATTCACCAACTAGTGGCCTTGATGCAAACTACAAGCCTGTGTGCTTGGACCCCGAGTAAAAATCGGTGGTTTGAGAAAACATTTTTGCTGTGAAGGGATCTCTGTGCTCCAGCATTGGTAAGTGAAGCCGATAAGGAGACTTCATTCATTCCCTCAGGCTGCTCGTCACGACCACAGCAAAACATGTCGACATTCATGCAGTGAAAGCAAAACTGATGTGAAATTTGTGGAAAATATTTTGTTGTAAATGTTCAATATTGCTTGTGAGAATAATGGTCTGTGTCTAAAAGAGTGAAGTAGTAAAATGTGTGTACATGTGCATGTGAGTCGTACATGTGCACAGTTATGTAGAAGATGTATTTAATGATTCAGTTGCTTTATTTTTGGTGTATTTGTTGCCGTGGTTGACAAATAAAATGATCCATAATGCAGCGTCATGTCTTCTGTAAATGTATCGTCTTTTATCGTAAAATGTTATCGCCCAGACGTAATGCTTTAAGTTGAACTATTTTTGTTCTTTGTCGTAAAAATGTTTGTGATTTGTAACATTTTGCTGTTTTCTGTGATTGTTTGCCACCATGACACCTCCTCTACAAAATAAAATATGAAGTAAAAGCAATTACATGTGATTTTAAAACACTGGCTTCAACATCTTACAGAGGCACTGCTTCATAGACAACTTCTTTGATTCTTATAAAAATGAATGTCTACCTTCGCAAGTAGTATACCAATATAAAAACAATATAAGACATACTAAGACATTGGTGGTCTCTTTCTATCTCTGCTTTTGTCCCACACTTTATGCCCCATGTAGTCCCCCCCAGAAAACCCTGAGGACACTTCTATATAACTTAGAGCAAGTTACCAGGTATTTTAAGTTTTCATTAATGTCCACTGGCTGTGAGTCTGAATTGCAGCTCCGAGAGAAACAGCTTCGCACAAATTGTAGGATGTTCCAGACCTGATGATCCAGATGTTTCAACCTGTACAACCACCATAGTGTGGCACTTTATCTGCCCGATATTATAACGTGCATTGAATGTTTGTGTACTTTTTTTTTTCTTCATAAACAGACACTGCACAGCTGTTCAGAATCATCTCTGCAGGAGATGATTGAGGGTGAGACTCACTGTTGTCCCTCCGCACAGCTGAAAGCTTTCATGAATACCTTCACTGTGTGCATCTGTCTTCACACCAGAAGCATGCTGGGCATTTCAAGTCTCAACCCACTCCGAGCTGACTTGAACACTCCAGCTTTAGCTAAAAGTCCACAACAAAATTAATTTTCCACTTAAAAAATAATTTATGTGCAGGGATATTTCTTTCTTCAGATTGTTTCCATCAGTCCATCACTGTCCTGCAACTATGGAGCCAAATCAGGGCTAATAGTTTTGAAAGTGAACTTTGAAAAAAGCTAAACAGGAGTGAATTTAAACCAAAAAATGAGTTCAACAGGTTTTTTTAATGTAAATATTATTTGAGTAAATTGAGGTCTTATTTTATTTCAGCTGCAGATTTTACATTTTCGGATTCAGATCTTACTTTTTAGTTTTCCCAAATCCCTTATTTTTTTACTTACTTTCAAATATTTTTTTCACTTTGAGATTGTTATTTTCTCACTTTTACACTTTCAGCAGGGATCTGGTGTGGGGGGCATGACATCAACTGAGAGCAGCGGGAAATCCTGATTGAAAGTACATTGGCCCGGTCACACATTCGCAAATACAGCAGCGGCAAACTCAGCGGCAATTTGCCTCTTGTTTAGTTCCAATCTGCGTGAGCGAGGGCGTGAACAAAGCGTCTGCTTCCTGTGGTCGAAGCAAAAATGCAGCGTGGCTTCAAGTGGAGCTCAGCTTTGGTGAACTTTGCATATGCATATGTGTGACCGTAGAAAACCATGACCACGCATTTTCTATACACCATATTCTCATGATTGGGAGTCAAAGCGAGAACGTTTTTTTTTGTTCTAGTTGATAGTGACGATGAGCAGTGTGTATGTATGTATGTAAACATGTCGCTGCTTTTTAACAGCAGATACTGTGTGTGTCTGAGACAAATTTCCTTAACCTATCGCATCTGATCTCATCCTCTTTTGTAACTGTTCACATTTCTTAATTCTTTGCTGCAATTTGTTCCTTTTTTTCCAGGAGATCAGTTCAATCATTTTTATTCTCATTCAGGAACATAACCCAAGGAGGGAGATCCACACAGCAGCCATTAAAGTAAACAAGAAATGTATCACGGATAACTAATCACTTGCCAACCCAATCATAAGTCAGTAATCAAGTGTGAGTGCTGGATATGAAGTATACAGCACAAACCAAATAAAACCATGCTGAGGGCCTGTGGGGATCAGAGAGAACAACCTTGACAACACCCGTCTCATGTCAGCTGCACACTAGAGGATAAACAGACCAATTTCTGATCTGAGACAGCCCTCCTGATGATTGCAGGGCCTCTGAACTGATTTTCTGGCCAAAAGTCGCATGCCACAGTGTCACTAACTCTGAATTGTAAAAATTGGACAGATTTTTACAATTAAAAATCGGGAAGACTCATGCAGTATATAAGAAAGTGTTTGGGCAAATGACCAGAAACCCACAATATAACCGGTAAGAAACAGCTGACAGGGAAGCGTCACCAGCCTTTTTCTGAAGTCACGATCACCCAAGGTTCTGTCAGTCGCCACTCAGAAATAATATGTTGAAATGCCAAGAGTGCCGTACTGTGTCTCAAGTGGATCGGCTAGCGTATGCGTTATATCTGTCGTAATATATCTATCAGTTTGAAAATCCTCCAGTGTTCAGCAGTCCTTATACAGACTCCAAACAATTCAGGCCAATTCTTCAGTGAGGTCGGGGGGACCAGACAATCAGGGAGTCTCTGAAAGAAGGAAGCAGAGACGAGTCAAAACAAATTCTGTCCTGCGGCCGTCACACAATGCATGCAGTCCTCCAGCTTGTTTGGTCAGGATTAAAAGCAAATCTCACATAAGACAGAGCTGCACAACTCGCCCGGCAGTTTAAAAGAATGAATCTATAGGAAAAGCAACTTAATGGCAGAGCCTGTCCAAGCTAACAGCGGGGCTCTAGGTAATGGTCTCATCAGCCCACCACATGGATAATTACAAACACAGTCCCCAACACACTGAATCACAAAGACTTAGGTTGACTTCTCCCATAGTGCCACCATGTGGTTGATGCCTTTGTTCAGAGACATGAAAACTGGTGAATTACCTCACATGAAATTCAGAGATAAAATGTCACAGGTTGTGATGGTAGAATGTCCGTTACTCAAATGTGGATGGCAGCGGCAACTGAGATAGACAACCAGTATTTCTTGAGAATTTCGCAGAAATGTCTCGCAATGAAAGAATGTGCAGAACAATTCTTGGGCCAGCTCCGTTGGTTGAATCTGCACTAAAACTGAACAAGTTCTGTCACGGCCCACCCTTCCACCTAGGTTCAAGGGTATTGGTTTGGTAGTTTTTATGTAATCCTGCTGACAAAACAGAATATAACCTCCTCGGTGGAGGTAAAAAGCTGTGGTGTCTAAAACAAACAAGGGTTGCAGTTTGTTCATACATTAGCAGCAACGTATCTTTACTTTAAACGACTTTGCCCCCAAAACGACTCATGAATATTTGTTGTCTTATACTAGGGGTCTCTTTCAGAAAGTGAAAAGCTCAGTAAAACTCAGAGATAGTTGCCTCAAATTGAAGAATACAAGGATAAAGAAAAGCTCTGTCAGTCGGTCACCATGGCCACATCATTTTAAAATTGAACCTGCTCTGTAACCCTGGCTTTCTTCTTCTCTTCAGCTGAAGCCTTCGGACTGCATGAGGTTTCAGATGATGTGTCTTTTTCAGGCAAAGACACAATATGCTACGTTGATCTCAGACTGAACTTCACCTCCCCAGTGGCTGAAAAAGACAAGAAATCTTATTTACTTTCTGCAAAATTCAGTCCAGCAGTTTGTATTGCTTAGGTTCAGCCAAACAGAATAATCCACCCATGGCAACTTGCCCATCCTATTTCTATTTTCGCCCTTTTTGTTTTCAGCCTGATGTGATTCATCTCTAAATTAAAATATATAAATGACATTCCTGAATTTTTTCCAACAGAAACACCAGTACTGAATTTCATAGAGCCAGGTCTACTTAGATTCACTGACTAATTGTGTTATCAATATTACTTTGACTGTGATGTTTACACGAGTTGGTAATAGAACATTCAGTTCCACTTGGTAATTGCTGTATGTTGATGTCACAAAATGCTTTGAAAACGCCAATAAGAGATAATAATGTGATTAAGACATGAACATGTCTACATAATGACAAACACTTTGTATTTAACATAGAGCTTTTCTAGTGTTGATGACCACTCAAAACTCAACTACATAACAGTTTCCCATTCGTCCATTCATAAAGTGAATCTGTGAGCATCAGGGGAAGTTAGGGTTCAGTATCTTGCCCAAGGACACATGCGACCTCATTTGAGTTAAATTGTAAAAAAAAAATATCTGGTTTTAGGACAGTGTCTTATTCAGACAATTGTCTTGATCAGGTCTGTTGATCAACCTGTAAACGAGTCCATTACAATTCATGTGCCAATGCTGCGGAACATCTTGGAGATTTAAAATTATCTTTCTTTCTAGTGTTTCTTGGTACACTTGTTACGATGGTACAACTCTACAATAATCCACTGCTAAAAGCTTCAGTGTTTTTCCCCCCGGTTGCCATGATGACATGTTACCTGCGTTCTATTGCCAAGGGATTTTTATTTCCTCATACACATGCTCCACAGCTACGACCATTCAGTTTAGGTCACAAAATGTCCTACTATGACAAAGAGGGAACGGGTGAGTGGGGAGGACGAGCAGATGGGAGAACCAGCTTAAATTTAACATGTATGCACAAACAAGATGATGACTATACGAAAGAAAGGATGATTGAGCAAATGGATCCAGACCAGTCCCCATTATGTCTGTGTTTTATTTCTATATCTATTTTGGTCTAAAATGTAGTCTCTTTACTTGAATTGCACAGGGTACAAATAAAAGAACTTCTACTTTCAGTTCATTAGAAAATGTCAATGTACCAATAGTGTACTTGAGTTCTTCTGTTGGCTGTGTGCAGCTCAAGGTAGTTTCACACCACTTCTCCAGGACTATTTGCTCTCTCTCTCTCTCTCTCTCTCTCTCTCTCTCTCTCTCTCTCTCTCTGCTCCTTCTCTGTTTTCATTCATCAGCGAACATGAAATTGCACAATGAAGAAGAATTGTCACATTTCAGCTGATCAACATTATTATTGATCTACACAAGGTTAACAACATTTTCAGCTCAGAAAATCAAAGTCTCAGTTAATTGATGCGTTTTTTTTAAATCTGTTTTGAATTCTGTGAGAGAATAAACTCAGAGAGTTTTTTTAAGTTTGACAGTTTTACATTCTCTATCTGCACTTGGTTTAAAAAAAATGCTCACCAATGTGCTTTGAGCCCAACTTTTCAAGTTGTTTAAAAAGAAGACAGAAAACCGGGAAGAAGTGCGAAAGACCAAAACATTTTTGGTATTAACAAGAGCACAAATTTTTATTTCATTCAAAAAAGGCAAGATTGTTGCAAAAAGGAACAACACTAAGGTAAAAATGATTTGGAAACAAAAAAAATAAGAATGTGGATACGTTAAAAAAGTTATTTCTGAAAATGAGAGTGACTATAAAAAAACAAACAAAAATGTTTTTCAACAAAATGAAAGTATCTGGCAAAACGAATTTTCACTGAGAAAGAATAATGCTCTAAAGAGCACAACTAGTTACAGCACCCACAAAAAAAAAGGCAAGATCACAAAGAGCATGGAATGACCTGTCAACTGAAGACTGCAAAAAGGTAACAAAGTCAGCAACAAAAAGAGTAAAAGTTTGAAGAGTGCAATAAGAATTGACTACAGAACTGCATTACATTGAGCATCACTACGGCTGGAGAAGCCACCTAACGAATAAGGCAAAGATGCAACTACGTGCATGTTGGCAGCCTTATTTGAAACACACACCACAAAAACAAACGGGCTAGCCGCCAGAAAATGTATACGAAAAACTCGGCCAACGTAGATAACCATGGTGTACAGTAATACAAACTGAATATCTGAAATAACTGGCAACAACACAGCGAAAAAACAGCCAATGTTGAAATTACATCGATCTGATAACCAGGGGAACAGACGAATAAAGGTTCATGCTGAAAAACTACTAAAACGCAGGAGACCGAACAACAAGAGCTATTGACCGCAAGGGGGGAGAAAGGTTCGGCTGCATGGATCTGTGTGGCACTCCAGCTTCCCCCCACAGTCCAAAGACATGCAGACTAGGGCAATGGTGATTGTAGACTCTATATTGACAGTAATGTGAATGGTTATTTCTCTCTCTATGTTGCCCCTGTGATACACTGGCTATCTGTCCAGGGTAAACCCCGCCTCTCACCTAATGTCAACTGGGATTGGCTCCAGCAATCCCCTGCAAACCCTATAAATAATGGATGTATGAGAACCTCACAATTGTTTCAAAATAATCTTATCCTTCTTGCAGAAACCGGCGACAGCCCCCGATTTATGCAGGAATGTGTCGTAATTTTATAAAACTCCAGCAGTCTCCGTCTTTTTTTGGAAAAGGGAAATTGTCTCCTTGTGCTTCGTCTGACAGGGTCTAATGAATGATGAATGATTATTAGTAAGTGTCCGAAATGTCACTATCCAGTGCTTCTGAATATGTTTGAAGTAATAACATCACGTCGGAGGGCACGAGACGTGATGTTACCCACGTAACACCCACGTAACACTCATGCAGTACTGTAGTCATGCCACATTTTCTGTAGTAGAATAGAATAAAACACATAGACCTCATATTGTTTGTTCTAACTCACAGAGTTGCTATTCTATATGTTCAATGTCTATAGGTTTCAGAATGTTGTTGACTTTTACACATTGACAGCAAAATGTTAGCGATCGGCTTCCTCAGGAAAACTATCAAATTAGTTAATTGGTTAATGGGTGTTTGCTTTTTACCAGCTACTGTAAATAACCTGCTAAGAAGACATATCCAATCTTTTTTCACTGTACCAAAACAACAAGTTATTATAAGGACCCCAGTGACATCAAATGCAAGTTGATATAAGAATGTATTGAAGTGCTCGTGGAAATGTTTTACCAACGTGTCATCAGGCAAAGGCAACTCAGAGAGAGGAGCTGGGCACAGACAGGCAGGGACAGTCAGACAGAGGCATAGACTCTCAGGTAAGTTTGTTAGTCTTTGGCTCTGAGTTATGATGTCAAAGCCCTCTCGTATTTAGACTAGTAAAGAGTAAAGACATTAGTCTTAATGTTGTGTTGAACTGTGTAATTATGAATATTGAAAACACTTTATTTCTATTGTGGGAGAATTGAGAGTCAGATCCAGGTAGAGAGCCATGTAACAGATAGGGCCAGAGGCAGAAAAGATCATGAGGAACTGCCAATGGTAAGATGAAAGATCCACATCTTATATTATATTTTATTTTTTATTTTTTATTTTATAATATATAAATAAAATTGACATTGTCATTGACATTGACAAAAAGATCACAGAAGTCTTGATGAATGTAATGCAGATAATGAAATAGCATTACTAATATATTCTTAGAGCGGACAAACAGAGCAATGCGTACACACTTTAGAATCGATAGTTCATTTGGGTTCCTGCTGAAGACCTGCAGCTGTTTGACTGCCTTTATGCTCAAAGAATAAATTAATAATGCTGTTTTATGGATGAAGATGTTGCCTCTGTTGTTTTTCACATCCTGGTCTGCATTATTCAACATTCATTAACACTTCTGGGAGCTTGGGTTTTGTTCTTCTACCTGCCTCACTAAAGAGCACCACGCAGCGCTTCCCTCCTCCTCTGTAAAGCAACTTTTAGATTAAGCAAAGAAAAAAACAAGTAAAAGGTTGAAATCACCTCTTTACATGACAGGCAAGATAAATAAAATCAGCTGCGATAAAACATACTCAACTTGAGGAGAAAGCCTGGGAGAACAGGTGTGTTTTTAGTAGTGATTTAAAGTGTGTTAAAGACGGGCAGATCTAATGTGAAGTGGTAGGTTGTTCCACAGGTTTGGGGCGGCTACAGCGAAGGCTCAATCACCTCTGGTTACTAGCCTTGTCTTAGGTTTGTCAAGGAGCAGTTGAGTTGCTGATCTCAGTTCCCTAACTGGAGTGTGCATACAGAGAAGTTCAGGATAAGTAAGACGGTGCCAGTCCGCGAAGAGATTTAAAAGTTAAAAGTACGATTTTAAAAAACGATCCTGTGACAAACAGGAAGCCAGTGTAGGAGGCGCAACATGGGTGTTGGTCTCTCTTTCTTTTCCCAGTCAGCAGGCGAGCAGCAGCATTTGGACGATGAATGGAGGATTGGTCTAAGCCTACATACAGGGAATTGCAATAGGCAGAGTAGGACTACTGGGTTCCTGGTAGTCAGATAGACGGCTCTGTAAGATTTCATATGATGCTCTGAGTTTGTCCTTTTTCCACCTTCTCTCTGCTTGCCGACATGCACGTCTGAGGGCGTGGGTAGAGTTGTTCAGCCATGGCTCTGAAAGTGCTGTAGTGCGTTTCATCCTCAAAGGAGTCAAGAGTGCTTGTGCAGGTTGCTTTGTTGTAAAGTAAAATTACATTCAAAATATTCTATTGAATATGTAAATGAACAACACGTTCTTATGGCAACCCATTGGCATTAAAAGAAATACATCAAATTCATCATTTCATTTTGGAGTGGATCTGGACCAGGGGCTGGATTAAGGATTTTTCTTTCACTTTCTTTAGCATTGTGAGATAGGGCCTTTTGAATGTTTTCATTGATTCCTCAAAGAATAATTCATGGATCTTGATTAATGATATAAACATTAATGAAAGTGAAATTTGGTGCAGATCCAAATAGAAATCTGGATCTAGTGAATTGAGATGTGGTTTCGTAAGGGGGCCTTGGCGAGGTATGCACTCTGCTGACTGCAACTCTTGCTGAGTATATGCTTCACTTAAATTACTATAAATTACCTCCATTATTCCAAGATTTGAAGCCTTTTCTTCAAGATTCCTGACAATAACATAAATTGCTGTATACCTCAGCATTACCGAGACAGCCAAGGCACCCTCATCATTGATTTTTTTCTTTGCTTCTTTACTTTGCTGTAAATGACCTCCATAACAATTTCATCAAAGAGAGAGATTTCATGCTACATGCTACAGTTTCAGCTGCAGTGTGTGCATACCTGCAATGGCACGTCATGCAGTTCTCTCTCAGGCAAAACTTGTCTTTCTCTTTGACAAGGCTCTGTTTGTGTACGTGACATGACCCCCCCTCCCCGCCAACACAATAGATTCAATTAAGTCTGTGGGAAACGCTGCTGAGAATGGGAAACTTAATTCTTGGATCCGCCCATTTATTCAGACCCCCACCATGGTTTTCTTCCTGACCCATACTGCATCCCTCCTCTAAGTTGTGTGGTAATCCGTCATGTAGTTTTTGTGTCTTGCTGTAAACAACAACAAACCTAACCGCCTTTGCCGAGGTAAAAAGTTACACATTTAAATACACACACACACACACACACACACACACACACACACACATACCGTATATATGGAATATTTAATTACCTTCCACAACTTCTGAAAAGCCCTAACTTTGGAGAACAAATGTATTAAGACAAATACTGAAGCCTCATTTAAGCTACAGTTGAACTTTAAAAGGCAATATGCTTGTTGAATATTTCAGATATGAGTCAGATATGAGTCATCCTTCAATAAAGCTATCTTCATCTCAGCACGCTAAAGAAATATATTTGTTGTATACATTATTTCTCAATCGTCAAATGTTACATTTTACTCTTGTCCTATGTAAAGTGTTCATTCTATCTGTGGGGTCTTCCACCTCCTGAGAGACATACCAGGCTCTTAAGCTGCCAAATGATCCACAAGCTGTCACTGACTGTCTTCCGAGCCTTCTGGTGTTTGCAGGGAGTTCACAGCTGCCTGCAGCAGCCAGAATTATGCTTTCAAAGTGATTGCAGTGAACCAAAAAAATATATTACTATCACAGAAATTAAGCTAAATTGTAGGAAAACAAGAAAAAAGTCTTATTTTAAAAATGACAAACAAAAATCTGGATCTAAATGTGTTTACCAAAATTTAGTGGGTTCTTCTCTGACCCACACTGCGTCCTTCCACCAAGTTTCCTGATAATCTGTGTAGTGGTTTTTGCAAAATCCTACAGTGGCCCAGAGAGCTGAACACACTGCAACTTAAGAAAACACATGCAAGTAGACAAAACACAGGCAAAGTAAGAAAACATCTTCATCGATTTGACAACATAGAGCTCTCAGGGCCATTGTAAAATCCTGCTAACTAACAAACGCAGATGCAAACATAGAACCTCCTTGGTAGAGGTAATGATGGGATGAGGTTCCTTAACAAAAACAAAAACACGTTTCCTCAATTTCCTTTCTCACAAAAATGTCACTGTTGCGATTGGTCAACTTCTTAGAAGCATAGTAAATGGCAGCCTCATCCATCATCCATGAAAGGCTAGAACTGCTGTCACTGTCTATGTTACATGTAGGTGTTTGCATCCTATTGCATAGTTAAGTCTAAAGTATGCATTCCTAAATCACGCTGTCACCTTGTAATACTGTCCTAATGGTGAACAGTTATAGTGTAAACAATATACATAATATATAGTGGCATGTACAGTTATCTGTGTTGCATTCAACACTAATAAACTGTGGCCCTGAAGTGTGAAACAACACACACAACAACAGTACCTGCTGTCGACACGGCTTGGCACTCATTGGATTGCCGCACTGTCTAAGTGATTCGTTCATTCAGGGCGGCGGTAGTGATAAAACCTAATTAGGAAGCAAGTGATTCATCAATTAAACCTTGAGTTTTGTCATGTAAAACATCAAAATGAATCCTTCAGCTCCAAGCACAATCATAGAACTTCTTACTCAGATTTCAAGACCAATTTACTTCAGAAAAGTAAAGGTCAAAGTCAAGAAAATAATATTCATTGATTGCTTATTGGTTCTTGTACGCCTGTAAGATCGTGGACTTTGGGTTCTTTATCTCGAGGAAGCAAAGTTTTGTTTTCTGGAAATAAAGATACTTTATTCTCAATCAAAACAAAACTACTTGGTTATGCTGAGATACCTCAAGCCAAGATGATACAATTTTAACTAAAATGGCAAATACCTCTGGTTTGGATCCAACAGTCCCAATTGCCCATGCTCATTAATATCAGGACTATATAGGACTGATATTAATCAATTTGACTTTGTTAAAGATAGTAAAAACCAAAATAATAATCAAATACATCACTCAAGATCCAGAGCAGCACAAATATTTTCTTTCTTGGGTCGTGTCCCACCCCTCCACAATTTCATGGAGATGGGTTTTGTAGATTTTGACTAATCCTGTTGATGGCGGTGAGTGATTCGCTGACACTCTAGATCATAGTGTGACAGCAGGATGTGCTGTTCAGAATGATTGTTTCATGGAAAAGGGCGCCTGAAATGAGATGAGCTACTTTACCTTGATGACTATTAGAACTCCAACGTCATGAAACATTAATGTCTGCTGTGCACGAGAAGGTCAAGGAAATTAAAGGGTATGCATTGAACTTGTGGCATTAACGGGACTTCTTGAAATGCAAGCTCTTATTGAGTGAGGCATACATGTGAGCTAATATTGGCCTAGAGCTTGTGCTGGAGGCACAGCTCCACATCCACATGTTGTACTGAAGGTTATGACACAGGGAAAAAATATCCAGGATGTCATAACATGGAGCTTGTATATACCAGGCCAGTGGCATTAAACCCTTTGGGAGAACCAGGACCTGGGAGTTGTGTTGACCTGTGTGTGTGTGTCTCAGTCAGAGCTGTAACTGCCAGTTTCCCTCAGATAATTGCCATCAGTAATAATAAGCATCCATCAGTGAGGTTGGAAAAGTGAAGGGTTGTAACTATGGAAGCAGTCACAAGATTTGCATTTACCCTCCTCCAGAGCGAGAGAACTACTACTGCCCTTAACCTTTTGTTTTATTCACGTGTTGAAATTATAGGTTATAATTGCCAAACTATATTGAGTGACTGTTTTCATACACATGTAGCCTCCACTTTCTCACGTGATGACTTACAATTGCTAAAAGGTTCTAACATATTTATCATTAAACATTTTAAGTGCAGTTGTTGGATGGTTGCTATCATGAGGAAAACATTTGTGTTATTGACCAACAAAAACCTGGTCTGAAGTCAGTAGCTCAGAGTTTCTGTTATTTCAAGGGCATTTTATTGAGATGGTAATAAACTGGGATCCATTTCATCTGCAGAGAAGCTTTGTCCCTTACTTCCTGGGTGATCCCCCTTATATTGACAACCTGCTTAGATGGTAAGCACATTAGGATTTACAGGGAATGGGAGATGGCCCAGATTTATTACATGTTCCACCAAAAACACACCAAGTACAGCTTGTGTCAACCAAGCATCTGGTGCAGCAACCTTTTTACCCAGTTATACAAGCAGTGGATTTTTTAAATTACTGATGATTTTCATTATTAAAAATTGTTTAGGGCCAGACATGGTCCAGCTTCACAGAATCAATATGAATTTGTGACATGTAGAGCCGCGCTCTTGCTGGCAATAGGTCAGCGTCACAGAAGAGAAAAGACACATGCGGTGTCTTCAGCAGTTTTCTATGGGAGGAAGCCTTCACGGTTTTCAGCAAAGCAAGAGACATCACTGATGTCATCAGGTCACGCTGTTAGTGTTATGTTTCTGAAGGCTGGCCAAGAAAGAAAATGGTTTTCACACTCTGCTCCAGGCAATGGCATTCATATTTAATTTGTATAGCCCATATTCACAAATCACAGTTGGTCTCATAGGGCTTTAACAAGGTGCAATAGATGCCACGTGTAATGGAGAACATCAGAAAAATAAGTGTATTTACAGCACTGATTAGAAGAAACAGTTTGTAGCATAATGGAAGGTAAATGAATTGATGAATTATTGTCAGTAATGGTCGAGTATCTGAGTAGACATAATGTATATCAAGCAGCCACCATGATCAAGAGTTTCTTAGGTGGTGTACGATTTTGTGGTTCTTCTACTATACTTGAGTATTTACATTTTATGCTACCTAACACTTATACTCCACTTCAACTCATTGGGAATGATTTAGTTTTAAAAGTAAAGTTTTCAGATTTCAGACTTTATCTAAATGATCAATATCAAGAATCTTTAGAGAGTCCCATGCAACTTAATTTTTTTTTCTCTTTTCCTGACATTGATCGACTTTTGAATTCATGTTGTGACCCTTAGATTATAGAAAAGCCTACCTAATCATTTTGCATCAATATAATTATGCCAGACAGATGTGTCTCTTTATCAGTCTATGGGTCGTAATGGACCCCAATGAACCGAGTGTGGACACAATCAAATTTTAGTGGTTTAAGAAGAGCAGGAGACGGGCATTCAGTTGACAGTGTTTATTCAAAAAATGGGATGTCTGTTACAGAGGACCTGAGATGTAAAGATAAAATGATTTGCAATATTTATAAAAGGCAAAAGTAACAAACCTACTGAGACCTCAGGGAAACAAAACATACAGTAAAGTAAATTAACAGGCAACTATGTGGGCATACTGGGAGAATCAGTTGGGTCAGTGTCACAAATATATAAAGGCATTCAATACATTTATAAACTATCCCGCACTCCATCAGGAACATTATAATGATTACACTTTGGACCAGAATATAAACCTAAAACTCAGCCGCCGCTGTTGACCAGACAGCTTTGGTACAGACAAGGTTCTGGAGCTGAACCGAATACATTGGAGGGAATAACTGTCCTAGTTAAGTTACCTTGCTCAATATGGGGGCCCTCAGGAAAGTGACACTGGATAGCTCTACAAGTGGGAGAGGCGAAAACTGCATCTTCTCCTAAAGAGTCAATTAATTATAAGTGATATGTTGAAAATGTAATAAAAGAAAACAGAATTATGCACAGCCTATACCTCTTCAGCATGGGGCTACAGAGAATACCTCAGTCTGGATCAGGACACTGCCACACATCAACTGGATATACAAGAAACCTCATTAGATTTGCAGGAGAACAACAAAATCCATCTTTCTCTCCATGTCTCCCTTACCTGCAAAAACACAGCAGCCACACATCCACCCAACCTCAGAAAAAAACTTTCTTAGGAAATAAGCAGCAAGGAGAACCTCTGCTTGCCTAATGTTTGACTCCTTCTGGAATCCGAAATCTCGAGCCAATTTCATTGTGAACCTAAGAAACCTCTTTGAATAGCACACACAGGCCTCACAGTCAACCACTTCCAAACATTTCCTCCTCCACAAAATGAATAATTTCTTTGGGGTTTTCTTCAGAATAGACTCAGTTTCTTACTAAATGTTTTCAAAGTCCCGATGCTTATAAAAGTTCCAC
This sequence comes from Verasper variegatus, assembly GCA_026259375.1. Taxonomy (NCBI): domain Eukaryota; kingdom Metazoa; phylum Chordata; class Actinopteri; order Pleuronectiformes; family Pleuronectidae; genus Verasper; species Verasper variegatus. The sequence continues at coordinate 10,352,488 of CM048044.1, read as the reverse complement.
CTTATCCAAAATATCCAAAATATTAAGTATCACATTATTTCTGAAACCAGTGCTATAGTATAACTTTACCCGATCCCCCACAGTCCTAATTTTAACGCAGGCGTACTCTTACATTTGATCATTTAAGTTTGTTTAATTTGTGACTTTTACTGAATTTTTTTCATTAGATTGGTACTTTTGTTTTAGCAAAACTTTGCTTGCTGGAAGCACGCCTACATTGCTGTGTAGTGATAAAGTAGTGGTGGTTCATCCTCTGGGTATGACATTACAATATTTGCATCTTTTACTCCACACTTGAATACTGATCCGTCTATTGCCGGTTTCCTGTTTTAATTTCCATCCTCTACTGTCACCCACTTCTCTCTTTCAAGCAGGGACATGCTGAAGTCTACTGACACTTTGGTGGGACCATGTGGGAGTAAATATAAAGACCAAGTTGTAGAAAACTTATTTCATGTAAATCTTTTCTCACGGACATTTTAGCTGTCAAAATACAAATTCTGGCAGGCTTATGAAAAACAAAATGGGATCAATAACACTGCTCCATGGAGAAATACTTTTAACCTTGATGTGATACGTGATGTACATATATATCCACCAACCTTTACTCTGTAAAAACCTTATTTCCATATAGCATCAAGTGCTTTTATAACAGTGCAGTGTGGTTGACTCACCCTCTATCCCTCTGAAACACTGATTAAAAAAAGGGCATAAAAGGTAGGTAGCAAAATCACTGACTGATGATAACAACTGCCACTTTGTTTCTTCTTGTTTTTCCTGTTTTCATCATCTGCAGCTGCTGTGGAGTTTATCTTGTTAATACAACTGCACATTTTCTGCTCATCATTAATTCTTTAAGAAGTCACAGACTATTTGATTTATACAGCTTACTAGTTGTTAAATTCATGGAGACTCATAAACCCGTAAACCCATAAATATCGATAGCTATGAACAATGCGTGTGTCGAGGTGTCGCCCAATCAGCAGCGACGTGTATACAAACTCTGCCATATTAAAAAGGCTGCTCACACTCTGGATTATAAAGGTCTCTTAATGTGGCAGCTGCTGGTTTGTGTTTGCATCAATTCAGGATGTTAGAAGAATAGTTGTGTATTTTATGATGAACTCATAAAATACAAGTAGATAAAGTTATTCAATCAAAACTTGTTTAATGGGTAAAGGCAGAGACTGTAACATCAATTGTATTTTGAGTTTTTAAAAACATATTCAAAAACATTGCATTCTTGCGTTCTTGCCTATCACAACAGGGTGATCAAAACCCACAGTTTATGTTTAAAATGCATTCCGTACATTGAGTTAAGTGCAGTTTTCCAGTACTCTTTCTACAGCTGTATATTCGTCAGGGTCCTGAATGCCAATTTCTTCTCTTTTGCTGGAGAGTACACACATAGCTGTGTGCACTGAGAAGGCACCTTTCCTCTTTTCATCGCCCACACTCTCTCAGCACCACTCTTCTTCACCTTTCGCTTCTCAATCATAAGGTCAGGTTCCCTTCTCTCTTGGTGACACTTGCAGGCATGTGCTCCGAGGAAAGATTCCATTTGCAACTACACAACTTCAGCACACTCATAAGTGCCTTTTTTCCCCCCTGTCGCTAACATGTGTTCAATAATCACGATTTCTGCTATGGCCCATTGCATATATAGATTAAGAGGTGACCAACAGCGTTTTGCTTAGTCTTAAAGAGAGTGATGCTCTACTGTAATGGCTGACTGACAAAACCAGCATAATGAGATACTGTATACTGATGTGGTCAATTTGCTGTTTTGAGGATAACCTATGGGAATATTTAACATCTTTATTATATTTTGTATTAAGACAATTTATCTTAATCTGCAAAGTAATAGTGTCTAAAATGAACAAATAAATGTGCTGGACTGAAAGTATACGAGATAGTTTGCCAATTGTTTTTGGTAAATCTATTTCATGTACTTTTGATTTTTACTCTTTATTCTCTCTGCAAAGCTGAATTTCTTTTTGTTTACTCACAATATGGATTTTATATATTTACTACTCATTAAAATATGCCACACACTTAATATGTAAATCAAAGACAAACATTAAATCATCAGCCTTATAGTGAGCATTACTATATGATATATGTATATTGTATAAAGATGTGATTAATATTTTTTTGATTTAGTAAAAACTGAAGAGAATCTGTGAGAAAGCTGTGAGCATATTCTTTGAGTAAGACTGGTAGCTTCACCTCTTGAAGGTCAAATTATGTGCACTTGTCTTTGTATTTGGTAAATTTCTTTATTTTAAATCATAAAATTGTTTAAGTTTGAGGAGGGCTTGAAAAGCCTTGCTTAATGAATGTGAAATATACCAATTCATAATAATAAAAGAAAAGAAAAAATATATATATAATATAATATCTTTAATATACACATTCCGTATTCCGTTTTTGATTTTTGTTGCTGTGGTGATTCCCTGTGACGACTTCCTGTGGAGCAGGCGTCATAGGCTGCTCCCTCAGCCAATCACATGGCAGGAAACGCTAGCGAACGGTTCCACACACTACGCGTCAGTTGTGCGCAGACTCAGATTCACAGAGGAAGGAGCAGGGCTAACGTCCACAGAGGATCACTACTCTACGTAACAAGGTAAGAGACCCCGGAGCCGTCGCCTCTTTATCCTCACATGTGCAGACAAAGGGTCCGTCGCTCTCTCGGTGTTTGGAGGAAACCCCCGCTGCCTAACGAAGGCTCGGCCGCGCTCCTCTGTGGATGTTAGTGCTAACCGGCGACAGCTAGCTAAACGAGCTAACGCTACCAAGCAGTAGGTAGCTGGGCTCCTTCCTCTAAAGGCTCGCGTCAGCTTTCGTTTCATTCAGCGGCTCCGCTCGTGTCTCCTTCATCACATCCTCACAGCCATGGAGGGGCTCCGTGTTCTCAAAGTCTAAACAGCAGCCGGTCATCAGAGAAGATCATCATCAGAGCTGAATGACAACTCTACTCTGTTCATTCAAAGGCTGTCACAGCTAGATCCCCCCCCCCTCCCTCACTGAGCACTTTATTAGGAACACCGTGCTAATACCGCTGAGGGCCCAGCTTGGTTTGTTGCAGAGATATCTGGTCCATGTTGACATGATCGTATCACGTCCAGCCATTGTGGGTACAGTTAAGGCTATACATGGTGGAACGTGGTCAGCAACTACACACAGACAGGCTGTACGATCAAACTATGACTGATTGGCATAGACAGACCCAGAACTGTGTCCCAGGTTATGGAGAGCCTGCAAAGCAGCAGTAGCTTTAAACTTTCTCTGGCAGCCATTTGTGTAGGAGACTAGTTGCAGGTCATCTGCAGCATCAGACCAAAGCTGGATTGGAGGTTGTTAAACACTTTACTATCATGCATTGTAAATGTAATATTACAGTCTTATGACCTGAGCGTTGAAGAAGTAAAGGACAGAGAGCTTAAAGCTTTAAGTCTGGCCTGGGGAGCACAAAACACCCCAAACTACTCCCCAGGCCAGACTTATAGTATATATATAGTAGTTTGGGGTGTTATTGCAAATCTAAAATCACTGCTTTGATGATTGCAAACCTGTGGCTTCCTTTCACTTATTCTGATAATAAATATATAAACTTGATGCCACCTTCCTCTCTTTGCATCAGCTCTAAGGAGCTCATCACCACCAGTAAAGCTGTATAAGCACCGGGTTGACGGGACGGAAGGAAGTGGCGCGTCGTACGGGGAGCTGCCTTCTGACATCGCCATGAGTTACAAACCCATAGCTCCTGCGCCATCCGGCTCCAACCACACTCCCCCAGGTAGTCTGACACCACCCAGCCTTAAAGTTGTTCATTAATTATTGGCCAGCCGCTATGAATGCGAGGAAAGGTTCAGCATAAATCAAAGGTAGCCTTATCTATGTTTAAGTGCAAGTAACCATAGAAACGTGACAGTCAAACTAGCTGACAGTTAATCCAAAGATAACTACCGCATTAGCTGAGTGAATAATAGAGAAATAATGATTCTCTCCATGTTTCCACCTATTTATGGTGAGTGGAAGTGTCTGAGGTGTACTCTATGTAGACGTAATGGCTCAGGCTTGTAACCGTCAGGAAACCATTCAGTGAATTATGGATTTTTACCTTCCTGACCTTAAGTCAAATGTTTCAGAAAGCAGGTTAGGTAATATCTGTTCTCCTCTTCTGTCCAGGCTCGTCCGTGCCCTCCCCCTCTCTCCCCTCATCATCCAGCTTTAGGCCGGCGTTCAGTGACTTTGGCCCACCCTCCATGGGCTTTGTTCAGGTGTGTCTTCACTCCACTTACCCATACTGTTCTGTGTCTTGCACTTTGACCACCCTATATATATATATATATATATATATATATTGCACATGAAGGTAAACAAGTGACCAAACCCTGCCGGTCTTAATTACGTTCTTTATGTAGGTTAAAAGGTAGAAATTATACTAGATATCGTGGCTTTGACTCTAATTTATTTATTTATTAGTTGTTATATCCTGAACTGGACTGGTGGATTCCTGAAGGACCTTACCTTTATTTTCTGTCTTATTTACTAGCCATTGTCTTGTTAAATTGTTGGTTTCTATTTCTGCACCAACCAACAAAACGGAGGTTTCATTTGTTTGATTCTATAACATTGAAAAAGTCCATAGAAACTAGTGGAGCATCACACTCACTCCAGAGAAAATAGGGAGTATCTGCGGCGTTCAACCCATGACTGAAAGCAGCTACTGAGTTGAAATTGCTTTTCTCTTCACCTGTGCTGTTGACAAATCCAAATGGCCTTTTTATGTTCTCCCCAAAAATCACACGTTTGGGAAAAATGCACCATCAGCCTGTGAAAGTGTCACAAGGGTCCACTTACAGCGAGCTCCTATCTGTCATTGAGGAGATGAGCCGTGAGATCAGGCCTACAGTACGCTGGGAGCAAGAGCGCTATGGAGAGGCTAAAGAGAGGTATGTTTTATTTTGGTTTATCTAAATTATTAATGCTGAATTATTGATTGAACGCCTCTTTCACCTTGTGTTTGTCTTGTTCAGGGATAATCCATGCCCGTGCACTGGTCAGGGAGTGTCTGGCAGAGACGGAAAGAAGCGCCCGCACATAACCCTTTGGAAAAGCTCCCTGCACCCTTCCCCTGTAAAATCTCTCCCTCGTCATTGTCTGATTTACCGCCTTTTTCTTTATCCTTCCAATGTTTTGTGCTTTTCCTCTTGGCTTTTTATAGGTGCAGAAAATCCTTCTTGTCTCCACTGATCCCTGAATCCAGTTCTGTTTCTCTGTGACCTGTGAGGTGTATGCAACACGCAGTTTTGTATCTACTTTGAAATAAGAGTGTGGGGAATTTAAACACATTTTTAAGTAGACACGGGAAACACATTTTTAAGTAGAGTCGTGGGAAAAAGCTTGGATGGGAATGTTTATAGTATTTGTTCAATAATTGCAGTTGACCAAGAAGACTGACTTTTCTTAAAATGTTCACCATTTAAGAGAAGCAAAGTTTAAACTGCACATGTCCTCAAGTTTCTAATCCGAACGCCACTCTGAAACCACTTCACGTTTTCTGATTTCCTTTGTTTTCACCATATTATGAAGTGTAAACACACAGTAGTTATTTCGCAGTCCCAATACCTCTGTACATCTCAAGTCAGTTTGTTAGTACGGAAATTTTGTAAACCAGATTTTTGCAGTTCATTATGTATATCTTAATTAAATAACATGAAAAAAAAACTGTTTCAAGTTCATTGATGTTAGACATTGAATTTTGATCAGTAAAATCCTGTTGTAAATCAAATGTTTGAAGATGCAAAGTTGGGGATAAACATTTATTTTCAGTTACATAATCACAACCGCAATAACATCTCACTTCAGGATAATGACCCACTGCTTCACATGAACAGTAAGCGTACTGTACTATGAAGCGAGTTCAACATACCCAGGATAACCCCCTAACAATCGCAGTCAGGCTAAGCGGTCACAGGAAGCTGGTTATCAACTGGTTATCAACTGGTTAAGTCAACCCAGGTTTGCCTCATCAAGATCTGAACGTGTGCACATAAAAAGGGGCGGTGTTTACTGCGTATGACCAATCACAGACATGGACACGTTTAACTGGCAGCAGCATATTTCACAATGAGGAGCAAACTGTTGAAGAACAAACACATTATCCAGACTAAAAGAAACAGTTACAGCTGGTAAAAAAATCTGTAATTGTGTGAATGTGTAAGTTACATTTGGGAAAAAATATTGTGACCACAATTTAATTACACATGGGAAGGCGATAACTCAGAGCCACGAAATATGAATGTGTTCTTTACTAAAAGACCTGTTGAACTGAAGTGAGGAAGCCTTTTGGATGAGAGACAAAACATTTCACTTGATCACGTGGTGTAGCCTCTATAATGAGCTTTGGTTTGACACACACTGTCTGCACTGACTGGGGGTGTTGGCATCAGGGATTGACATTGTTTTAAAAGGCCCTGCTAACGCATCAATATCAGTTCCTCCCAAAGAAACGTAGAGCGATGCCGACAGTCTGTTACTGTGAGCACATTGTTCCTATGTGTCAGGTTGCTTCTGTTGCCTCCAGCAGCTGACAAAGGTTTATTATTCCCTCTGATGAGAATACATATATATATATATTTCATAAAGATACTCATCAGAGTAGGTAAAAGGATTTTGTCAGTCCCTGTTGACTTTTGTCCTTAGAGACCCACTAACAATCCACACCCAGCTACACAGGATCGTCTAAGAATGCTGATGTTTCAAAGAAATTGATTTATCAGTGGCTGGTGCTTTTATACTGATTGATCTCTTATCTTCCGCATGAGCCATTAAAAAAAAAGGTTCCATGGCGATTTACCTCTATTAGAAGTGAACAAGCTTCGTAGTACAGCGGCCAGGTGGAAGAGATGCCAAGGGTTTTTGATGAATATATATTGACAAAAACAACATAATGGTAGCATTTCTTACATAAATGAAACAAGAACACAGGAGAAAGCAAAGAGATCAATTCCACGTGTGTTACATAGTGATTGTCACAGATCAGTTTCCCAGTTGCTTCTCCCAGGAGATAATGGCCTCCTGTTCGGGTCTATTGATCAAGACAGAAAACAAGCTCTGACAGTGCAAGGCAGAGGTGTTCATGTTCCTTGTGCAAAAACAAAAATTGAATTTCTTAAAGGAGAGCATTGACTTGTAGATTCTCTTGGTTTGTCTAAGGTTTCAGGTAATAAAAATAATGATCCCACTGCTAAAGTAATTTAACATTCAATGTGTAAGGTACTTGTTTCTAATACAGTGGCAAATTGATGTTTGGTATAGAACAGCTGACGTTTGCACAAAGTGAAAAAGAAAAATCTCTAGCAAATCCTGTGAAGGTTGTATCTATGGGTAACATTACTGTGAACAAGTTGTCAGCCAATTCTTTTGACATTTCTAAAAAACTTGAACAGTTATTGAAATTTGTTGCTAGATTCAAGACCACAATGCTCTGAATGACTGGTGCTGCTGTACAGTACAGACCCAAGGTCAGAATGGAATATTTAAATTTCATTAAAGTGAATGTGTCCCAATTGAAAACTGAATTTTCAAACAAAAGAGGGGGAGTTCAGAGGAATAAGGCTGGAAGGCAAATTGCACCTTGATGAATTGTGGCTGCATTGTTTATATGTACAACCTGACCGTGTGAGAGTGCTTCCATAGAGGGCAAGGTGGAAGAGTGTTTGTCTTGGGTGCATCATTGATAAAACTAGAACACCAGCAGTGTCGACTGTTTCTCCTCCATCTTGAAATTCACAGGTATCCACTTGTTGTCAACCCAATGACAGATTCAACCCTGTGAGGAGTAAGATGACACAAGAGATGTTTTGATTAAAACTATCCATTATACCCTATGCTTCACATTTCAATGTCATATTAGATAGAATTAAAAAAACTCAAAGTGGACTGACTGTAGTGGCAGTCGCTGGGGGTGCGCTGTGGTTGAATAGGCCTTTGTAGCGACCCTTCTCCTCCTTCTCCTTGGAGCGGATCCTGTCCTCCATGGCCCTCAGCTCTTTGGCTACAGACGGTCCCAGGGAGGGGTCCAAATCCAGCACCTTAGCAAAGTCTGCTCGCTGCCTCTGTCTGGTTCCACACTGCAGCGTGGGCCTTAGCTCGCTTGTAGAAGGCCTTCACATTATCTATTTGGAAAGAGAGGCAGTAAATTAATGAGAGACAGAGAACATGGTTTTCCACAACTTACTGTATGTGAGATTGAATGTTAGCTTCCAGGATAAAGTAAAAGCAAGTACCTGTAGGCCACATTGTGCAGCCAATACATTATAATACATTTGTCTGGTCGACTCAGGAACCACAACATACCTGCTAAATGTGAGGCCAATCGAACGGAGTAAATGAATCCATTAATATAATTGTTACTATATGCAGAGACATGAAGAGAAACTACAGCTGGAAAAGGTTGCAAGGAAAGAAAAAGTAAATCTACACCAATCCCCAAAAGACTTCTTCTTGTGTGAAATCATTAATACTTCTGCGTGTGTCATCTGTAGTAGCAACAGACATCTTTCATCTCAGCTGGTTCCTGAGCGGCACCAACCACTGAGGCTTACCCTCATATTTGAAGACCAAGGATGAGCAGTGTTCAATGACTTCGTAGTACTGCCCTTGGAGTAACTTGCACTGACAGAAGTTGAGGAGCAGAGGTGTGATCATGTGGTCCAACTTCACCCACGCTTCATCTCCAGGATGCTCCTGATAGAAAAGGGAAAGGCCACAAAGAGGAGTTTTAGACACTTGAAAGCATTGTGTGGCAAATTAACTGGATCAAAGCTGTGAATCTCTAGTTCCAACAAATGATACACACAACAATCGGAAAATGTAATATGATATTTAGCTACAGTACAAAAGTATAATTTGTGTATTGATGTCTACTATAGTGATCAACAAAGGATGAACTGTCCACAAACCTTCATCTGTAGATTTTTGAGGCAGGCGATGCCATTGTAGTACTTCTCAGTAGCCTCCTGAATTTGACCTTGTTTAAAGAGCATGTTGCCCTCTTCGTGGATCTGAGGCACAAGCTGGAATTTTTCTGTGTCTGACATGGCCCACACGTCCAGCTGGAATGACCCCGGAGGGAGAACCTGAGCAGAGAGGCAGGAGATCAGTGGTAGCTGCAGCTTTTACTGTAGGAGAGTAAAACTGGAGCAATAACATAGCAATCACTGAGGGAAGATACAGTATATACAGTATTATATTAACAGGATTTTAAATGTAGACCATGAAACAATAATGCGATTCATTTCAACATCCCTGTAAGGAATCCCATCTTAATGGGAGTTGAATAAACCTCTGTGTCACAGCATTGTTCATTTAGGATCATAGACTGAAACATACTGAGCTGTTTCCAATGTTCTAGTAAAATATGTAAATATCAGTAATACCTTTCATGCAATGCAAATGGGGCTAACTATCATATACTTTTTGGTAATGACCTGAACGTGTCTGTTGTTCACAGTATACAAAACTGTTGTGCACCAAAACTGCCATTATACTTTTGGTCAGATTTGTAATCTTGATCGCTTGTTAAGCGGCTATATGATAAACAAAGTTTTTATATCCTAATAATTTGTATCATTTATTTACGCTAAGTTCTTCTCCAGCTTCCTTTGCTTTGACAATATCTGATATTTCGCATTTCTTACATTTTAATTTTTTTGTGAAATGAATTAACCAGATATTGTTTATATTTCTCAAATTGTAATAAAAAAAAGTATTGTAATTTATATCGGAACTCTGGTATTGTGCTGGTACCATAATGGAAAAGAAATAGACGACACTCAGTCCTAATAATAAATGAAGAAAGCCCCAGTTATATTAAACCTTTGGCTCTTCCCTGCCTCCTCACCTCGAGCAGCTCGATGACGAAGACCAGAGGCTGTGGACTGGCCTGAAGCTTGTCTAGGTCCTTGTGCCCCAGAGAGTGGTGGGAGTGGATCTGGGCGATGCCGCAGCAGTGCCTCTGGCCTTCGAGTGGGTCCTTACCAGCACTGATGTTCCTCAGGGACTGGGACACGAGTGGGTACAGCGATGTGTGCTGAGGGGGAGGGGGAGGGGGGGGGGGAGGGGGAGGGGGGGGGAGAGAGAGAGAGAGAGAGAGAGAGTCAGCACACTGAGGAGGAACAAGATAAGCACCATGTCACATCCAGCTTCACAAACCTGGGTCTCACAGGTAAATTCTGCCACTTCTCCTTGTCTCATGGAGATGACCACCCTCTCCCACACAGCCAGTTTGAACTTCTTGCCCAGGATGAGCTCCATGGGTTTGCTGCGCCCCCCCATGGTTCTGGAGTCGTCCAGCACTGTGCCATCACAGAGGCGGGTGAGGTAGTGGAAGACCACCTGGCGAAGCAGGAATGAAAACAAAATTAAACGAAGCTCAACAGAACTGTACGATTAAAATACGCATTGTGTCATCGCCCCTTCAAAAAACACCGAAATCCACGCAGCTGTTTGCTTGTTGACAAGAAACAAAAGAGCCATCACTACTTCTCAGACAGGCCCGGAACGCGCTCTGCTACATTCTGACCAATCACAGCGACAGACCTTTGATTGACACAGCACACTAACCAATCAGCACTCATAAACACACGCCATCCTGTCCCACCCCCTTTCTTCCCATCAGATGAAAAAAATGTGGAGAAAAAAAAAAATCGAAGACAGCTAAAACAAATGAAGCCATTGTTATACGTTACGTTAAATCAGCACAAAGGCGGAAGAGCCCAGGCACTGCGCAGATGTACTTATACACAAGCACAATGTTTTCACGGTGAAACGAATCCAACTGACAGCTTACTAATGTGTTAGCCAGATAGCATCACAGCTAACGCGCTTCGTCGCACTTATTTAGCTACAATGGGGGCCAACACCAAACCTGCTTAACCGTGCACGGTGTAGTTTTTTACCTTGGTGCCATTAGGGAAGATCGGCGCTTCTCCTTTTCCAGGACTGACCAGTTTCTTGCTTATTCCTTCTTCGAGAAGCTTCCGTGCCTCTTCCTCCATCCTTCTCCCGAGTCAGTTCACGACTGATGACGATATTCGCCGAAGGTGGTCGCCTAGTGTGACGTCACTTCAGGCAAGGGCCCAGAGCGCCCTCTATACGTAGACTGCGGAAGTGTGAATAGTAGAGGGTAGTGACTTTTTCTTTTTTATTATTATTAACAATAACAACAAAGATAATAAAAATAAATCATGTGTTGGTCACTTTAGTCTTATTTCACACAGCCATTCATGTCTTACACATTTCACAGTAGTGGGTTGTTACAAAAAAAAGTACTTTTCCAGAAATATAACAAAGGTTTAATATATATTTTGCTCATATACAAGGAAAGCAGAGAGGGGTGGTATAGTTATATATAGATCAATTATAAGTTTATAATTGATCTACTTTAGATTTGTAAAATGTTTTGCTCTTTCAGCCAATCTCTCAGGAAAAAAAGTCTTTAAAACTAAAATAAATAATAACATGACATTTATCCTGACAACTATCCATATTGACTGATGTTTTTGGCCATATCACCCAGCTCTAAAATGAGCTTGTAAAATACATTGCACACATTACACAATCAAAATGCAGCGTACACTTGTTTAAAACATTATAACGTAGTGACCACAGGACAGTACATACTTCAGCTCTCTCCTACAGGGATAAACTGCCTGGCACTCAGGAGAGAAGTAGCAATTGATTGAACAAGTATGAGGGCTCTTGTAGCCCAGGGGCCAGGAGTGAAGATCTGTAAGTGCAATTGAAGAACCATTATCCTGAGAAAAAGTAGTTACCCTTTCACTACAAGAATCACAAGAGATGTTTTTTGCCCTTTCAGTTGCAATAAAAGTAGCGAAGCGACACTCAATCTATAACTCTACACACAGAGTCCTGAGAGTCGACAAAAGTCAAGTACACAGAACTGCCATGTTGGTGTAGCAGAGTTTTCTAGCATCCTTTTCCTCATCCGTATACAAAATCTATACATTATGAATTATAAATGATATTGCAATTAACAGGGTGATATTGCCACCCTTTCACTGTGAATTGATTCTCTATTTATTAATTTCTTAAGTAAAATGGATTAAACACATTGATATCCATTAAATGTTTGCATGAAAAGCTGCATGATTCACTCTACCCGACTCCACAGTTTGTAGTGAGACATACGGAGTTTGTTCAAAAAACAGATTCAATCGACAGAAATTAAAATATACAAAAGTTTTATTGTAATTTCACAGTCATTATTCACACAAGAAAAACACAGGCAAGACCAGTCCCCTTCTTTTTCATGTACAACGTCAGTTCATTTAGTGGAAACATACTCCAGACACTGAGTGGTTAAATTAGTGGTCATAACAATGACAAGAAAAAACAACTTGAAAAACATGTGACAGCAATGTTTTGTTACAAGTGACAAAATACAATTCATTTTAAGATAACAGAGAAAACTAGTGTCTCATAAAATGTCATTTTTCAAAATAAGGCAGGTAGAACAATTTGAAGCCCCTTCTTCCTCGGACAGCGCAGCTGATGTATATCACATGGTACACTGGAGGACACACAGGGAATGATACTGTTCATGTCAACACAACAAAGCATGTATTTATCCAAACTGTTAAAGTCATGCAGAATGAGTATTTGGAACTAAATTGTCCATTTACCTCCAGGGATGAAGAGAAGAAATCCAGGAACAAAGAAAATAGCACTTGAAACTCCTGTAACGACAAACAAACTGTTTTTCAGTTTCAGTATTTGCTTTCAAGCCAGAAATTACATGATAAGATCAATAGCACTATCATGTATTTACATGAATTGTGAAGCAACAGACATTTATCTTTGAAAAGAGAAAGGAGAGAAGGGGAACTTCAAGCCTGCTCCTGTCTATTGGCAACAAAATCTACCTACTGTGACCTGGAAAATGTCCTGGCAGACGTCGCTGTTCAGTCATTTATTCCTCAGGTTTTATTTCTGTCTTTCTATTAAAACAAACTACAAGGGCACTTAGTTGGAGTGCATACCTCCACCAAGCTCCAACAGTCCCCTTAATTAAAACAGGCCACAGCAAAGGCCACATTAGAATGAGCCATTAGACACATTGGTTCATCAAGAAAAATCCTGGATCGGTCCCTGTTCTGCACCAAAAGTTAACGGGTTCTTTCCTGACCCAAACTACATCCTTCCACAATCCTTGCATAATCCTGCTAACTAACAAACAAACAAACGCAGATGAAAACCTTTTCGGCAGAGGTTGTTCATTGCATCATAAAGTCGCAGAATTGGTTGCAAACTAAACCTTAGCTCGCTTAGTCAAAATAATTAATTGACAATGACCAAACTATTAGTTTGTGTACTACTTACTATACAGTCTATTTGTGCTGTTTGCGAAAGCACTCCACAGGCTTAAGGAAGGAGAAAGGTCAACATTTGTCATGTGGATAATCAAAAAATCATGACTCATCTATAACCCACAGGCTCACCAGTCCTGCATGATTCTGTTTTTCCACCACTCTCTCTTCACACCAACTAGAGCTTGAAGACGAGTGGGACAGTTTGGCCTTGACTGGTGGGTTGACGAAACCCAACACTGCACCGTGTCATCAAAAGAACTTTGCCCTTGACAACCTGGTGTCTCTTTGCCTCCAACCAAAGTGTTGTGTTGTCAAAGGGAATGCAAGATAACATGGTCATCAAAAGACTGAGTCTGTGGCACAGACTCATTAAAATCAAATAAATGAACATTATTAAATTATACTATTTAAATACCAGGAAATACAAAGACGTTAATGTTTTTTTAGGGTACATAGTCATAATTTGGTAGCTCACACAGCAATCTACTGTGTTTCCTTTGATTACGTTTCTGAAGTTGGAAGCAGCACATTTCTTTTAAAATACCCAGTTAGACATATTCAGCATGAGGTATTTGTTAATGTTTGAATCATTTCTATCACACTTGGATTTGGACTAAAAGATGTGTTGAGTCATGTCTGTTCTCAGAAAAACAAGAACTACTTCACTTTCTATTTGCACATAGTAGCCATGTTTTTTTTTTTTTGTCAGCTATTTTGTAGACTTGTAGTATGTGTCTACACATACATGGCAAATAAAGCTGATTGTGATTCATTTTTCTTACTGACCTGCATTTGGATTCAGCTGTATGACCACACCTGTGAAAATAAGAGCTGACAAACAAACAATGCAAAAGTGTGTTATTAGGATTGGGAGAAATTGGAAGAACGCCACTGTACAGGGTCCAAACTTCCCTCTTTCCCATTCAAGTGAATGTGAAGCAGCATGTCTACGTTAAAATAATGGAGCATGTTGACAGATTCCTTCGACATGCCTTTGGTACTGCCCTTTTTAAATATTTGTTTTAGATTGTAGTGATGTATCTGTAAATGTCAGATTCTTTAAGCATGTCAATTTCAAGCAAGAGTTTAAAGGGGAAAGTGTGATCAGACATTATTACTGTCAATAATAAAGTAAAATCTAGGAAAACATGTCAAGAACAGCAGCAAATGGTAAAAAATAAACTGATACAAATATGTAGAATAATCACATCAGAATATGTTGCTCGATATTTCATATTTGATGACTCACCAACTCCAGTTATGAGGAGAAGGAACGAAGCAAGTACAACTCTTCTGTTCTTCTTCACCAGCGGATGGGACACCCACCTGAGGAGCAACACAGGGTTTTAGGGTAACTTTGTGTTTGTGTGTCTGTGTGTATGTGTGTTTCAGTTGACCTCACCCGCAGCAGTGTGCAGAAAGATGTGTGACGGAACTTAAGGTGCTGAAGGACCACTGGGAGCTGCAGTAAGACAGTGTGGCCGGGTCACTGTGGACGGAGAGAAACAGACTTCATATCACACGCAAACAAACAGCAAGGAAACAGAAGCAATAAAAACAAACTAACGAAAGAACATCAACAGTCCTTCACCGAGCACCCACCTGATTTTAAAAAAGTTATTGAAAGAGGAGTTGCCATTGTTGCAAAAGGCGTCTTCATTTTCCAGATTCTACAGAAAAAAGGATATCAATATTAAATGTTTTATATCAGTCAACATCAATAATGATCACAATAAATGTCACCAAAACATTTCTCTTTAAAAAGAAACACATTTAAAGCTTGATGGAAGTAGCGTTAAATAAATATTATCTACCTAAACATATTTGAGACCAAGTGTGAAATATTTTAACACAGATAAGACCTTTTTCAATGATCCGAATTTTAGACATTTTTAGACCCTGTGTATCATATCGATATATTCTGAACTTTTTTATATTGGTATTGATGAACATTGTATTGCAATAAGCACTGATATTGTTTTATCCCCCAGTCCTAGATTCAGGTAAACAACTTAGAGGTTAACAAGAACGACATTCACACGTCCGGATCAGTTTTAGCCCTTTTGACCCTTTTCTTTATCTCTAAAAAAACCCCCAGCAGGTTAGAAAGGTAAACCGCTGGTGGCTCGGTGGAAACGTAATGTGCTGAACCATCCAACCGTAGCCTCAGATGGTTTTCGATGATTGTCGCAGTAGTGGTGACATCGCAAATAAAACACATTTTTCTTAAAATGCAGTTGATATCACACAGACTTGTGGTTTCTACAGGAGCACTTTGCACTGTTTCATAATCTTGTAGCTTGTGGTACCTTGTATGGTTCAAATATTATGGCTGATAATCAAAATCTCTATTCAGAATAAGAATGGAATTTCTTACTCTGGAACCATGCTGTTGAGCTCTGTAGCTTTATATTCGGACGCAGAGAAGGTGCATGTGTACCTGATACTTCAGGTTACTGTGTTCAGGGGAGCCAGTGGCAGCAGGTAGAGGGTGAGTCTGAGGTTTAGAGAAAGTGAGTGGACCAAACGTCATCTCTCCTTCTTTTTCATTGTCTCGGCCCTTCCATCCCTCCGCCTCGCCATCGCACACAGCTCCCTCCTCGTCTCCCTCCAACACAAAGGCATCGTCGATACTGAACTGCGTTGCCATGGTGATCGCCTCTTAAACCCTGAGGTCCCGTAGCTTGATGCTCACTGTTGGTCATGAGGAAAAATCAATGTTTAGTCACCAGTATGCACTCCGAGCTATGACAGAGAAACATCTTGTGTTGCTATTGACGTCTACATTACATTACATTTTTCTTTGTGTTCTCTTGGAGTAAATCTCACAATAACTTCACAGGCTACAGAGCTTTAAGCTGTTATATATGTTATGTGTAGAAACATTGTGTCATGTACCTTGGACACAATTAGAAGAAAGTTACTTGCTACATTTGAAGAAAAAGGGCTAAAAGATATCACGTTAAAACCAAATTAGGAGCGTGTATTAAAGTTAAGCACCGTATGGGACTGAATCTTGTGTCACGGCAAACTTATGGAGGAGTCAAAGGTTCTAAAGGGGCACAGCTGAGAACAGGAATCCTCCGTGTGGCTCCCCAAGTCAGTCGATTTAAAAACATCCCTGAGGACAACAGCTTGGGAGAATTGGGTGAATTCAGAGAGGCTGAGAGTGAATCACATTTTCTTCTGTATTGCAATTATCAAGATGAGTTAAGAAAATCAACATATATTATGAAATATCTGATAAAAATCCAGAAATGTTCTGATGATGACAGAATGGAATGGTTGATCCATTGAAATGCTTCTTAGTTGGCTACTTAAAACTAAAAAAACCACCAGGATGGTTGATTTGTTTAGTTTGGTTGTTAATGCTGCTGCTCTGGTTTGTGTCTTTCTTTCTTTTCGGGAACTTTTCCCATTTTTCTGAATGATGGTGAAAGCCTGACGTAGCCTGTGCTTGACACAACAATGAAAACCAATGGGATCTAATCAAACACCTTGTACACGGCCTCCACGTGTGGTCAGGAGGGACCACAGGCTGAAACGAACCGGAGGCTTGAGGTTGCTCTCTGCCATTGTTTGTGCTCTTTCCGCTAGTCGATCAGATCAGATGACCAGGAGGAAAACTTACTGTCTTAAAGTTGATCTTCTTCTCCAGCGAGGCCAAACTCGACTCCACGGTGTTTGCAGGCGGCTCACATGCTCGCCAATCAATGCAAAACCAGAGTCAAACCCTCCTCTAAGTCTTTGTTTTCTTCCTGATTGTGAAAACGTCTTTGGGAAAAGTTTTAAATCCTCTCCCTCTCTCCTTTAACACTCGGCCTTCGATTGGACACGACTGATTACGCCCAAAGGTCTCGTCAGTAGACAGGCCGCTCAATCGAGAGTCAATTTGTCGATCGACCTACTAATTTACTGCGTATTCAAGTTTTCTTTAAATTGAAAATATCATTCCACAATAACACAAATGTGTCAATAAGATCATCAAGACATTGGCATTTTGTGATTATAACATATTTAGACATAACAAACAAAACGGTAAAAGAATAGAACTCTTGATATCTACAAAAAAAAGACAGATTAGCCTGAGGGTGCTGTGAATTCACATGCTCCTCAGAAGTTTCCACTTCCCAAGTTATCATTCAACTATATTACAAATACAAGCAAACAAAGCACCTTTCTGATTTCTTCAATAAATAATGTTGTCTCAAGTTGAAAGAACCCACAGAGATAATATGTAAGCACAAAACATTAATGCAACATTGAATATAACATAACCATAACAACCCACAGCCATAACAAGTGACGCTGTGGAAATTACTGTTTAATGGGGGGTTGTGACTAAACGAGCATCAACACTAGGATGATCTGTCTCAGACTGTGATGCCTCCTCTCAGACAAAACCTCCTCATGCCACCCTGGATTACTGCCTGTAGTTTTGCTCATTGTGTTGATGCCTATTTATGATTCATGTTATTTCATCCCATAAACACATGAAATTGAGCAAAGATCCAACCACCTGGACTGAGAATGCTGAATAAGAGACTAGTTAACACAAGTATTATATATTTTATCAATAATGTATTATTATTACAGTTTAAACTTACATTTCATTTGTAGGCTAGGTGTTGCCAACATGAAATCATGTGGTTTCCAGAAAGTCAGAAGCCCTGCATTGTGCAAACAAACATCTCTAAACCAACAATCAGAGATTAGTCATTAGACAGTTGCAGTTTCCAGAGAACACACAGTCAGAGCAGGTGGATGAAGTGAACAGCGGATGCGTCAGGACAATAACTAATGAAAACAGGTGTCATCATCTCAGAAGTCTGGAAAACAAAGAGGTGTGAGTTACTTTATGCTTCACTGACTTTTTGTTTGCAAAAATATTGAGATCATATTATGTATTACTGCTGCGTGAACTTTTTGTACTCCACTTTGTGTTCTAGAGTTTTATATGGGCTCGATTTCTTACAAAACTTCTAGCAATTGATAATTGTAGAAAAATATCAATCAGCAGTGTAAAACGTTTTAATGGGGTGAATATCACCATGTTGGCTGTGCCACATATTGATCTTTCTTCCGGCTTGGTGCCATCTTCATTATGAAATCCTCACTTGCGAAACCTCTCATCTCATTTCATTCCCTCTCCTCTGTGCTCTGCTATAGATGAGACTGCAGGCTGCACTGTTCGTCTTGCTGCAGCTCATTTTTGAGGTAAATTAAAAAATGTCTTTATGACTCAGGCAGCATGTTTACCAGTATCTTCTGTAGCCATTAGTTGGTTGACACACAGAGTAACACCTCAGACTTCTTGAGTCTTCTTGAATTTATAGCAGATGTTTGACATTTTCTTTCTGTTCAGCTTTCATCATGCACACAACTCCAGGTGACACATGGTTCCTCTCTGGAGCTGTCATGTGCCATGTTTCAATCTGACATCACTGGAGCCACCATCACCTGGAAATTTCAAGGTTTTATTGTGTTTCTATTACAACCGTTCTTACTGTGAAATATGTGTGTTTACAGTTGGATGTTTTTCTTACAGGTAAAGATGTTAGCCCAGAGTCGACTGGCCCGGTTCAAGTTAAAAAGGATGGCCGGTTCCTGTCTATATCCCCTGTGACCTCTGCCAACGAGGGCGAGTACGTGTGTTTGGTGAAGGAGAACAATGCGGAGATTATAAGCTCTTTCAACATCATAGTTAGTGGTGAGATACAAACATTGTTTATTTTGTCTAGGAACCGTTATGTTTTTTGTCGATTTTAATTGGACATATATTCAACATGAAGTTTGAATCCAATAGAGTTTGACTGAGTCCTGTCTCTCTCTACAGCCTCATTTGACTATATCATGAAGGTATTCCAAGGCTCAGCTGTTCGCCTGCCGTGTCATTTCCCACCGAGCAGCCAAGTCTCGGCCAATGCGTTCTGGTTCAGAGAGACGGATGGTGGGAAGAGGATGAGGCTGAATGTTGAAGACGATTCATGGGATGATAATCAGAGATTCAATCTGCTTTATCCGCTTGACCCCGATCAAACCGTCCTGATCAGAGACACTGTCATGGAGGATGCTGGACGTTACCACTGTGAATCTGCAGCTGGGCAGAAGCTCAGCACCATATTCATTATTGTTGAAGGTAGGATTCACAGACTTTGACAGTTTGCTCTGCTGCAACTCTAAATTAGTATTCATTTTAATAGCAACACATGGATGATAGAGCGTTAATGTACAATAAAACATTGAACTAAAATAGAACTCAGTATGATACCACATTTAAGTTAATTTGATCTGTAGTCTTATTTGGATCTGCATCAAATTGCACACACTCACAATTATTAGTCCCCTAAACATATCTGATTTATTTAATCTAGATCCATGAGTTATTCTCTGGAAAAACCGTGACAAGGTCAAGAAACTCCCTTTCTGTGTGTGATAAAACAATTCTGGGTACACCCGCTGATCCAGATTCTCATCATAGTTTAATGGAGTCATCCTTGACCATGACCTCCTTCCACCAGTTTCATGATCATTTGTCCAGTAGTTTTTGTGTAATCCTGCTAACTCACAAAGTCAACAAAGTAGCTGTTACAAACCAACCAACATTGAGGGGGCAAAACATAACGTCCTAACCACAAAAGCCATGTTGCGGCTACAACATGACAATATATTTTAAACTGTCTGCTTGACTTTCTTCCAGTTGGTCCTACCCCTGCTCCTTTCCTGTGCAAAGACGTGAACACAGCATGGGAGCCGTGTGAGGACGAGAGCAGTCGTACAGGAGAACCCATCTTGCAGGAATCCCTGGCAGAGTTTTCCATGAAGCTCTATTTTTACCTCAGACAGTCGTATCCTTCAAGCAACTTGCTCTTTTCTCCGATCAGCATCAGCGGGATGTTCTCCCATCTGTTGCTTGGTACGGAAATTATTCGATTTTTTATTCATTTTAATTATTTTGAAAAGTGTTCAAGTCTGGGGACATCTGTACCAAGTCGCCTAAAAATGTATGAAAATGCATCACTGAGTCATAGATTTTCGACATGACTCATTTTATAAATACAATGAATTGGAATAATTACTTCCAACTGTCCTGTTGCCACCAGCACTTGGAAATCTACTTCAAATAATTAAAACTACAGCGCACTACAGTTTTAGGAAGTTATGTTTGTTGCATGCTTCTATGTCACTGCAATAACTTTTTGCATTTATATTCTTATATTTTTACATCTTGCTGAGTGTGTTATGTATTGCTCTATCCATCCATACATCCATCTATCCATCTATTTATCTCTATCTCTGTCTCTCTCTATATCTATCTATCTATCTATCTATCTATCTATCTATTATGTAGTAACACATACTGTATAGGTTTTTGTTACAGATGAGCTGGGGAATTTGGAGATTGTTGAGAAATGTACAGACACATTATTCATTCCAGACTCTTCTTGGCATTTTATTGACAGAGAGAAAAATATGACGTCAATTCTTGGCCTTTAAGAATCGGTGGTCTAAGCAGACAGCCCTGTGTTGTGGCATTTACATAAGTTTGCATTTGCATAATGTGTTTTTCTGACTTTGAAATGTCAGAGTTATTTTCTTCTGCTCAGACATGCTGTAGCTTGCAGCACTTTACTTTAGTATCCTTCTATATTATGACTTCCCTTTGTTGTGTTACCTGCAGGTGCAAAGAATGACACCCGCAAAGCAATTGAGAGGGCAGTCTGTGTCCCTCACGACTTCCACTGTTTCCACTTCCACGTGAAGAAGCTGAGAGAGAAGTTGTCCGGCTCCTTGCAAATGGCCTCTCAGATCTACTATAACCCACGTACTTCTATCACACTGTGAAATGCCTATAATGACCACTCTGCGGAGAGAATTCCAATCAGGGAGAAAGATGCAGAGATTCTGAATGCATAAAAAAGCTGAGAGGATCTTTATCTCTCTTTAGCTCATCGTGTTTTCTCTGTTTCTTCTCCGTAGAAATGAATCTGACTGAGTCCTTCACCAACCAGTCCATTCAGTACTATGATGCGAAGCCCACCAGATTGCTGAACACCAGCGAGGAAAACACGCAGATGATCAACAGCTGGGTGGCAAATAAAACCAACAATAAAATCACACAGTTGATTGATTCCATTTCTCCCAGTACACAGCTGATCCTGCTCAACGCTGTCTCCTTTAGCGGTCAGTAAAGTGTGTGTGTGTGTGTGTGTGTGTGTGCACAATTGTGAATGTGTGCATGTGAAAATGGTGGAAAGTAATAAACTGTGTATGTGTGCATCAGGTCAGTGGAAGGTCAAGTTTGGTGCAGGGGCCATCAAAAGGTCTTTTCACTAAACTGAATGGGGACCTGGTGAAGGTGCCTCTCCTCTATCATAAGGGATACATGACGGCTATGAAGTACGTGTTGGAGTTGAAGGCACAGGTAAAACATCAACATCCATTCTAACACATCATTATACATCACATAGCATACAACTGACACATCCCTATCAGCCACGGAGCCTGATTGCTGCGATGTGCTTCATCACTTGTTTTCATCAGAGGCGTAACTCATTCACATCTCACTCCACAGTTGCTGCAGATTTCATCATCATCTCTGCTATTCGTTTTGAATAAGCATTCACAAATCCACTTAAAAATCATGGAACATTAAAACTCGGCAGAGTGCACACCTCCAACAGTCCCCTCTTGAAACCACATTCAAATTCACTAGATCCAGATTTTTATTTGCACACTGTCAGTTCCCTAAGCACGGCTCATTTTTCCCCCTTGAAGATCCATGAATTAATGTCTGAGAAATAAATGATAAGGAAGTAGCAAAAAACATTCTGGATCCTCCCTCTGATCTGAACCAATGTGTTGGCGCATACTTCCACCAAGTTTCTTAGTAATATGTCCAGTTTTTGTTTAACTATTAGAAAAACAAACAACAAATGCATAAGTAAAAAATATATGCTCATCTTAATTCCAGCATCTCGCCTGCAAATCATCATATATTTATTTATTCCTATATTTATTCATAGTCATTTTTATCTTTATTATCAAACTATCAACTAATAATATGGTAGTTTCATAGATACATCTCAAAATGAAACTGTTCATTGTTGATTTGGTTTTACTATTAATGGTGCCTACATTATATTTGTAGCTCTCAAAGCATTACGGAAACTGTAGTTTCAAAACTAGAGTTATTCCCTCAAGAGGAATTACAGAATCCATTAACGTTGTTTCATTAATATGTAGTTTTTATTAGGAAGCAGACAAGGGTCAAAACAGTCAGTCTTTGATTATATTTCATATTCTTTCCATCAGGTGGCGAGGTTTGCTCTCTCAGGTGACAGCAGCCTCTACATCCTTCTGCCTCGCTCCCACAGCGTGGGCGACCTGCAGCAGCTGGAGGACAAGATGACGGACACGGCCGTGCTCCGAATGATAGAAGAGCTGAAAACAACAAGTCCTCGGCCGGTGGAGGTTTCTCTGCCCAAGATCCAGCTGGATGTCCAACCAGACATGAACATAGTTATGAAGAAATTAGGTTTGTTTCATCGCTCATGCTCCTCTGTCTGTCACACTCAACTCAGCCCGGGTACTGCTTTACCCAGCAGCCAGACACAAAGTCCCATTTGTGAAACATGTCTCCTCCGTCTACTCTTTGAGATCTTCAGATCGGTGTCTGATCTACTGACCTTCTCTTTCCTCTCTGCTTCATTCACCACCCTCATTTTTTCTGACTTCCCCCCCCTGACCAGGTCTATCATCACTCTTTGAGGAGGCCAACCTTTGCGGCCTCTACTCAGAGGACAGGGTGGTTCTGGACGACGCCAGACACAGGGCCTTCCTCGCACTGACAAAGAAGGGGTAGAGGCCGGCGCCGCCACTGCCACGGGCTTCGCTCGCTCCTTCCCTTCCTTCTCCGCCATGCAGCCTTTCGTCATGCTGCTGTGGAGCGACCAGGCCAATGTGCCACTCTTTATTGGTAGAGTGACCGAGCCGTGAGCAAGAGAGAGGGGATATGAGCAGGGAAGTAACTACATGATGAAGAAATGCTGAATAATACATTTCAAATAAAAGTAGTTCCATTGTTTCCGTGTTTTTTTGTTGAAATCTCAAAACTCAACATAAAACATTCTTAAATTTGACTCACTTGTCACTAACATGAGGCTTATAAAACATATACACAGAATTGTTTTTAAAGGTGATGATGAATAAGCACATACACGCACTTTTACTGTCTGTCTGATGTCTTTGAAGAGCAGAGCACAGTATGGTTTCTCAAAAGGAAGACAGACGAGCACTGAAACAACTTCAATTTATTTTGCGAAGTAGTTACACAAACCCACCACACGATGGCAGTCATACTGTGTGATTGACATTGAAGGTAAATACACAGGGACTGCAGTAGTAAATTCCCACCAAACTTCCACCTCAGCCCTCCTGCATCTTCACCACTGATATCAATTTAAGGAAGACAAGTGTCAAAATCTGTGACAGTAAAGGTTTTGTTTGTTTTATTTCTTCTTCTTCTTTTTTTTTTTAAAGCAATAGCTTGCTTGGTCAAAGCAGAGCAACTGAGCAAAAAATACCCTGAATCATCGTAGTCACAAACAAATAACACACTAAGACGTTTAGAGACCGAATAGACGGCGAGGACTGTAAACACATCGGCATTCAGAATGATCAGCGGAGGTTGCACTCGATTACACAAGCTGATGGTGTTTGCTAAACATGCAGCTGTATCGCAGCTAAAATGGTTACATAAGCTAAGCAGGGTCAATAGACAAGAGTCAGAACAATTTGGTGACTGTAAACAAAAGCAACAGATCCAGAGACAGGAATAGGCGGCCGTCCAGCCCGAAAATGTCAACTCTATTAGATCACTCTCACCTCGCATGACCCCGAAACAAAGTGTTCCCAGAAGTGCACCATCGTCGATGCTTGTATAACATTATAATGTTATCGATTTGGTTTGATTATCTCACTGCTGACATGCTGGGAGTTTTGATGTGCATAGAGAAAGTACAGAATAATCCCCCATCCTAGCCCAACCCGCTACTTAAAGTCATTTAAGGTGTAACTGAAAATGTGTCGAAGCTCATTATAACACATAGTTTAGTTCCAAGCTCTTATAATAATGCCCAAGCCCTTTTTCTTCTACATCCAATCCATTGAAGGATCCATTTTTTTGCAGTCAACAATGAGACATTCACAAGGTTGTCGGAGGACAGCAAGAATATGAGCAGCCCGATTGATTCAACAGTTAGAAAAACTCCCGGAGGCCACTGACTGACTGTGGGTTTGGAGGAACTGGGGGGGAGGTGCACTTCATATCCTGACAATTCAACAATATGCACATAACATTCATGGAGGTTGATAAGTGTGCAATCGAGCTCAGATTCTAAATATTGTGGATCCTGATCTGTGATGATCCACAGTCCCCTGCTGCAAAGCGTGTTTCCATACAGGTTATAATCTCGTTGATCTCTTCAGGGTTGAATTAACAGGGGGCTTCATTTTTAAAAGTCTGCAGACATGGTCCCAGTGGTCCTACCTTGCATCCAAATCATTTAATATAACACTTTAAACCTGATGTCTAACAGTTCATAAAACGCAATAAGTTAATGGGATGAATGGGACACTGGATAACGCAACAGTCCTCTTAACAACAGGCTCTTGAGGTGAATGGTGAAGGTGAATGAGGTGGGGGTCATATTCTTCCAGATCAGATTACAGGACCAATCAAGTGCCTAAATATTGAAAATAGAACATACCTCCGCCAAGGACCAACAATCGGACTGCACCAGATTTCACACACTCACAGATATCAGTCCCCTTAATGTGCCTGATTTCTTTCATCAACTTATTCAGTTGGGAAACTGTAAAAATGTTGAACAACGCCCAAATAATAAAGACAGTGAAGCAATATATCCTGGTTGCGCCCCCTGATCCAGATCGGCACCGAACCAAACCACACCCTGCCAGGAAGGTTGGGGACTATCGGTGAGTCGTCTTTTTGTGTAACCATGCTAACAAACAAACAGATGGACAAGGGTGAAAACAGCACCTGCTTGGCGGAGGGAATAAATATACACTGAGCAGCCACAACATTAAAATTACTCACAAGTGGAGTAAATGACATTCATTAAATTGATTTTTAAAAATGGCCCCTGTCACAGGGCGGGCTGTAACGTCGATGTGTTGGAAGCTGTAAAAGTGTAAGGATCAGGGAAACATTGACAAAGGCCAAGCTGTGACGGGTGGATGACAGCAGGTCTTGTGGGTTTCCCCCAGAGGCCTGTTCAGTGGTCAGAACCCACCAAGAAAGCACTGAAAGGATCCTGACGCCAACATCCTGTTGCGTGATACCAATTACCACAATTATAGGTGTCTTAATGTTGTGGCTGATCAGTGAGTTTACTGGTAGGATATTGCCCTGCAGGAGGAAAGTGTTACTATCAGTCTGTGACTCCGCTGGAGCAGAAATCAAGTTGAGTTAATCTCGCTTGGATCCTGAAGGTAAAAAAAACCAATAGCTCCCTCTGACTTCAGCCTGTCTTCAGAAAAGCCACACAAAAACAAAAAAGAGAACAGAAGTTAAGCATCAAAACATGTTCCATTCTTCAAGTTGCTCTTTGACTGTCTGGCAATGGGAGAGACGGAGATAGGTTTTGGCACACACGGATGATTGACAGCTTGTCAGTGTCCTCCAGCCAGGAACACTCACACCACTGAGACCTGTGGCGGCGGAGGATTTCTCGCTTGTATGTTTTTCTTGTCCTTTGCTATTATTTCTTCTCGCCTCTGTGCTTCTGAAGTTGAATGGAGACATTTTGAATGCGGCACGATGATACAGACAGACACAGACTCCACAGACGGTAAATGTAGGCACTCGTATTCCCATATAGCCCTCGCACACACACACACACACACACACACACGCTGACACATCAATGTGCGACATGAAGATGAACAGAGAGCCACTGTCACTTTAAATCAATGAAAGACATAAGAACACTGAAACATTAAAGGTACAAATCCACCAAATGGATCATTTTGTGCTTTAGAATATGGTGTCGTCGTTGTTTTGCATCAGATCAACAACCACTGAAATAGACTTCTCAGAACAGAATCTGCTTTTTTCATGACGTCCACACTCTCTTCACTAAACACCACGTTATGAGTCACTGGGGTCCACGTGCTGCCGGCCCCTTTCACTGAATGGATTTCGAGTACATTCGGTTCTCGTCATCTCTTCCTCTGGTGTGAATCTGAACGACAGAGTATGAGCGACTTCCACAATACAGTGAGGTCTAAAGCACAATTTGTGTGAGTATTGTTTTTTTTTTTTTTTTTTACGTCAACACTTTAATGAGGACATTGTCACAATTTGGTTCACCTTTAAAAAAAAAAAGTTATTCAGATTGTTACCATCACTAATATTAGTATGAATATCACATACTAATACTCGGTGCTTGAAGCATTGGCATTCAATGACAGATTTCATCTTCAACATTATTATTATTATCAATATTATTATTGCATGTTTTATCCTTTGCTCTTATTACTGCTTGACTTGGTCTCTGTTTCCAACTGTTTCTCAGTGGGAAAAGTGTGTATGTGCGTGTGTGTGTGCGTGTAGGTGTGTGCACATGTCTACGTGTATGTTTGCATGGATGTCTTTTGTTATCTAGTCCGGTTTGTCACTGCTCGGGGCTCCTTGCTGTGTGAGCGTATGCCAGTACTCCACTTTCTTCCCTTTGTTTTTGAGACACTCAAACCAGTGCTTGAGTCTCTCTCCGCTCGCGTTGATGCCCAGCTCCACTCCACCTGAAACCAGGGAGAGAAAACAGAGAAGTGTCAGGAGGTGAGGGGGGGGGGGGGGGGGGGGGGATTAGGAGAGGATGAGAACGATGGGGGATGAAACAGAGAGGTGCTGGAAGCACTCAGATCTTTCTCTCAAGCCAAGTCTTAAAAACAGCAATTAAATAAAAGTGTCAGTTCCAAGTAAAGGTTCTTCAGAATTGTTTTCTTGTGATTAATATATTATTATAGATTACTGTACAGAATTAAACTGATATGCATCAATGTACATTTTTTATTTATTTTAATCGTTATACATTATTATCATTACTATTATTTATTAATTATATATATTAATTGGTCATTCTAACAATAGAAAGAAAGAATAATTAAAACAAAAAAACAATGGAGCAGTTTTAAAATGTAATCTACATACCAAATTGTAATTGAAATTACATATAGTTTAGTGAGATAATAGTCTGGAGAATAAATTTAACATAAATTACATGTAGCATCTTACTGCTGTTGCTGTTGAATGTGACGCTAGATTGATCTTTATTAATAGTTAGTTAGAGTAAGTTTAGCCAAGTGGTTCCCAGTCTACAGTAGATGTCGGTCTAATGGGAGTCAGAGGGTGAAACTGGATGGATGTGAGATGATCAGTGGGGTAGAAAAGTAGAAAAAGTTAAATTATGCCGTGTATATTTTTGGTCTTATTTTAACTTTTCTTTTTCAACTCATCACAAACTGTGTCTGTTCGAGCAGGTAGCAGTCAAAGCCTGCATATCAGAGATGCTTGTGGTTTATGACGCGGGAAGGCTCTTCTCTTTTAGTTGTTTCACAAAACAAAACAGTTTTGTCAAGCTGTTTTCAGCCATTACGCTCCAGAGGATCCGCGAGGAGCTGAACATGTTTATATTCATAGAGTTTTATTATTTTATGGTTCAATATTAATATTTATCTATTTTGTTTTAGTAACATTTTAATCTTGATTATACACTTTTTGACTTTTATTGTTGTCTCTTCTATTATTGATTGCTATGACACAAAGCATTAGTCTCTGAACGTTTTGTTTTGTCAGTCACCTTTGAATTGCAATTGATTTGTCTGAAAGATGCTCTATTAATAAAGGTTGAGTGATTGATTGATACAATATAACAAGGACCCTCAAATAAACACTGCAAGTACAGAGCCTGCATAAACGTACTGAGTAACTCTCCAAAACTGGAGGCAAATTAGGGGACATACAGACACTTTGTTTTCTGGTTAACATCAAATATCCAATAATGTGTGATTAAGCTTAGGCAATCAACTTTCATAACAATAAACATAATTATCATTTAATAGGCAGACAGAAATGTCAATGTCAAGACAAATTCCTCCAGGCAAAGAAATAGAAATAGACGAGAAGCTGGAAAACTAATGGAAACGGAGATTTAAATATCTAAAGATCTTTTTGAAAGAGCATGGCCAATAAATATGACGGGTGGGAGGAATAAATATACAGAGAGGCAGGAAATGACAGAGGTGAAAGTGAGCGGAGGTGATGGAGGCGTTGGTGGAGAGGCAGACTGGAAGACACAGAGATGCAGGCAGTGGTTGCTCCGAGGTTTATTACAAAACCAATCCCTGGGCTTTGATTGTGCAGCTAATGGAGCGTGAAGTTTTAAACACGATACTTTGGCAATGCTGGCTTCTAACGGTGCCTCGGAAAGTGACAGCCGTAGGCAAACAATGTTCGATTGTTCATCTGTATCTCATCTGAGCATCGGGGGTGAGCATAGCCCGAGATGCTGCTGCTGGGAAGAGGAGAGGAGCAGCCTTCAAGTGTTTCATAGCTTCTTCCTCCTCCTCCTCCTCCCTCTCACAAACATCAGAAAGAAAGTGAAGAGCAGGTGTGAACCTGCTGACAGAGTTTTGATAGGATAATCACGCACAGCACTTTGTCATCTCCACCCCCACAACAGTGGCACCACCTTCAAACAGAGATCGATGGAGTATACCCTGTGCCTGTGGGTTGTTAGTGACAAACGAACGGTCAGCCATCCTGACATGCAATGGAGGGCATGAAGAAAGATGAGGAACTGAGGGCATCAGTATTTCTTTTTTCCTTCATTCCTTTGGAGGGGAGGGGGCGGCGGCGGCTGTGTGTGACAAGTTTTGTACATTTTCCGAAAACAAAAGTTCAACAAGCGCAGCCACTTCATGCAGCGTTTGGGCAGGTGTGCGTAGGTGCGAAAATATGCCGGATTTGAACTTTTCGCTTAAACTTTTTTTTCACTCACGACTGCTGCACCGGTGCGTGAGTGCAATACCATGAATGTCTCTGAAGAGGATGTCTGAGAAATCTGTTTAAAACATAGCAGAGAACATCCCTCCACTCAGAAAACGCAATAAATCAAGTGGATGACTTGAGGACGAGCCATTGATACACAAGAAGAGATGAGAAATGCAATCTTCTCCCTGTGCCCAGTCTTATCCTCTGCAGGATCAGTATCCGCACCTGCACCGGTCCACATATTTTTGTAATAATTTTTTAATAATTTATTTACATTTACATAGAAATATTTGCAATATATAGAAAAACTAGAACGACACTCAAGAGAGTGCATACTTCCACCAGGGCCTAAAAGTCCCCTGATGAAACCACATTTAAATTCACCGGATCTGAATTTTTATTTGGATCTGCACCAAATGGCATAAACATGTCATACAATGTTGTACAATGTCAAGTCCACTAAATAATATGTTTTTCATCAAGATCCATGAATTATTCCCTGGGAAAAATGTTGAAAAATGCCTCACTAATGTTAGAGAAAGTAACAAAGATTCCTGTATCTATCCCCTGATCTGAATCCACACCAAAATGTAATGGGTTCTTACTTCTTTCATGCCCCACCACCCCTCCACAAAACCTGATGGAAATCTTTTTCTGTATAATCCTGCTAACATCCACACAGACGGAGCAGAAGGACTGGTAAATTAATAACAACGTTCTAACTAAGACTTGTGACTTCCCCTCAAGAACAAGAAACGAGGATTGAAACCCGCCTTGACGAGACGTATACATGTAGAGATTCACCTCTTTTGGCTTGAGATGTGACTTTGACCTGCTCTAAAAGGAAAACTTTATTTCTCTATCTTTCAGAAACCAAATCTCAACTCATGCAGGCCGTCTTCTGAGAACCAATCCACTATCACTTTCATGCAGTCGGATAAGAATCTGTAAACGTTTCTGCATGGAGCTGATTACGAGAGGTAACATGAGGCGAGGGTTTGCGGCAACAATAAAAACTGAGGCGGCCTGCTCAATGTGAAGATATGAACACAAGCAACTTTTAGCTGAATCAATGAATTATGACGTCAACAAACAAACAATCACAACGAGACCAATACCTGATCTGCTTATTGAGACCGGCACTGGTGCTCATACTGATCCTGCAGAGCTTCAGTCTTGGTTCAGGGAGAAGATTAAGTTTCTCATCTCTTCATGTATCAATTCCACCGTCCTCGAGTCATCCACCTGATTTATAGCCTGAGTTTTATGTGTGGCTTTCCCCCTCACATTTTATTCCCTCATTGCTTTGCTTTTTCCTCCGCGTATCTCTGCAATCTCCCCTTTTACCGTTTGACATCATCTATTTCTCCTGCTCAGCCTATTAGTCCACTTGTTCTTGCTCTCGCTCTTGTGCTCGCTCTGCCTCTTTATAAACTCGTTTTTTCTCCATTCTTCTTTGTCTCAGTGCCATTTTTCTCCCAGCCTCAATTAACATAACTGACAGGCGGGTGTAGCTAAAACTGCAATGATAATGGTCAGGGGAATGTCTGTTATCTGGGGATGTAAGTTAGACTGATGGCCTTTTCTCGCGGCACAGCTAATAACTCACCGGGCTTATCTAAACGCAGTGTGTCTCCCACCGACCCACCCACCCACCACCTCACATACATGTGCGCACACGCTAGATAGAGTAAAACGCTTTGATCTGAAGGTCTTTGTGTGCACAGGGTGGTAATTCATCCTCACCACACATCCCCACCAGTTCCCCATCACTCCCTAAGCTCCCATCGTTGTGCTATGAACACCAGGCCATGCCAAAGCTGTTTAGCACTCTGATGAAGCAGCGGGGATCTAATGTGCCAAGACCACGAAGGATGGGGATCCAGTCTAAATGTTTTTCTTTTTTTTTTATTTCTAAAGCCTCTCTATTTCCTTTTCCACTCGCTCTAACTCCCTTTTGATCGCTCTGTCGTTTTCCTCGAGCCTCATAATTACCCCTCATCTATGTGCATATATATTTTTTTTTACTCCTCTCTCCGCCCACGCTCTGCCTTATTTTTAAATGTTTTCTGCAAGTGCATCGCTTTCAATCAAGTGCTCCTGTACAGTCATCTACTTTGCTTTCCTCTCCTCCCCGCCCCGCCACAGCTTCTCTCAGCCTACCTATGAAGTCGTTGCTCATTCCCAAGTCGTAGTCCCAAACAGAGATCTCCAGGGTCTTCTTCGCCAGCTGGTCCACGGGCACATCGTATGAAAACTCCTGTGCAGGTGGACACATATTTATTAAAATAATTTATGTAAATGATTCATAAACACAGGAGTTGAAAGAAACTGAATTCCTAAATTAAAGTTAAAAATTACAACACAAAATGTTAGATTTGAAATACTCTTATAAAGGTGTGCTTAATTGCACTGCTCTACACGACAGGAAGTCATTCGGAGCTCAGTAATTAAAGAAGCTTTCAGGTGTAATGTGGTTACTTGTTGAGTAAGACACGCGTTTACCTCATTGAATTCAGGGTTGAGAGTCTTTTTTTTCACTGTAGTCTTGTTCTTGGACTTTTTTCCCATATCCGGCTGCAAGAAGCTGAGAAAGAGAGAAAAAGAAAAAAGAGGACATACAAATTAAAACCTTGTGCTCTCTTCAAGTGAACATCAGGACAACCCATCGCTTAAAGTTAAGCTGAGTTCACAGAACTTTCATCGGGGACAAGTTTTGTAAGTTGCCAGAAAAGGCCCCGATTGCTGCCAAAGTGTTGTTCGATCAGCAGTCACCAATCGCTGTGTGTGAATTCTTCACAGATCAGATGTAGTTTGGAGAGCAGACATAATAGTCTCCTGGTGAAAGATCGTAAAGTAGTCATGTAAATAGATAGATAGATAGATGGATAGATGCATTGATGGATGAATGTATGAGTGGATGGGTGGATGGGTGAATATACTTTATTGATCCGGAGGGAAATTTAAAATTTTGAATGATTAAATGCAGACAAAGAGGCTACTTGTTTCCCCAACTTTAAAGTTGTTATGCTAACCTCAGCTAAGATAAGACTGCTGGAAGCTACATATTCATCCTGTCTTTGTCTTTTCATATATGTTGCAACAAATTGAATGAGTGTATTTCCCAAAATGTCCAGCTGTACTGATTGTATTTAAAGATGGACGATATGACAGCTCCCAAAAAGTGAAGCCAAAGTGTCTCATTGCAGGCTGGCTGCAGTATAGGTCATAAACCATCCCTCCGTCATGTAAGTGAATGGGACATGGAGAAAACTAAAAGTTAAAGGAGACTTCTAATAGTTTTTTTCTCAATAGCTCTTAATATACAGATGTGTGTCGAAGTGTTATTTTTCTGGTTAGTCTGGTTATAATGGTTAATTGATGCTATAAAACAGGGTGAAACGTCTTCATTGAAAGCTGAGACTGACTCCTGATTGGTTGAGCTTGCGTATCGTTGTGGCCAACTGTAAAACCAAGGTTTGTAAATAAGCCTTTTCCCGACATGAACTATGGGTAAAATTCGTAGAATTGGCCACAGAGTTTAAAGTCTGCCTCTCACACTTGCACAACGCAGGGGGAGGTTCTCTGGACAGACCGGTTCACAACAGCATTAAATCCTCCGCATTATTCAGCTGAGAGGTGGAGCAGCCGGGTGCATCAGACAGAGGCAGGAAGTGACGTATTAACTCAGCTGCTTAGATCACGTGATCATGTTAACAGCAACCCAACACCATCGTCAGCTCTGATCACCACAAACTCTCTTGACATCTTCAACGGTGTCTCATACCAGTGTGTCACCGCTTTTTTTTTTTTTACCAGAAAATAGGAACTGCAGAGTCCATTGCATGTCTGAAAGCAGCTGTAGAGATCCTGAACTGCATTTTACTTTTCAAAACAGGGTCATGGACATTCATTATTCGTGAGATCCAAGTTAATCCATGATTTCATAGTATTTTGCCCTGCAGTGACAGGAACTCTTGCTGAGCGGCAGAAACAAATGGAAAGTAAAAGTTTGCAAGATCTTTGTTGAGATAAATGTGACCCAGAGTCTTTTGAACAAAGGTGACAATAGTAAAACAGAAAGAAAAAGAGGAAGCGACAGTAGACCACAGCAAGATCATAATCACGTTCCATGTTGGAGGACTATATGCTCCAGCGACGATGCAACAGAAGGATCGCCAGAGGGCAAACGGAGTCATCATCAGCATAAATTGCAAGATGTTCAGGCAGCGAGATATCTTACCCGTCCAGCTTTCGCCCCGCCAGTGACGAACCCTGGCCTGACAGCTGATGCATGAGATGGGCTTGGGGCTGTCACTGCAGAGCCGGAATCGGAGCGAGTGAAAGATGAAGGGATGGAGGTGGAAAAGGAACAGGATGCGGAGGAATTGATAGAAGGCAAGGTGGCGGCACAGAGACTGGAGTTTGCTGCAAGTGCTAAAAATCAATGTCATGTCCTGTGACGTAAAAAAGGATCTGACAGCGTTGTAGTTACAAGAGACCATTATGATTTTCAGCGTTTTTGCTTTCAACTAAAAAAAGTGAAAACTCACACAGCAACAGCAATTTTAACAAGCAGTGAGCAGAGGAACATCAAGATCAGACAAGAGTCATACGGATATTTACAGCCTTCTTCTGTATGCTAAAACAGTGGTTAGAGGGCAGCAGAGATAAAAGCCTCAAAGCCAGAGGAGGCAACATAAATCTGAGGGTTCGCAAGACAATAACATAGATAAAAAAGATATATATTCTCTATGTGAAGTAAAAAACAGTCTTTGGTTGAACTGTTTGCAACTCATTTCCATGGCAGAGTTCATATCTGGGATATTTTGGCCCCATTTGTGGATAGTGAGAGGAAGCAGAGTCGTGTCCATCTTAATATAGAGTCTATGTGGTGAACTTGTCAGCAAACAGTTCCTTATTAACACCTTCAGAGGACACAGAGCAGTTGGGGTCATGTATTTCTGACACCAGACGAATGTAAATCCAATATTCACTCACTTGTTTTGCTCTTCACCAGCTCCCGGGGGAAAAGGCTGCATGTTGCATTTTTGTGCTTGGCAGGTACTAGGCCTATACATCAGAGCCTTTCCCCTGGGAACAGCTGTTTGCTGCTGCTGAGGGCGACTGAACCTACCAGTGAAGTTTTGGGCCGTAAAACCAAAACAATGAGCTGAAAGATGTGAAAAAACTCAAGGCTTAGGGAAATATAATATCGAAGTTGGCTTACCACAGATTTATTTTGAGGAATCTTCTAGGGAATTAAGTTTTGCACATCAGTTGCTGACTAGAAGACAGTAACTCCAAACTAAAGATGCCCTCACGCCTGGCTTGCTAAGTCTAGACGTGCAGACTTTTCAGTTTAGTCCTAACCAAAATACCAGGTGTGAAAGGTGCCTCAGACCAACAGACCAAAATTTGATCAAACTAAAGGTTGTGGTCTCGTTCTGGATCAAACTCTACAATGATTCAGTTCGTTCGCGGAGTGTTGGGTTTCTTTGGATAGGTCAGACTTTTTGGACCAACTGGAAGAAGTTGAGAAAGCACTAAAGAATAGAGAAAGAAGCAGAAGTGGCTCGTAGGAACGCTTGTAGTCTTTGCCTCAGACGTTATAATGGTCGAACTACGGGCACATTTGTTTTGCTTGTAGTTATAAAATGAAAGCGGAAAGACAACAATGTTTTGAATGCCCTTAATTAAAAACAGTGAATTTAATACCCAAATTGACAACTCGCTGATGTCAGGTGCACGCCCATCTACAAACCAATCAATGTCAAGTATCGGTAGACGGAGCCCTACAGGTGATGACAATGGGACGTAGGTATGTGGGCTCCCTGAATTGCACTGAAGAACAAACACTTGTTTTAAATCTTGGAAGAAGTACATGCAAGTATTAAACTGACTAATATCAATTCAAACCTAGATTACAGCATTGTTCCACTTTCAATTATTCAAGTCATGAAATGTTGCCAAACCGCATCTTGTCACCAGTCACAGGTTCAGTTTGTTTATGTCATTATAAAAGGTCGTTTTCTGCAGAGGCTAATCAGCATTTATCCTCCAAAATACCTGGTGCTTTAACAATGCTCTGCTTGTCTTCACAGGAACAGAAAAAGGAAAACTGGAAGCGAAGAAAGACGGAGAGTGGCAGCCGAACAAAGCCTGTGTTTGACCAGCAGCACATATGAGAGGGTGAGGTGAAACCCTGGGGGACATCTTAGTCTGAGCTGTGCCAAATCATATTTTACATACGGCTCCAAGGAAGCTCAGACGGGGGAATTCCAATTTCCAGAATAACAAAACATCACTTGACAGCGACATTCAAAACAATGATAATATATTTCGCTCAGCAGCATGCAAACTATGCTGAAATTACCATAGAAAATTGAATGCGAATAATGATTCATATGTAAGGCTGGTCCGTAGAGATATAAGAGGATTATCCCCTCACTTTTTTGAGCCGTTCGTTAAAAAAGGAAGTTGTTCACTGGAGAGTACAGTAAACTAACCATATATTTCTCTGCTGTATTCCTCTACCATTTTAGTGCTTGCACTGACTGATAAGGTTGACAGGCACTGACAGATATTGTTCTCTAATAATCATGTTTATATACTATTCATGAGACAAACAGTTTTTCTAAAAAAGAGCAAGGATGACTCATTAAGACTGACATAGAAGCACTGCAAGAAGTGAAAACAGAAACGTGTAATAAGATGTGAAGAATCACCGCAACCTCAAAAATAGAACCTTTCCTCCAAGATTCTCACATTAAAAACGTGATGCAGACATTTATTTTTATTTTATCTTTTCTCGCCCCATTTTCCTCATAAGCGCAGTGCCCATTCTAACCCTGCGTGTTGTATCGTGAAGCTCGACTCAGTCTGCAGAACCCCAAGCTTTGCTGTTGTTCTGATCGAATATGTCACAAATATGTCGATGACTCCTGGCCGCTGCTGCTACAGAGTGCTGGCTGCTGATTATTTCATATCTATTGATACTGAGCGTATTGTGTGTCCAACTTGCCCTTCCCCCTAGGCCCCTAACAACACACATGCTAAGTGCGAACTCGATATGACGAACAGTTCTCACGATATGCGAGCCACAGGCAGACAGGCAGAGATTACTGGAAATTTAGCAGATAGATTAATATCCTTGTTTGGTCATGTGTTTGTCTGGCTGGCCGTGGCCTTCAGCTTTGTGTACGATGCCAAATCACCTTCACACCTGAGGTCCGTTTGCCCATAATCTCTTCAAGCTGGCCCGAGTATTTAAACGCTGTTATATCCCTTTAGACTCCTTCGATCACCCACAGTGAAAGTAACACTAGGACGCTTCAGCGCTCTGAATTTTGCACCTCAAATCTTTCACTCTGCCTGTTTATAATCTCCAATACATTATTTGCCTACAGTCTTACAGGATCTTCGCTCACTTCTGCCATACCTGCCACATAGAGCCAGCCTTTGTTTGGATTTGGATCTGAAACTGTTGGTGTGCCTGCCTGCCTGCCTGCCTGCTCTCAGGATTTAGATCTGGGACACGGAACAGTTTGAATCTGTGCCTGCCTAGCTCTCTGGAAACAGACTGCTGGACTCAGTCAGCCCACCGACTAGCTCTCACTCAGTGCAAATTTTACAATAAATACATTAAACTTCTTCCTCTTTTCCTCAGAGTCCTGGAAATCCAAAAAGCCCTAACAGCATGTACCGCATGTGTTAATGAATGAAACATGTTGTGTTTGCATAGACTTTGTTACAATAGCTGACTGTTATAACAATTATAACCCTCTTTCAGATTTTTCAATTATTTGTTCATGATCTCAATGTATTTATATATTTTGTCTTTTCTTTTAAAGACACACAACTGGCCAGTTAGCCAGTCAGCTGTTTTTTCCTTCCACTGTTTGTATTGCTCACTCGTAACAGCTCACGGTTATTCATTTGTGGTGCGTTCTGCCGCCAAAGGTCTTCCAGTAAAGCATAAAGGCACAAGAGAGCCAAGCCAAGTCATACAAGCTGTTTCAACCATGACTGAAGTCCTGTTATGTTCAGTCAACTGCTCACATCTGTCCAGACAGTAGCATTAGTAATACTTAACAAATAAGCTTTTTTCCCTAAATGTAATGAAATAAAACCTCAACCTGGAAAAGCAACAACAGAAGGTCATTTCCCATCATATCCTGCGAATAGCGAATGTTGTATATTCACTCTTTGTTTGTCTTTGCATAGGAGCCAAGTCAGTTTGATAATTTGACAACTTTCTAACGGGTTGGGTCGTGATTTTTCTAAAACCATCCTGAGAGCAAGTTTATGTTAGGGAGAGACAAACAGAAGAACAAAAGCAAACCTGTAAATAAGAAAAAAAACAACAAAGAAAAAAGGAGAAGAGTGACAGGGAGAGATGAGCTCGAGGGAGCCGGTGGAAAAAAACAGTCTCACAGCCAAGGAAGTTATGATACAGATATGCAAAAGTAAAAAAAACAGTGATAGATAAGATGCGTGACGACTGAAGAGAAGAGCTAAATATATGCCCGCTGCAGAGAGGGGTTGTTATTTTCACTTCACACAAGTGTTCACAGGAAAAGAGAGAAGACAAAAATTGAAAAGGCAGTGTGCTTGGTCAGCAGGAAATATCAACCGTCACACCGATTTCTCCTGACAGAGTATATATATATATATATATATATATATAAATTGAAGGTAATGTGTGCAGAGGGAGAAATGTGGGCTCTTATGAAGGATGTAAACTAATTAAATCTTTAAAAATCTTTAAAATGTTAATTTGTCCTTGTTAATGGAAGACAAATTTGCCCTGAGATAATTCTGACCTTGTGTAACTTGAAAGGCTTCAAAAGGCTGATTGAGAGTCTGAGAGAGAAAAGACCATTTGGAAAAGCCTTCTAGACAAATGTACAGAAAGACACACACACACACACACACACACTCACACTCACACTCACTCACACACACACACACACACACACACACACACACACACACACACACTCACACACACACACACACACACACACACCGACTGGTATTCATTAGAGATTCCTCAAGAGGATTGCTGATCTTACAGCTACGGAGCATCACCAAACAGACAGTGAAGCAAATTAAAACCTACGTCTACTTTAACTGCTCAGTATACTCTCGATGTAGTTCACCTATGCCAACACTACACTCACCTCCCTGTTATTTTTTTAAGTTACCTTCACTAGGAGCATTAATTATATCAGGTCTGCAAATCCTCTGCAGGCAAAGCTCTTTGTGATGGATACAGAGAGTTGCTGGTACAAACACACAAAGAAGAAAACAAACAGAAACTCTGGCGGACAGGCAAACAGGAAAATAATTACGAAAATGCCAGAAACGAGGATCAGATCAGAGCAGCAGCTTTAACAACTCATGCAAACTAAAGGAACGTGCATGAAAGAGACATGGCCAGTGGAAATGTGCAGAACAAACACGATGAAGAGGGACAAAGAGTTAGATACTGTGGCTGCACTATGTTGCATTTATACGCAACGATGCCATGCATCGTGATAGGCTAATAAAGCACAAGGATTCACTCTGAAAAATCAATAATGTGCAGAGAAAAAACCAGAGCGAGCCACGCGTCTGAGATACAGAAAGAGCTTCCTTTCTTTTTCACATCTCTTTTTTCTTCCTCTCATCTCTTTTAACAGCCTTTCAGGAAGACCTTCAAAATCCCTGCACTGTGCCTACTTTAAATCTAGACGTCCTTTTGATTTTGTCCAAACCTACAAGAGCAGTGCAGTGCTTCATGTAAGCCTGGATTTATGAATGACAAGACAGCACATATAAAATTCTCTACTAATCGAGGCGGAGAGGGGTGTTATGGGTAAATGCAGGGTGCAAAGGGGATCACAAAGGAGCTGTCATACACACCTCCATGTGCCATTCAGTACCATGCGTAAAACAAGCTGATTGGTGACATGTAAAAATAATGAAAGAAAACAGCCAAACACATGTATCTGAATGACAAGAAAAGAAGCTACAACCTTAAACCTACATTAAGTAAACAAACCCACTATCATCATCAAACCTCAAATGTCACTGTATTCCAATCTTACTATTTTGTATAACCGATCCACTGATGAAAATTAAAACTACCTTTGAGTCTTTGAAACTTCCTTTACAAGCAATTTCATCAGCGTGCACGGTGCACCCTCCCCCTCGACACCTCCCACTGTCGGAGGTGGCGTTGGTTCGAGGATTGGTTGTCCTGCGTAGGAGCGCTCACTCTCTGCACTGTTGGTATTTAAGTGCAGCAGCAGGTCAGGGATTGAGCTATGTGGGTTTTATCTGTCACCACAAGCTATGCCTTACAGGCAGGCTCGCTCAGGTGTACGGTGTTGTTGAACACTGTGTTTTTGACTTTTGAGAAGACCTGCATGCAAGAGTCCACATCCACTCCCTTCCTCCAGCGTGATTAGTGGTGTCATGACCATTTGCAATCACGTGACCTAGATTTCTAAGGTTGTTATTGTAGCTGGCGTATTAGAAACGTCCATTCACTTCAGCTCAAACTGGATGTGGATCTGCTCATTGCAATAAGGCCCAGGAATATGGAATATGGTTTGTGTATGTGTGTTTCTCACTGTAGGTTTGTCAGTGTTGTGCCACGCAGGTGTTAAACCAGGACATCTGGCTACGCCCCCTCAAGCCTGTCGGTTTATTAGAGGGTAGAGTATGTGTGAAACTGTTGAAAAAAACTCAATCTAATTATGGGTGGTGGTGAAACAGCCCTAGAAACACCCTAGAAATATGATATTTTCCAGAGAGATCTTGTACGTATTGCCTTGGTCTTTTAATTATTTTATTACAAAGAGTCGTGTCTAAGCTGCTTTCAGCTAACAATTATCTTGTTGAACCTTTTCAATCTACTTTTAGGTCACTCCACTGAAACTGCATTTCCTTAAGTAGTAACATATCCTCTGCGAACTGTGGAGTCATATTCCACCTCTCTTACTCAGTCTCTGGAGATGTATATGCACCTCTAGACCAGTCTTATCTATCTGAAAGAACCCCACTGTGTTTACATCAACAATGAGAATGTGGATTACCCCAGGGCTCTGTTCCTAGCCCTCTGCCTTTCTCTTTTTATATTTCACCTCTTAGCCAAATTATAGGAGAGTCTATGAAAAGATATATTATTTTTTTAAATTCAGATGAAACAAAATGCTGGTCACAGGCACCAGTTCGAACAAGTAACAGTAACTCTCCCCCTGTTCTGTCTTTTCTCTTTTTTCACTCAGGCTCTTTGTGCTAGTCTATCGGCCGTCCTGGGACCTCTCTCCATCTCCTAGCTGTTGGAGCCTCGATACCGATGTTTTAGATCTGGATCTCCATCCACGTCACTCTGTTTCCTTCTGTGTATTTGTTTCTTTCTCCGAGACATCTGAATAATGTCCTTGTTGTGCCACCTGTACGTTTGTGTAGCCTGTCATCTTTCTGGGTCTCTCTGGTGAAGAAGATGTAGTGTGGCTCAGGTTCTATCAGTTTGCGGCCCCAGAACGGTGATTGGTGTCTTTCCAGATCACATTCTTCAGTATTGTTTACGGTCTATAATGTTGTCATCCTTATCGTAAATCTACTTTGTCGTTTTGTTTAGTACATACAAATCTATTACACTACTGTTCGTCATGGAAGAGGTAACCATCCTCTGTAGCTCTCCCGGAGGTTTCTTCCATTTTTTCCCTTTAAAGAGTTTTTCCTTGTCTGACTTGAGGGTCTAAGCACAGAGGCTGCTGTAATGCTGCACAGATTATTAAGCTCCTTAAGGCAAATTTGTGTTATGAATTGATTGTCATATCTCTGGAAAAATATTTTGCTGTCTCAGAGTGAAATTGAATTGGCAGCGTCTGTAAAGCTTGACTAAAGTGCCATAGTTTCCGTAAGGTCAGTAAGGTTAACTGTCTGTCTGGGTTTTATCCGTGGTGGTTAAATGTTGGAGGTTGGTAGTTTTGCTTGTATTGAAGGAATAAGACAAATTCACTGAGACCTATAATTTATCTATTCACAGTTTAATAAGCTGTTTCAGCAAATACACTAAAAATCTGAAAGTATAAGCCTCTAGTAGCTGCAGCTATTATCCATCCATCAAATTATTTGTACTCCTTATTCTTTGAGGGTCACTGTGGGAGCTGAAGCCAATCCTAGCTGACGATGGGTGAGGTGAACCCTGAACAGGTCACCAGCATATCGCAGGGCCAACATACAGAGAAAAATAACCATTCACATTCACACATTTAGAGTCCAACTAACCCAACACCAATCTGTTCGTCTTTGGACTATAGAAGGAAGCTGGGCTACCCAGAGAGAACCCACGCAAACACAGGGAGAACATGCAAACTCCACACAGAAAACTGAACTGAAATGGCTGAACTGGAATTGAACCGTGAAGCGCAACAGCTCTGACAACTGCACCATCAGGAAATAAGGAAATCGTCTGATGTTGATATATAAAGACAGAATCTTGCATTAGACATCACACTGGCGAACCCAATGTGTTCACGTAAAAAACAACCGATGATCGCAATTAAAAGAGCACACCACTTCCAGCTCTGTCACTGGCAATCAGCACAGAATTACAATACAGAATAATTGCATATGAGCATAATTTGTAGAATGCCAGGTTTGTCCGTGAATATATGTCGTGACTTACATTTTGACGAAGGGGTCAGAGTAGCCGTTGGAGTCCATGGCGGCCAGATGGGCACAGCGTATGATACCAACCAGCAGACAGCTCTTCTCTGTGTTATAGCACAGTGACACCAGGATGCGGCCGCGCTGAGGACACACACAAAAAAACCCCAACAGTGTCAGACACAGCACCTGTTTCTACCCTGACATTTACCTCCTCGGTGAATTCAAGCTATGGGCAATCCTGCAGCAGGGTCAACTTTTCACTCAAAGAAACAAACATAAGAGACAAAAGATGAAAACAGAAAATCCTGACTGCAGATAAATTAGCTGTGATTTCCATTACCTTGGATGTTGTGTGTGTGTTCTCAGAGGCAGCAGGAGGATTCAAATTAAAGCTTGTAATTAAAGGCCTTATCTGGCATGACACTGCTCCCTTGTCCCTTTAATTTCCATGTTGAACCATAAACTGAGTCTAATCAGACATCACGCGTCCCTAGAATCATGAAAAGAAATTAGCTAAAAATCCACCAGAGGAGGAAAAGACTGGTCTGTGGCAGCACTGGTGTGGTTTACAAAGTGTTGCTCCACTGTGTCCATGTGAGTGTTTTCCCTCCACACGAGTCCATTTAGGTTCATGTCTCTGACACGTAGATACTGATTAAAACCTCTAATTAAAACACTTTTTTTCTCCTCCCTTTGTGATAGTGGAAATAGAGGAGGGATTCAAATTGCTGAATATGCGAGAAAAAGTATTAGATATACAGGAGAGTAATAGGAAATTACAGCAAGACAAAAAGCTGATGAAAGTATTACCTCCTCCTCCGCCACAAGCGCTCCTGGCTCCACCGTTTGATTGTTAGTTTCTTTATTCTGATGAGGGAGGGAGGGAAAGAGGGAGGGATAGAGGGATAGAGGGAGAGAGGGAGGGATAGAGGGATAGAGGGAGAGAGGGAGGGATAGATGGAGAGAGGGAGGCAGAGTGTAGTTATAGCCTGCAGAGCAACCAGGTGAATATCCATTATGCAATATAATACAGTATTTGAA
The DNA here is from genome assembly GCA_026259375.1 of Verasper variegatus. Lineage (NCBI taxonomy): Eukaryota > Metazoa > Chordata > Actinopteri > Pleuronectiformes > Pleuronectidae > Verasper > Verasper variegatus. The sequence continues at coordinate 10,309,291 of CM048044.1, read as the reverse complement.
ATTGATGCCTGATAGCCCCAAGGCAAACATACACAATGGAGATAGGACATATCTTGATATATGTCCACAAAAACCCATTTGGTATGTTTGTGAACACATACACACAAACCCTCCCACATACACACACACACGTGTGTGATGCACATACCTGTGCAATTCTCTCCAAGCCCATATTGTAGCGTTTGCTCTCGCCCTCTCTCAGTTTCTTCAGGGCCACCCTCACCTCTCCGATGAATTCATTTCGGCCGAGCCTGTCCATGTCACATACACACAACCTTCATACACAAAAACACACGTGCGCACACACATGGAAAGCAGAGGAGAAGCAGGTGAGTTAGTTAATACTCAGAGATGAACCCTGCCACTGCCGTGTGGGGGCCTCTGCCAAATACTGTGCATCCAAAGTGCATCTGAACAATCAATCAGCTCCTCCATCTGCAACACGAGATGAGCTCCCAGTCGCTTCACGAGCAGCCGCCCATGTGAATAATGAGAATTTGTACGATTGCTGAGGGTTTCCAGAGGATTTCAATCACTTTCTTCTTGGCCGTTACTCCATCAGATGCTAATTTGTTGTAATTGAACCATGTAAGAGGAAAGAGATTGTCTGAAGAGGGTAATCAGTTTACCTTCCCTGTTTCCCTGAGCTGGAAGCACAAACTGATTTAATGTTCGATGCAGGTAGAAGAAAATAAATGATGTCATTTTACACCTTTTCAGTGTGTTACTTGAATACTGTGGTTCTTAATCATACAGCGTAATCTGTCAGAGTTATTTATTCTCTACGTTTTCTGCAGAGGCTCAGTTCAACAACAAAAAATAATTATCTCATTTGTGTTGATCAAGGGTGTTAGTCACCCGTCTGACAGATGAGGATGGCCTGCATCAATGTAGAAATTGATGTCTCAAAATGTGAGCATGTCTGCTTCTCTGGATTTGTGAGGCAAAAATCATACAATATAGACAGTAAAAGTTTCTTTGCTGCTGAGTCATAGGGGAAAGTCAGAGCATCACCTAATCTATTACAATTCATCATCTAATCTCTACAAAATGTGACGACAAACCATTTCGACAGATGTTTTTGGACCATCTGCCCAATCGACATTCCCAGACTCAGTTGAGCACATACCTCTGCTAGTCCCCTTAAATTCAATCACGTTGCATCAAATTGATCACATTCATAGATATCTGTCCCATATATATGCCTGATTTCTTTCATCAAGATCCACGAATCACTCCCTGGGAAATAGGGGATACGACATTTTAACCACTCTCTCAAAGATAGTGAAAACAATTTACAGGATCCACAGCTTTGTATTTCACTCCAGTAATGAACCTTTGATTATCCTCCTTCAACCAAGACGACTCCTATAATTGCCTAGTTTTTCCAACCTATCTTTAGTTGCACGGTAAACCTCTGTAAACCTTTTATGTTCCTGCAGCCCGTTCGTTCCGATTGATGCAGTTGTTTGATGGAGGGTGAATCAATCATTTACAGTAGAGTCTTCACAGCCAATCACCTGCTACAATATTCCCTCTGTGCTCAAATACTCCCTGAAGGACTGTTGCTGCTTCTGATTTCTTCTCCTCTCGTATCGCTCATCATTCTCAGCCCTATCTCTCTCTCTGTCTTCACACATACACACACACACACACACACCTTCCCCCTATTCCTGTACTCTTCTGGTCCCTCTGACATTTAGACATTTGACATGCTGGTTCCAGCCTTTTAGTCATAACTGATGAGTATCTCTGGCACAGGCTTCAGAACAACTCTGAGTCAAGACCACGGCTGTCAGATGCTTTATGTGCCTTCGCTCTGTCATACATGCAGGGTGTCTGCGCTGAGACGAAGGTTGCAGCAGAATGTGACACCAGTTCCGCCCAAAGTTTTGGCTCGTTCTCTGCAAATGCTGGATCTGTTTCCTCGCACCCTCTCCCACGATCCCTCTGAAAAACCAAACAGATGCTCGTGGAATCTGTTCAACCGGAGGTGCTAAATTTTAAGGTGGTGTCGCTGCAGCGTCATGAGTTATATTGTTATATTATACAGGGTGTTTTATCATGTCTGCGTGGTGTCTGTACTTGTGAAGGTTTCTCTTCATTGGTGGACAAGTATAGTGTCAACAAGGATGACCTTTGCTGTTTTATAAAGTATCAATAGAATAAAAAAATAGGCTGCACTTTCATTTCCATCTTTATATCCATACTTAATGAATTCCCACCAGCCGCATTGCTACAGATTTGTGTGATTAAAGGCTTAATTCTCTGTTTCCTATATTTGGGCATCACTTCATGCTCCCAAATATTAATTGAACCAATACAGTACATTATGTGCCAGATAAAATGTTTAAGATTTTTATCATGAGGATAAATTGGATGGCTTTAAAAAACAAAAAAACAATCAGACCCTTTGTTGATTTCCTGGGAGGAAATCCCAGATTTATGTTTTATTTCCGTATCTAATTTAAATATCAGATCATATTTTCAGAAAATCAAAACAGCCTTCTGTTGAATACTAATTAAACTAATTTGTGATTCGCTGCTCTGTAAGGCTGTGCCGTAAATATGCACGACATTACAGCTCCCAAAAGTGAAGCCAAGACAATTTAGTCACCACCTGGTGGCTGGATCATAAATCCTGTCTCCTCCATGTTAACAGATCAGGCATCAGTCACACTAAAAATTCATGAGCCATGATTGGTCAGGTAAGTGTAACTACTGAGACTCTGGCTCCAAATGATGGAACTAAAGCAAGATGGCAGCACTTGTATGCAGGTTATTTCGGCTTCACTTTTGTACATTTGAAGTAACTGGAGCCATATTGTCCATCTTTGTATCCAGTCACTGGGCTGTACTTAGACACAGCGTCAGTATGCTAACATGCTCATGTTGATGTTTAGCAGGTATAGGGTTCACTGTGATCATATCCCATCCTCAAATGTCCCGATAAGCAGAAACCATGAAGTATAGCGGAGGCTGATGGGAATACCATTAGTTTTGTGTTGGCCTCACTTTTCCTCTTTGAGGTGAACATTTGTTCATCGCTAAAGTCATGAAGATTCATTCTTTGGGGATGATGAACGTCTGAAGAATATCCCATGGCAATCCACTGTTGAGGTATTTTTGTTTCAACTGACCGACTGACATTGCCCCCTGGGCATGCGGCTATGCATCGCTAAGAATAAAGCAACCCAACTAAAACTATCACTCTCACCTCAGCATGTAATACTTAATCAAAATGTTTTTTCTTCCTGATCATATCAGAACCAGACTGGACATATCACCTGAGGTGTCCACGAGCCAATCTCAGCCTCGCCCTCCATCCAATACCAAATCAAATCCTAGATTTGTCCCTATCTCCCCACAGCCGAGGACGGTGCAAGTCTATTAGGAGGCCCGACAGAAAGATGGAGAGATGGGGGGAAGAAATATGTAGGAGAGAGAGAGAGAGAGGGCAGACCTGGCACTAACATCATGTGGGTAGTATAACACACACACACACACACTCAGATACACGTTCTGGATGTCTTGACACCCACCTCCCATCATAACACCTCCACATGCTCTATTTCTCCTCTATTAACAGGCAGTCAGATAATCATTAAAAGCCGCAAGGAGTTTTAAATATGAGATTTGCATACTAGTTATGCTGCAATCTACAGTTCACCTCAATTTTTTTGTGTGCAATAAAATACACATAAAAGAGTTGTGTCGTTAAAATGTGTGGAAGGATCGGGGCGCCACATTATCACTGTCACTGCTTTCTAATTTGAAATTTGCCTAAAGGCAGAGGCAGACTGCAGCAACTGATAGATACATTTGGGCCTTATCTCAGAATGGTGTCAGCCTCACTGCAATAAAACAATCTTCAGAGGAAGTTGTGTGTCTCGTTCAGACTTCAAAGAAGACGAACACGCTCTTACTGGAGAGTTTCCAGACAATTAGGACTTTGAGATCTAACTAGCACCAGCATATCAAAGGGCCAAGATACAAAGGGTTCATCCATGCTCAAGTGAACACATCCAAAACAGGAATTGTCGCAGGTTGCTGGAATTATAACACATGTAAACAGTTGTATTATTGTGAAATGCAGAATTGAATTGTATAACGGCTGTAAGCTAAGATAACCAGGTCAGCAATACTTTTATCTGAATATCTGTGTTGCATTCTACACTGGTAGCCAAGGATAATGCCTTGATTTTTTCCCAAAGGGGGTCATGTGATGCGAATTGGGCTATGTCATGACAGAGCAGACCCAATCAGCAAGCGATCGTGAGTGTCTGCTTATCAAACAAATACCTAGTAGGGAGGATGTAGCAAGAAACAAAGAAAAATACACATTCACAACTACGGACAATTTGGAGTCTTCAAACTAACAAAAATCTGCACGAAAAGACAGAGAACCTTCTTGCTACATGGCGACAGTGGAATCCCGAGTCACTTTGGCTTTTGTTTTAATTCAAGACCTGAGCACCTCCGGCAGCCTTCCTGCTCCAATCAAGGGATTAGCCAGTATGAGGCCTAGCGTGACGTCTGGATTGAGGAAATTAGTTATGAGTTTACTCAGTTGCTTCATTCTTAATAACAGACTGGACCTCCAGTGTCCCTTAGAGATACACTCTGCACACCGAGGGATAGAGTTGAGTCTAGAAAATTAATTAATTAATTACAATTTTTGTTTTTTCTTGAAGCCATTTCATCCCCAACCTCCATTTAGCTATTCCTTTTCTACTTAAGTGCTTTTTTTGCCTCAGCATAATGGCTTTATATAATCATCATAACTGGAAATATGTGAATGAATGGTAAAATATATAAATAAATACACAAAACCAGTCTTCTCCCTCCTCTTCGCACACCACATAACTCCATTTGCAATTGTCCTCCAGTACAAAGAGCCGTGCAGCAGAGTGGACTTGACACCAGAAGAAATTTTTAATGACTCAAAAAGTGTTTGGCCGCGCTCCAGCTTTTATCATCATGTCTGATGTTGGGCTGATGTGCAGAACGGAGAGAAACTCCTTATGCGAATGAAAACTCCTTATGGGCCTTCAGGCAGGTCTACAGAGTCGAGACAGATGTGCGTCTGAGTCATCAGCAGCGCACATCACTACAGCATCTCCTCCCCTGCACCCTGCTGCGACCGGCAGAGCAGGATACAGCAGGGCACAACCAAGTGAGTAAACATCTCTCCAGGGATCCCTCTGTGTCTCTGCTTGCCGCTGTCTGTGGAGTAATGAGAACAAAGTCTGTCTATTGGCTGAGGCTTCTTGTCGGCGCCTGAACAGGTTCCGAGCGCTTCCACTTCCACGCTGTCAGAGAGCGATTCATTCACTCCTGCTCAATTGCTGTCTCACATTTTTCTTACTGTCCTCATTCTTTCGTTTTCTTGGCTCCCCTTTGATTAAACTCCTCCCTATCGTTCTTCTCCTTCTTTCTCTCAGCTAAGTGAATTTCTCCATTCATTACTTTATCCCTCTCTGCGAGCAGTCTCTCCATTTCATATTCTCTCCCTCTCTCTTTCTCTCTCTGTAAATTGAGTCATGGATTCTCTCCATGTTTCTATGCTGTCATCTTCCTCAGTCTTAGCCTAACTGGTTTCTTCTTCCTCATCCCCTTAACTGTCACTTGGTATCATTCATGCTTTTGCTCCTGCTCTCTTGGTTGATCTTGGCAGCCACCTCTCTCTCACTCTGTCTCTTCATATCATGCTTGACAATGGTCATATTCATCCTTCTACTAGTCCTTTTCATTTTGACTACCCACAGCCCCACTGTTGGTTTGTGTCTGTGGGCTATGTCCTTGAACAGAGGTCAGGTGGATTTCCTTTAGTATTGAGGGGTCTCGTCTCAAGCTGCTTCTGGTTTGAGTTTGTGGGTGTGTGTAGCTGCATGTGTGCGTTTGTCAAAGCTAAAGGACGTGTATTTGCATTTACGTGTGTGTGTGTGTGTGTGTTCTCTACGTACAGACAGAGGCAGGGGCATTACATGTTCTTTCCTGCCAATGATTGCCCTTGACATACACACAAGAGGATAAGCACACACCTGACTGCCCGCATTTGTGGGCAGTGCAGACGAGAGCTGTGTGTGTGTTTCTGTCTGTGTGTGTCTGTGTGCATGCATGTGTGTGTGCACGTGCATCCGTCGGTGTGCTTTTGTGCTCTTGTGTCCTCGGGATAAACAATGCCATCCAACCCCATTATGAATCCGCAGTGGGAGCTGACACTGATCGTACTGCAGCGCACATGTTCACAAACAAAACACCCGCGAAACTCCATCTCCGATTCACCTTACACATGCAGAATGACACGAGTGCGTCAGACTTTTTGGGCCAAGATAGTGACGCCTGACCTCAATCACTCCATATGCAGAGGACTTCGGGGAGGGGGAGGAGGAGGAGGAGGAGGAGGAGGAGGAGGGCGGAGACTCCTGAGCCAACACCTGAGCAGTTACCGCAGCAACAGCAAGTGGAACAGTTGGCTGGTGTCGCCAGGATGCAATAATGAATCACCTGGACAAGCCAACTGGGAAGCAGAGACGGCGGCTGGTAGTTCATTGGGGGATTGGAAGCACAAATCATCCTCCTCGGGAATAATAAAGTGGTCACTCGGCTGTCTGGGGAATACTGCTAATTGCTGGCCACAGTGAAATTCAAAGCTGAGCACCTACCTGAGGGTTTTTGTGGTCATGTCAGCTGCAGTGATGCCATGGTACACCAGCGTCTCGCTCCACACTGGGTTCAACGTGTTCTTCAGGGTTTTTGTCCGTAGCTTGTTTGCCTGAGAAGGAAAGACAGAGGAGGATATGTGAGAGGAAATTAAAGGATTGGGAGGGATCAAAAGAAGGCGTGAGCAATGTTTAAAGGTTGAGGGAGCAAACTTGTCAGATCAGAAAGAGAGAATAAAAGATCATGAAAATGGAAGCAATACGGGGGACACAGAGAGATCAAGGAAGAAGAAGGCAGAGAAAAAAAATGTAGGGAAACATCATTTATCTCTGTCCCTCAGGAAATCGCAGACATCTGCTACCTACTTTGTAGAGGAGAGTGAGAGGACACGAGGCTTCCCCCGCCTCACCTGTCCATCTGTCTCCTCCCCAACATTATAAAACAGTGCATTAGCACCGGCCAGACCTCCAAAACAAGCAGCCAGCCTCAAACGCAACACAACACAGCAGTCAATTAGATGGCACAACACAATCAGCATGAAAAATTAAAGCTTTCCGGGAGCGGAAATGCCCACGAGCACATAATAGCTTCACCATCCATAAATAAAGTTTGCAGCCACTTTCTGCCTCATTTCACACAGTCGCCTCGAGGATGTGTTCATCTTGTTTAATTTTTTATTTAAGATTTTCTTTTGTATTTATTGCAATGTTCATAAACCCTCCTGGAAATGTGTTTTACTGACTCAAGAGGAACGTAAATTCCCACACGCAAGTCTCGTCATACCTAACCTCTGGCTCTCATGACAAAGTTTTAAACGTGTTATTGTGAAATGTGGTAATAAGACCTTGTGGAGCCAAAGGCAGAGCTGACTAGCTATTCTTAGCTGCAGGAGAGAGTGATGGAAGTGTTTACTGAAGCAGTGTAGGCTTTTCAAATGTACGCCACTTAGTTCTTGATTATCTCTACATTTAAGAGACAAATATTATAGATTTATCTCTGAATTGGAAAACTTAAATTTTATAGCTCTAGTTATGTCTGCAGAGTTACAATTGAAAGCCCATACAAACAGGCACTCAGTGTAATGCATACATTGGATCGGCACCAAATTCCACACACTCATAATGTCCGCAGTAGGATTTTTGAAGATTCATGAATTATTCTCTGAGAAATGCTCTACCTCGCAATGTTTAAGGAAGTGAAAAATAATTCCTGGCTCAACCCCTGATCCAGATCCACACCAACATTTTGTGGGCTCTTATTATATTACATCCTTCCACAAAGTTCTGTGGTAATCCATCCTGTAGTTTTTGCGTAATCTTGCTAACTGGCTAACGGACAGGGATGAAAACAAGTATAAATACAGTGCAGTGAGGTTTAAGTCTGATGACATTGGATATTTTTCTTAATGCCAACAAATAAAAGAATAAAAAGCCCAAAACAATGAAAGGTAAAACAGTGACTGTTGTCTGTGCAGCTAAAGCTTGATGTTGATGTAGCTTTCCCCTGTGTGCCATAGACACAGCAATGAGTCTCAGCACTGCACTGGCTGGCATCATCCATCTTGATAATGAACATGAGCACTGTTGTTTATTTTAAGGCAACCACACATACAGTACACTGTCCTGGAGCCATCGATATTCACTACAGCACCAACTCCAAATGTGTATTGATACACACGTGAATATAGTCCCCCAAAGTACATTATTAAACCGGATTCAAATTCCTTCACATGTGGCCAACAAGGTGGTTTCTGAACCTGAACAAACTGATGCAGGTAGACTGAGGTCAGAGAGTTAGAAAGTTTTTGGAGGCAGAATAAGACATTTTTAAATGTCACCATTACTGTATAAATATGCAAAGTGGGTCTAAATATTACTACATTAAAATGATACATACATATACTATATAATCTGAATATATCCAGCTGGAAGAGAAAAATGTGAAGCCTATTCTTTAACATGCTCAGATAAAACACCTAATCCTCTCTCTCTCTTTCTGCCACAGTCAGCCTCTTGCGACAGCGCCTCAGGGCCAGATGCTGAATCCTCCCTTCCATCTCCTCTGTCTCTCTGTCTCTCTCTCCTGGTCTGTTTTTGTTCCTCACATCCCATTGTTCCGCCTGTGCCGCCTCACCCCTCTCTACCTCCCTTACCCTCCCCGTCACTGTTCCCTTTTCATTCTCTATTTTCTGCTGGAAACTTTTGGCTTGTCGACAAGAGTCAGCCCTCCTGAGCTTCTTCCACGAAGGGAACGAGTGTCTTTGATTCATGTCATTTGTTTGATTCATTAATGTGCAGGAGGAGCCGCGCACAGGCACAGTCACGACTCACCGTGGTGTCGCACAGCTGTATGTGTGCCAGCAAGACTCTGCAGAATAACCACATCACAAATAATCATTGCTCCTTATTGACTTAACTGGGTTCGTTTCCTGGGCACACATCTTATGCCACTTGCTCCATCTACAAACATTCAAATCACCAGCTCTCCCCCCCCCCCCCCCCCGACACTCCTAGCCTCCATTTTTCCCTGCTACATCAGTCCAGTGCTTTTGCATCTGTTTCTAAATGTTTTATCTCAAGCCCTCCATCTGTCCATCGTGCTCTCTCCTCCTTCCTCTCCATTTGTCTGGATGGATCTTTTTATGCACTTCATATTCCCTCTCTCCCAGTCCCTGCTTCCCAGAGCTGTGAGCGAACAGTCTGGCTCCGAGTGAATTTTCCATGCACCTCCATTAGGAACGGGCATATGAAGATACCAGTGACCACCACGGAGGCGTGTGCATGTTTTTGTGTGAGGCAGCGGCAGAGGAAGGGAGCTCCTCTCTGTGTGACTGTGACTAAAGCCTTAGCATGTGTCTGTATAAATGCAAGGTCATGTGCCACATGTGTTGCAGTGTGATTGACACAGCGGGCACGCTCAGCTGCGTACTGGTTCCTGTTTACTGTGAGAGCGAGAGAGGAGGACAATGTGCGGGACAGAGCTGGCATGTGCCGCTGCGCTCAATATTTTGACAACTGGATTCCCGGCAGAAACCAAAACCTTTTGTTATCTGGATAATTCATTGCGATGCTCGCATGCCGAGTCTAAGATGTGGAACAGTGTAGGTGTGTGAGTGTGCGTCTGTCATCGTCACTACTTCATTTTGCACACTCCCACTTTTCAAGTGACGTGGCCCCCCCCCCCCGTCTGGTTGGCTATTTATCAAACGCTGGTACATGGCTACTTACCTACTCATTCACGCTTTCTCTGCAACCCACCCCCTGCCCCTCCCCAGCCGCCACCACCACCACTGCCGCTCTTTCCCCATCAACGCTTGCCTGTTGACGTGAGCCGTGTAACAATCCTCCCTGTTTCCATGGCAACCACCTGCTGCTGTCCTCCCCTCATCTGTCTCTCCTTCCCTCCCCTCTCTTTCTCCACTCCCCCTCTCTCTTAGTCCCCCCTTTTTCCTCCCTCTCAGTTGCCTCCTTTCTCTCCACACACTGTTGGTATTTCAAGGTCAAAGAGGGTCACAGCCAGATTGTGAGATAGAGACGGAGATAAGGGGGCAAAGTGGGCAAAGGAGAGCAGTGACCGTGGGAGAGAAGACAGACAGAGCAAGGCTGGAGGACAAAAAATCCCACAGACATTGTTATTGTTAGCACCTTTAGACCCGGGACAGGAGCCTCGCTCAACCTATCCTGCCCGGGCATCCTCCGCGCGCTTATCATAACCTCATTTCGTGTCAACCTTGAGCCAAAATGGCTGACAACAGGTTTCATTCTGCCTGTCGGTGCTGGAGGAGGGTTCGGTTGGTGTTGTGGCGAGCCTTATCTTCCCTGCCTCTTGAGCTGAAAACAAGACAAGCGCACGGTGCAGCAGACCAGAACTTGTTTGTGCTCCATAAAGCAGCGCACTGGACGAGCCACATTAAGCAGCAAGCAACCAAAATGCTCCCTGCTCAGCAGCTTGAAACGACACACTAAATTAGCCCGCTGCTGTGTCACGTCTTTCACAAGAGCATTTTGACCTTTTGATGGAGACGGATGAACAAGAATTGACAGGGGAGAGTAACATTTAAAATAAAGTAAGTCATTATTTCTTGGCTATAAAGTTAAATTAAGTACAACAAGCTTCTTATTTTTGGAGTTTTCAATTAATCATCTTCTTCACAGGCAGTGTGTGAAGCCTGTGTGAAGTGGGACTTAACTGCGGAGTGTCAGTGTCTGGGACAGCCCAGTGTGGTTGCATGTTACGTTAATTGCCACTGAGGTAAGGTTGGAGCAGTGACCTTGCTAGCCCCGGGGAGAAGATGAAGCTTGACGTATGGATCAGCCAGCCCATTGGAGTCCATGGCTTTCAGTCCCTGTGGAAACAAGCAGACACACACATGCATGCAGGCACAAACACAAACACACACCCACACACAAACACAGACACACACAGACACAAACACACACACACACACACACACACACACACAGTAGTGTCAAAGATGACGTCATCATGCCCTCAAACACTTCACACAACTGACAGGGTCAGAAAAAGACAGTGAACCTCCTCTACTGTAGTTACATCTCAAAAGTGCTTCTGGGTGTTTCTTTCCACAACCCCCCCCCCCCCTTCCTCAACTCCTTTGTGTCATCCTCAAGGGGACTGCTCAGCAAGGTATTATATATTTATATACAACATTATATAATTAACATAATGTATCTGTACACGATGTGTAATACAAGGTTGGTGTCCTTGTACGTATGACGGCTGTGCCAAATTTGTGTGCCACAGCGATGGGGCAACATTGTCCAGCATGTCGTTGTCGTGCCGTGAGATGATTTTGCGTTGAACTGACAAGCTGTGGCGAGTATAGTAGTGGCGAACATGTTACTGGTTGAGAGGAAGAGGTCTGACGCCTTGTGCAAACACTAAAGCATTATGGGAGATTTTTGTCAACTGGGCATACAAGGAGGATTATGCAACCACAGACAGACATGTGTTTGTATGAAGAAGATGAATTGAAGATGCGTGTACCTTTGCCTTGTGAATAGTACAATGAAGACAGTTGTTCTCCTGATCAAACAGCAGGTTGAACTCCAACGTGCCCAGGTAGGCTGAAAACAACACAAATCACTGCAATTACTCTGCCAGTAAGGGTGCACACACACACACACACACACACACACACACACACACACACACACACACACACACACACACACACACACACACACACACACACACACACACACTCAAAAGCTCTGAGTCATATTTGTAGCAGATGGCCTCTTAAAAACATGACGCTGCCTAATATGAATTGATCTGGGGAATGAACAGAAACTCGCAGACTGAGTCACTATTGTTACGTTGTCTAATAAATCATCGGAGGCACCGTGTCACGTAAAGTGGGTGTGAAACACACGCTGGGAAAAAAATGCTTGAGTCCACAATTACTCTTCAAGCAGATGCTGCACCTCTGAGAAAAAATGCAAAAAGTAATTTTGAAGGAGTATCGGCAGTGTCATTTTTATGCTGTCTAGTTTTGTTTTCACATAATATCACAAACACAAAACTTTCACCGCACACAGAACTCACTGTCGTCATCATCAGAGTCCAACATCTCCTCCCTGTCTCTGTCGTTGTCCCCCCTCCTCTCCCCATCCTTGTATCCCCCTCCCGTCTCCCCGTTGAATGTCTCCTCTTTCAGGATCTTCTTCTCCCTCGGAGGCGGCGGCGTGCAGGGGTAGTCATGGAAACGGGGGAAGAAGTCTGAGATCTGTGGGATGGGGAGGATGGGGCCCGGGCACACGTTGATGGCAAAGTGCTCCTGCATAGAGATCTTGACCGGCGAGGGAGGGGGCAGTGCGGTGGAGTGGGGCGTAGCCGACGGGGAGGAGGCCGACGAGGACGGGGTCGAGGTGGACGAGGGGGGAATGGTCAGGTGAGAGGTGGAGGGAGGAGGTGGGGGTTTGGAGACGCTCATGTGGACTGTCAAATGGGACTGGAAGAGAAGAATGAGGTGAGACAATAACAATTGAGACCGAAACAGAGGGGAGGGACAAGAGGCTTTAAATAAGAAAAGAAAAACCACACAGCCATATTTCCTCCACCTCCGCCGAGCCTCTAACTTTCCAATATCTGCAAGTTTGTTCGGCCGCAGCAGGGGGTCCCTTCTTCTATTCAAGGCAAGTCAACATCGAAATTCACAACACATCTGAAACATCTGGGAGAAAACCGAAAATACGTCTCTGCTTTCATCTGTTGATGCAACTCCGACTTCTCAAAAGGCCAAAATAGAAATTCTGCAGATCCACTAGCACTTGGAGTGTGAGTCACACAAAGTGTCGGCACACCAATTATGCTGCTCCGAATGAATATTCAAATGTAGTGCTGCAAAGTATGAACAAGTGATGTCACTTGTGTATCTGCACTTAACTCTAATCCCTCCCTTATCCCTCCCTTATCTCTCTCTCTCTCTCTCTCTCTCTCTCTCTCTCTCTCTCTCTCTCTCTCTCTCTCTCTCTCTCTCTCTCTCCCAAGTCCCCTGAGCAATATTTACATAATACTAGTTGAAGCGTTTTCTCGGCCCTTAGCACATTTTTCACTTAATGAAGCAAAATAAGCGTTAAACAAATTCAAACCGAGTTAAGCCAAAAGCTATCATTTCCTATTTTTCTTCACAGAGCCTGAAAGATACTGAAGAAACAATTCCTCTTTGCCCAGATTTTAAAAAAGCAAATGATGAATCTAAATGATGTCAATATGTGTGAGAATTATTCATAATAAAGAACTAGTTAATACAAATGAAATCTCAATTTGGTCACTTCTTAAAACAGTGTCCGGACAAATCCACTTTTATTTACTTTCACGATGTGAGAGAAGGCATCATTTCAAACACTGCTACAAAAGCAGGTCACCTGAGAATGCACGTCACTTGTCATCACCTCCTATATATTTAATTTGTCCATTATGTTGCATCTTGTGACTTATGTTCCTTTACTTCTGTGCAGTTGTCTGTGTTTAGCAAACATCTTGATTTCCAAGACAATTTCACCGCCAAATTAAATGATTATTTTTTTCTTTTCTGTTTTGGCTAAAATGCTAATTCATTTGCATATCTGCAGCCCTGTTATTTGCTGTGTGTGTAACAATTAAGATTTTAATCAACGATCAGTAGTCTGTTTATTGTTTTCATAACCGTGTCTGTCGTTGTGGTCTGTCTTCATGTTGTTGCTCGTCTATTGAGGACAATTTTCCACTTTGGTGGACATTTAAGTTTTGTTACATTCTATTCTGTGTTTTGATTGTTTAATTTGTATTAAATATCAGAAGAACTTTTGATGATGTCGTCAACTTTTCTTGTTTTTACTGCCCTAACAGTAAAAACTCAAAAGACCCTGATTTACAATTACAGAAAATCAGCAAATTTACAAATCCAAAAATTAATTTTTTCTCGATTGTTATCAAAATTGTAACATATGTAAATTAGCTGTTGCTGTTGCATTGGACTCGACTCTGCCTTTGAACTGAGAACGTTTCATCATCATCTGATCAAAACTGCTACTAATGGGAATCCTCTGTGTAGGCAAGCACTAAAAATACTACAAAGATCTTCCTTTTCTTCAGTTGCATTCATATTACTATCTATAACTCACCTACAGTGCATCATAAAATATTGACTCTGTCTTTTTTTACACACACACGAAGGCACATGCTCAGATACGGAGGTAATCTTGCGTATACTGACAATTTAGCCAATAACCCACCTATATCGGAACAGGACAAGACTTAAAACATTCACATCACTGCCTCCTCACCATAGGAAGTTACAGTACTTGAACAGACTCTCTCACACACACACACACACATGTGCGTGCGTGAAGACCTGACACACAGATAAAGACTCAAACTGCCAGTTCCCATCTTCAATAGCCTCAATCATTCAGTCTCTCATCCTGCTCTTGCGTAACAACACCCAAATTCACTGCGGTCGTACCCATGTACAAATGACACACTTGCAGCATGTTGCTTAAAAACTCAATTTGCGCCGATCCCTCTTACATACGGAGACGCAGAGCACATGCATGCACATGTGTATGCACAGAGGCACACATACACTTTCCACAAGCTGACACATGCATAAATATAGCCATCCACATATACGTACCCAGGGACAGTCTTCATCTGTGCCAGCACTCCATCTTACCCGCTCTCACGTCCTCTGTCTCTCACACACTGTGGAGCATGCAGACCAGCTTTGAGTCAATATATCCCTCTCTACTCTCCCTCACTCACTCCCTCTCTCCTCTCTTTCTCTCTCTGTTCATCGTTTGCTCTCCTCTCCTCTCTCCTTCTCTCCCCTCCTCTGTCCCTCCCTCTTTTCTTTCCCCCTTTTAGTTGTGACGTATCCAGTTAAAATCCCCTCAGCTCTGTTTGCAGACTGTATGCGTACGGCACTGCCACTCACTTTCTCAGCAGTGGGGAGATTTGAGGAAACCCGGGAATAAGTGAGTGTGTGTGTGTGTGTGTGTGTGTGTGTGTGTGTGTGTGTGTGTGTGTGTGTGTGTGTGCGTACGCTTGCATGTGCCAGCGTGTGCGTGCATTTGTGTGTGCGTGTCTCTGGGGATTGGAAAGAGAAAAGACATGAGCAGACAAACCAACATCATACAGACAACAGACCACAGACAAAAACACAGAAAACACTAATAATAAGTATATGACTGTTATACATCCTACAATCACCCTTTTATATATATTATATATGTTAAGTAGTTCATATTGATCCCCATGCTGACTGAGCTGGACAAAACACACTGTCAGCCATACAATCATGCTGCTACTACTATTACTATAATGACTATGGCCAATACCAGCCGTGTTTGTGTGTGTGTGTGTGTGTGTGTGAGAGCGAGACCAACTGTGGCAGTACTTACAGTAACAGCCGACACCTGCCACAGTAATAAAATGAAACAAAAACACACTGAGTCTCTGAATGGCTTTAAATACTGTTCATTTTAATATATTAAAAGTACAGTTACAGACGAATGAAGGGTCCAATGAAAGATCATCATGATACCACATATTACAGATATATGTGGACATTATGTGGGACCCCAGACAATAAAAGCAAAGACAATTTCAGTGAAAGATTTACTGGTGAAAATGCCCAGAAAAAATGTGAAAAGTGAAGAAGACAGTTGAAAAAGCGAGAATTACCACCCTGCGGTTGTATGCCTCCGCCATCCAGTAAAGATAATTACAAATTAACATGAAGTCACCTTGACATTGACCTTTGACCCCCCCCAATCTAATCATTCAATCTTAATTGCAAACAACAAATGGTTAAAATGTGAAGAAATTCCCTTAAGGCAGACTTGAGATATCATGTGAAAGAGACCGATAACACGTTTTGTGAGTCCACCTTGACCTTTGTCGTCTGACCACCAAAATCAAATCAGTTCATTCTTGAGTCTACACGAATGTTTGTACCAAATTTGGAAGAATTCCCTGGAGGTGTTCCAAAAATAATTGCACTCACAAGGCAAAAACAAATGTTTGTGAGGTCACCGAAACTTTGGCCTCTGATCTTAGATCTCAAAATCTGATAAGTTCATCCTTGAGTCCAAATAAATGTTTGTGTCACTTACAATCACAATTCTTGAAATATCGTGTTCACAAGAATGGGAGGGTCAAACAACGGATTAGAAATTGACTTCATAGTAACAATAAATAAAAACCTCCAGAGAAACTGAGATGAAAACATGTTTTGTTTGTGAGCTAAAGCAGGAGAGCTCATGTGATCGCAGCACACGAGGATAAAAGCCAAAGCACATTTCAGTGATGTATCACTGGTTTGGAAACTGTCAGCACTTTAATTGATAAATGAATAATTTTCCATGGTTGAAACATAACAGATGAACAACAACAAGCCCAGTCAATTAAATTAATGGTCAGCTGAAGGGAGAAAAGCGTAAATACACATGGAGGCTTGTGCTCATCCAAATGTGAACATTGTGATTTACTTTGGGCATCTCATTACTATCAGCATTACCTCATCAATATTGCATTAACAGACCATAACACTGTATATTCATTCATTTGCAAAAGGGCTGGATGAGTTGGAATGACATAGATTAATACTCCCCTACTGATGGTGAACTACTCAACTATAAATAGAGGCTTTAGATACGGTCCACGTGCTTTAAGTGGCTTGAAATGATTGCAGAGGTGCTCCTGAAGTACACCTCTGTCAAATTAACAGATGTCTGAGTCCTCGTCACGCTGGCGAAAAGACGTCAGAGTCCTCTCCTGGTCTTCGTGGGGATGCTTTTCTCCAGGGAAGCTTGGAAATGATGAAGCACACGTGCAACTGTTCTCCAACCACAGCAGCGAGAATCAGAGAGCGGCAGAGCGCTCAGCAGCTGACCCGCTGACCAACCAACTCTCAGACGCTCTCCACATGGCTGGACGCCCAAGACCCAGCCTTTGTACTTTGCCTGGAGGGCTCTCACAGCAGTCTCAACATGTGTAGGTAATGGGCGATTACAGAGTTTTCCTGTAGTTCTGAAAAATGTCTCAATTGCCCTTTTTGTTTTCAGGGTCATAGCAACAATGGAGGACGCTGGGATTAGGCAAATTGGAGAGTTTACATTCTGCAGCTAAAACATATCAGACTGAAGATTTTTTTGTATTGAACCAATAAAATAAATCAATACATGAAGGATTCCTTATTTCTCCAGTGAAGAAGAAGAATTCGGACCAGTGTGGACCTTATTTCACATGTAAATAATGTATTAAAACTGAAGCCTGTCTGATATATTGGTTGGCCTATAATAATAGACAATAGGATTCTTTCATATCTGTGTTTATGTTTGTTGAATAAGGACAGATATTAAAACGTATTATACAGAACAAACCAATGCAGAAAAGAATGTGCCTTTATGTTTTAAATATAAAACAAAATCTAAGTAAAAAAGTTTATTCTAAATATTTGATTTCATTTGTGTTTTTCAGCTTGATAGTACTATGCTGGGGAAAGGAACAAATCGAATTAATTTAATTAAACCTACCGTTAGAAGAATACCACGAAATAACCATCTCAATAAATTATATATGAAAAATCTAAATAATTAAAAGTTTCAGAGGTTGTGTCCAGAATGCTGCAGTGTACTATTTAGTTTGTTGTTTTTTCGGGTATTTCAGTATATTTTTAGATTATTCTGGATAATCAATATTTCAATAGTTTCATTGGAACAACTTTCTATTAAAGAACAAGTCCCCAATGTGTGTGTATCTGTGTGCGCGCTACAGAAACAGGCAAAGGGGATTAAGTCCTAAGACGATAAGTAAGTACAAATACTACAAAATCCTTGTATTGAATCTTGAGCCTAACAGAGTTGATTTTTGGGACCAATTCCAGTTCTGTGTCCACATTTCCATAAAAATCTAATAATTATCACAATTTCCATCTTCACCATTTCACTTCTATCCCGCCCTGAGGCAATATCTTTACAATCTAATGGAAAAAGTAACAGGGATGATGTCCTTCAAATGACTTAATGAGCATATTCAATGGGAACTAAGTTAACTTAATTGACAGTGTTTTACATTGACTTTGACACCAAACCGCATGGATCTGTCTGGTTTCACCGTGTCCATGCAGACGAAGAAACACAATCAATTGTGCTTGAAGGATGAAGTCTGGACAATGACGCTGTGGTATTGATCTTTCTCGGAGGTAAACATTAGGTAGCCTGTCAGATGGATATTTAACACAGTGCCAAAGAAAGAAAAGAAAGAAAAAGGGTAGAGGAGGCCAATGAAGAAGAAGTATGGAGACGGTCACGCAAATTATCATTAAGACATACAGCATAGTCCAAAACTCCATCCTTAACTGCAACTGCTATACGTACCCCCCCCCCGCCCCCCGCCATGATTAAAGCTTCTGCGCCACTTATGTGTATAGTGTCCATCATAAACATCTAGAAGGAGAGGGAGGGAGAGGTACGAGCAATTTGTGGAGGAGCATTCATCCAGTCAGTCTGCATGGCAAGATAATCTCCCCCCATTACAACAGCACAAAGCACTGCAGGTTTTCCATTAAGTCTACAACCACAACCTCCCCTGACTCTCAGCCAGCCATTAGCTCGGAGATTGAGAAAACCTCTATTTACATACTGTAGCAGCGGCACATGCTGACTTTTTCAACGTTCAGGACCACACAGGGAAAAAGGTAAAATTGCATAAATTGCATCTTATGAAGATCAAATGAACTAACTTTATCCAACGCTTGCCCTTGAAAGTACCTGCAGACACATCTTGAATTCCTGAGTCACTTCTCAGCCTTTAGTTTCCTTTTTTTGTTTACAGAAAAATGCAGAGCTTCATATGTGTGTGTGTGTGTGTGTGTGTGTGTGTGTGTGTGTGTGTGTGTGTGTGTGTTAAACTTCGGCCACTAGGGGTCTCTCAATCAAAACAACAACAAGATAGTTTGATGACATCGTGAAGCAGCGTAGGATCATGGGAGCTCACCTCCATTGCTTATGAAAATCTACCTGATGTGCAAATAATGTTCAAGAATGAGGCAATTTCTTAAAGTTGTATTCATGTTACTCAGCAAATGAATAATCGTGATCTATTAAGAAAGAACAGCCGACTGGCTAGCTGGCTAGCAGTGTGTGTTCCTTCCTCCTACGCTGTTTGCCCCGGAGGTTACAGCAGAGACAGACAAATACAAAGGTAAAGTGGATAAGATTTAATAAAATGCGACTAATATGAAACTTTCTGTTTGCCTGAATAAAATTAGGGATTTCTCTGGGTTTGAACAAAGTCGGAAAATCTTTTAATGAAATGTTTCACATTGACATTCCCCGTTCCCTCCTGATGAGTGATGAGGGTCTTATTTTTGATGGTTTTCAAGCTCTCGGGTTTCTCTTGTTATTTGATGTATTTATGTATGTTAATGTTTTTCTATCTTGTTCTTGTGAGTTCCTGTTTGCCCTTTATTTCTCTCTGGGACAATAAAGTTGAAGATGAAGATGAAGTTGATATACACACATCTGGGCAATAAGTATGGATCAAAGGACCCAAATTCCAACGGGACATAGCACCGGAAGTGGTCAAGAACAACACAGCGAAGATCCTGCGGGACTTCGTGTTCCAGACAAACAGCTACTGTACAACCAACCAGACACAGTTAGATAGATGTGGCAATTCCAGCTGAGGGTACCATCAGGGAGAAGGAGCATCAGAAGATTGGGGAGTACCAGAGTGAACAACCTGAATGAACAACTGGGGCAAATGTGACAGATGAAAGTCCAAAGTGGTCTCTCTGGTAATAATTTTGAGCTGTGTCCCCCCCCCCCACATTGGGAGAGTGGCTCCAGCAGATCCTAGGTACAACATCTGATGTCTCTGTTCAGTAGTCAAACAACGTTTCCTGCCAGGCGTCCTGTAAAACACCCAGAGAATGTGAGAGGGAGCCCATGTGAGAACGCAGCATAAAAATGTCTGGAAAAATCACAGCAAGTGAGTGGGCGTGTTGATGATATTTCTAACATGGGACAGACGCAAAAACTGTGAGCAAAGAGAACATAAATATCTCAGGATGAAAGAGAGGTGTCATAAACGTCCAAGATGCTGATAAAGATGTCAACTTGGAAAGGTGATATTCAAGAGCTTTCGTTGATGAGGGCGGACGCAGGCGACGACGTGTAGTAAACAAAAACGTGATTTCTGCAGCGAGTAAAAGTTGTAGATATGAGCTGTAAAGCCACTGAACTCAGACAGTCACACAGTCTTCCTCTAAGTGAAGTAATGTATCTGCATTTTATTGAGCAGGAGCTATAGGATGTCTCCTGAGTGGTTGTGATGTTTGAATTCAGCACAGGACTCATCGGGGATGCAGTCATCACATCTCACAGCGAAGCGTCTAATGAAATGCACTGACTTATAATGGTCAGTGCAGTGGTGTGAATTTGGCGAGTGCATTTTTTTAAGCAGGTGGCTAGGTTGTTGATGCTCCCCCGGGGTGGCAGTTGGTTAGTTCACAGGTGCTGCTTGTGCTCCACATTGCTCGGTTTTGGGGGGGGGGGGGGGGGGCTGTTCTGTCAGGATGCATTATTCTTTTCACCACGTGTCACCTCCCCAAGTTTAGCCTTGCACGACTCCTGGTCTCGCACCAGAGGCAGTTCCCTCTGTCCTTCCTCAGCTCCACCACCCATCGTGGCAACCTCACCTTCCACTCTCACCTCTCCCTCATTTTATCAGTCTGTCTTCCTTTTTCTCTTTCTCCCTGAGGGATGTTCTGACACAGACGGATCCCATTAACCCTACGTGTGATTTGTCCTTAACTCTGACAAGCAGGGGCACGCACAAAAAGAGCAGATGTGCAGGTTTTTTAATCTAAATTCATACGCAATGTCACTGAAGTAAGTTTTCATTTTTCTAATGTTTTGTGACAGGCCACGGCAGCAATGCAAAGGAAAGAATGACCCCTGTCAAGAAAAATGACAGATTGTCAGGATGACATTCCCTCAGGTTAAATGTGCTATTTCATTCTTTGTTTATTTTGTTCCCCTCTTGCTCTTTTTTGGCTTTACGTGTGCTCTGGAAATTACACAAGTCCTTCTGGCATTTAGGTGACGTTGTTCCTTGTTTTGTGATTTTGTTTTTGTGCTACAAACATGCGACTGAATTTAAAGACATTACCTTTTTTCTTGTTTTCTCCCTCATGAGAATGAATTACTCTCCTGCTGACCCCGATCTCCCACCAGCCTGCTGTTCCAACTCCAAAGCAAAGATCAGCATTAACACAGCCACATTACTTGCCACTGACCTAATTAAATCCTGCACCGATCCTGTGATAGTTCTCTCTCTCTCCTCTCTTTGCTTCTACCTCGTTCACCCTTTCCTTCTTTCTCCTCTGTACATTTTGATGAATGGCTTGGCTTTTTTGGACAAATGACAGCTCAGTGATTAATTGTGTGTGCTCGTTCACTCTTCCACCATTTCACTTGTTTTTCTATTTCGATTTCTGTTTCTCACGCTGTAACCAGAGAAGAAGAAAGAGAATTCTATCTTTACCTGGGTTTGCCCCATCAGCATATTCCGATAAATAAAAGAGGGGGGAGAGTTGGAGATGGAGGGAGGGAGATGTGGCCCAGAAGCAGGGCAGTGGGCATGTGCAAAATGGAGGGGTATGCGGCTGGAGACGCAAGAAGAGAGATGAGCCAATCTCTCCAGAGCGTGTGAAGGTGAAAATCTTGAAGACTTGAGATGAGGAATGAGGATGTGCAAGAAAACAGCCTGGAAACAGGCGAATAACAGCATGGGAAAGAAAAAAAAACGTTCATATCTTGAAGATAAAGGCCACCTATGGTAATGAAGCATAGATATGGAGTAAAACTGTGAGGTATTGAGATGGGAGGGTTTTGTAGCAGGGTGTGCAGCCAGTGCCCTGTGGCAGGACGTCATGCTTTGCTTAATGAGGCAACAGTGCAGGCAATTAGTTCCCAATATGACTTTATTAGTCACCAATAAGTGAACACATCATTAAGCACAAGACCCCTCCATTAGCCTCTCTCCTAAGGTAACTTGCTCACATGTAAACAGCACATGCACTTTTAGTTTGGTCAATGTCCCATCCATTAACACACAGGAGGCAGGGTTAAAGACAAGATCATTTGGATTTTGAGGGGATGTCACGACATCAAATACATTAAAAGACTTACTGATATGAAGTGATATATATTCACTGACACATTTCTTCATAATGTTAGAAAACAGAATATGGTCAGTGTTACGTCTCCATCAAATCATATTTGCAGTTGCAAACATTCAGACAGTAATAGAAATGAGCTGTCATACAACATTTTTTGGCCTAAACACAAGTTGGGATTCAATGTCTTGCCCAAGGACACACCGACCTGTGGACAGGAGGGGCTCGGGATCAAACCACCAACCCTGTAATTAGTATCAATAACCTTGTCTACCTCATGCAGCACATCTGCCCCTGAGCTATAACTGTATTGATTGGTTCTACATGTGCCTGTGGTGATTAATTTATGGTTTTATAAAAGTAACTCAAATCACTGTGTTAATATCAAGGAAAAAATCATGGTTTTGATTCAAAATTGAAAACATGTTTACTATACTTAAAAAGGGTGTTTGTCCTTGGACAGTGTTTTTGTTGCCTTAAGCCAGCCACACCTACAGGACTCAGGATATACAGCTTCAGATTGGGGTCAATAATATTATGAGCTTGTAACATTATGTTACAACCCCTGGGTCTCAGAGGAGCCTGCTGCCTCGTCCATCTTCTAAATGTACTATACACCCTCCAGGCGGCGGAACTATCTGCTCTCTGCTTGGACAGTTTGACTCTTTTTTTGTGATTGGATTATAATTTTCAAAATGGATTCAGATGGAAAATGTGAAAACAAGGTTAATTTGTACTTGTAACTTCAGACACAGTTTGCCTTTTAAACATGCACAACGCAGCAGGAGGTTCTCTGCACGTTGACAACAGCAACAAATCCTCCGCACTATTCAGGAGAGAGGTGGAGCAGCCGGGTGCAGCCGGCAGAGGCAGGAAGTGACATATTAATTCCACTGCGGAGGTCATGGGATTTTCTTGACAATACACAGACACCGGTGTCACCTCTTATCACCAGAAACTTGATATCTTCCTGTACACTGATACGCACATGTCCAGTGTATGTGAACGGTCACATACTTTTTTTTCAAATGAAAACGCAATAGTATGAATGTAATACACACGCCCAATTGGTTTTAAACTAATCTTAACAATATGTGACCCAACACAGTGTTTAGAATGACTGTTTTAGAATTAAACCAGCCTATGGGTCATGCTTGACTCCACTGACATCAGTGTGCATGGACACAATCAAATTTTAGGGGTTCAAGAAGAGCAGAGAACTGCATTCAGTTCACAAATAAATCTATATTTAATAAGGGGAGGATTAGAATGGGGGACCTAAGAAAGAAAAAAATTATCGACAATTCTAAATAAAAAGAAATAGCTTTTTATTTCTGAATGTTTATAAAAGCGAAAACAACAAATAGTGTGACCACAGAGATACAACACACTTTAACCTAAATAGCGAGGATCATTATGTGGGCAGCGTACTTACTACGGGGAGATTCTATCACAAACCCCAACAGACAACACCACGTGAGCTAACTGATCACTAAAAGAGTGAGAGTCTGTCGGTTCAGGGTCACAATAAACTATTTAAAAACAACAATCAATACGATTAAAGTTTGAACAGTCCATCAGGAATGTGATGCATGAGATTTCGGACCGACAGGAA
Organism: Verasper variegatus; assembly: GCA_026259375.1. Lineage (NCBI taxonomy): Eukaryota > Metazoa > Chordata > Actinopteri > Pleuronectiformes > Pleuronectidae > Verasper > Verasper variegatus. The sequence continues at coordinate 10,285,319 of CM048044.1, read as the reverse complement.
TAAATCAATGCACAAACCAGTGGTCACTGGGATTAGGCAAAGCAGCAGTCTGGCACTTAATCTTAAAAGAGGGGGAGCCAAGGTCATTTATCAAATTGCAACCCAATACATACAGATCACCCTTTACGTTGCTATTAAATATTACCTTGCTCAATATGGGGCCCTACATACTAAAGCGACCATGGATGGCTGACTCTGTTCTGTGGCTCAACCAGGGGAGAGGCGAACCCTGAATCTTCACTCAACCATGGGGCCACAGAAATCTGGATCGAGACACAGCCAACTGAATATATAAAACACCTCATTAGATTTCAAGCGGGTAAATAAAACATCTTTCTCCCAGTCTCCCTTACCTGCACATACCCAGCAGTCACCATCTACTAGGCATCAGACAAAGAGGCAGTAATTGCCTGCACCTTTCCTTATAAAGGCGAAGAGCTCTCCAGTCACACCTACCAGGGTGGTGCTCTAACTCCTAGCTGTCAACCCTCACATATACATGTACTAAGTTGTATTTCTCTTCCAATTTCTCAGGTCGATTTACACCTACAAAACTTCAAATTATTATTGACCTTAATTTAAGCCCATAAGGATGCAAGTGTTAAATTATGTATTGCTGTGTCTCCCTGAAAACATCATTGGCAAAATAGATGTAATATAAAAAAAAATCAATGTCCTCAAATGACTGCGTCTGAACAGCTTATGGATTTATAAGTAGCGTTTCCAGGATTTAGCATCATGCTGTCCAAAACTGCACCACTGCCCACAGCCAGTCCGAGCCGAGCCAGCTAAAAAAGTTGGTTTCCACTCAAGTCAACAATGCAGAGGTCTATATTCCATTGGGAGCTGACTGGTGCGTGAAATGTGACAACATTATTGCACTTCCTTGTCTTTTTCTGTGGAGGTAAGGGGTGAAATAAGTTTCCACTTCTCTCAAAAAAATAGCAAAGTGCGAAATAAGGGCTTTGATGGGACGTGGTAAGCATATTTGAGCGTGGCGAGGGTCTGATCGCACAGGGGAGTAGGTTCTTTAAACAGTTTCCCCACTGCAGCACTGCCTCGCTGGGCAAAGACCAGAGGAAGGGAGCAGGAGAAAGTGTGAAAACTATTTGATTATGCCTTACCTGCAGTTTTTGTTTTCTCCTGAGCACAACAATGTTATTGGGAAACATATTTGCTTGGGTAGATCTTCTGGTCAGTAATCTGTAAAATTAAAGCATATTTTTCACTGAAATGACAAGGCCGGAAAAGATTTATCCATTTTGCAATAAACACATTTTGAAGAAAGGTGTGATATTTATATGAGGGATGGATTAATTCAGCAGGGTTTTCAGCCACAGGACAAGAACAACCGAGACTTTTTCCACACCGACGCTCATGAGGACGATGCACAGTTTATAAGATAGACTATGAAGAGGGAAAAGACAATTCTGAGCTTGTCGACAGGTTAAACCTAAGGTGTTCTCTCACCAAGGATAGTGAGCATGTTTGGGACAAGTCGACAGTCAATAAACAGAGCAGCGTTCAATTGGAAATGGCCTCAGGGACCTGAAATCCCTCCAAATCCTTCGCCTGACTTAACCAACAAACAGCAGTCAATCAGTGAACTCTGTCAGTGAGGAAAAGCTCTGTGATGGAGGGATGGAGGGATGGACAGTACAAAGAGGGGAGGATTGTCACTCACTCAAGCTATGGATATGCACCGCACACACACACACACACACATTGACACACAAATGTGCCTGCCACTGCAGAGACAGCTTTAGCAAAGCCCGAGCTTAAACCCAAACCCTCCCAAAGTGGAGCCATTATTGTTATAGTGGCGACATTTAACGCTCCATGCATCAGTATGAGGACTCGTCACCAAAGGCTTGAATGGGCATATTTTTTCATCTCTAGTTAATTAACCTTATGAACTGTCCTCTCATGTTCTCCTCAGTTGCTCTATAGGCTCCTCTTCACACGTACTAATGTTATATATGAGATATTCATTATCTGGTTGCCCTGACATTTCAATTAAAAGCCAATGAGCATCAAAAGACGCCATGGTTTAATGGCTGCAATAATACATCATGTGGACATTTTCTGATTTCACATTTTATACCAATTTTCAGCAAAGTCATTGTGGCTCTTTTAGTGTCTTGGTGTGAAACCCTCAGTAACATGATTTGGCCGTATACCCTGAGCTGTGTGATTCTCCAAACTATTTACCTGCATTTCATCTCAAGCTGATGATCACAGTTACCAAATGACCATCAGACCGGCAACATGTCCCATCACATTTCCACTATCGTTTGAAATTCTCACTAATTTCAGAGATTCAATTCGGCCGCGAGCAACTTTCATGAGTACCATTTAACAACAAACACATGAATTAACTTGTTAGCATTTTTGATTTTTGGAATTATTTCTAGATAAATACGCACACATTTAGTTTTGTATTGACAACATATATACGTTTCTGTTGTCTTTGTGTCTGACTAATATCATTCATCATCTGTCTTCAGTTACCTTTGGTGGTGTGAAGAAGTTTGACCTCCTCAACTCAAACAATCATCTGCTGAATGGCTACACCTACACCTGGACCCTGGACTGTACCAAATGCCTGCCACAGCAAGGGGAGGTTTTTTAGACGGAGCCTCTTTGTTCTATGTACGTTGCAGTACATTTTGCTTTATTATATGTATATACAAATTTAGATTTCTTTGTTTTACTAAGTTAAAACTGAGTTTGTCGTGCTTTTTTTGTTTTGTGTTTATTTGCAGTTATTGGATGTTTTCCTCTCGTCATCTGTGAAAATGGTTTGCTCGTACACTTAGAAAGTGAAAAGGTCAAGAAACCTCAAAATTTTAAAACAACAGCGTCGTATGTTCCCTGTTCACAGAGGTCTGGGGGATTTAGGGGGAACTAGTTTATTCCATAAGGAGGCAATACTATGTTTAAAAAGATTTGTTTAATATCTGGTTTTCATTTTTACAGTATATGTCTGGTTTTCACTTGTGACTAGTTCTTTTTTTACTTTAGTGAGTTTGTTGTGATCACTTAGTATTTTGAGTTGTGTTTCCCTTGTTGCCCAGTTCTATGAATTAATGTTGAGTTTAAATATGGTACTGTATCAATTAATTACAAAGAATATGTAGTGCTGCTTCTGACTTTTATCTGAGCTCAATTACTTTTCTTCTCTTCTTTGAAATATTAAGCAGACTTTTAAATAATCTTAGGTTGGTTTGACAGAGTTTGTCTGTGACGGATCCTCGAGCTGTTCACTAATGATTTTGCATCTTGAATGTAAAGTCGCTCAAACCAAAAACAGCTCGATATGAAATATGAATTGATTCCTCCACAACAGATCTGCACTGAGACAATACCATTGCCCTTTTTCTTCTGGAGGACAGACGCAGCCTCAGCTACAGCTCTAATCCAGACATATTTAGCTGGATAATCACCTTTCATTATATAATCCTCAGGTTGGGTTAAGGCTTCATACGAGATACGTCTCATTCGCATCTGTCATCCAAGAAAAACAAGGAGAACAATCTGATTAAATAGAATAAACAGAATAGAAATCTATTTCTTTACTTTCTTCTGGTGGCTGAAGAAGGTAGGATTTTGTATCAGTGTATTTTGCTGCACTAATGATTTATAGTGACGTGTCAACTCTGAAATAAATCTCTGAAATGTTTAATAACAAACTGGAATCAGATATGTGATTCATTTGTAGTCCCCAGGTCTTGAAAATTGTATATTTGAGGCGGCCCACTCTCACTCTGTTGTGTCTGGACCCTATTCTACGAGATTTTGTGGACTTTCACGTATTAACAACGCAGCAGGAGATTGTTTAGGTCAGACGTGTTAATAACACCAGGAAAATCTCTGGAACATTCAGGTGAGGGGTGGCGTCTGGGCAGAGCCTGCAGGAGGCAAGACATGACGTATGCATTCCACTGTGGAAATCAGGTGTTTTTGTTTACAGCGCATCAACACCGGCATCGGCTCTTATCACTAAAAGTTAGCAAATCTCGTTGTCTCTCCAAGTTGACTTTTTCTTTCTTCTATATGAATGGCACTCTCGGTTTTTGGGGTTTTGTGTCTGTCACGTGTTAGAAAACGTGCCCACTGACTCCGGAGCAACTGACTTGAGGCATTTGCGTCCTCACATACAGCCCCTTTGCATGACTTCAGGAGAATTTTCAGTTTCATGTGTGAAACTGCAGCTTCACGGGCGTCTCTCGTCTGATATGTCTGGAGCTCAAGTGCTTTTAGCTGCACGAGCCAGCAGATGGTCGGCCCACTGTTTGCATTTGTTTTGCTTCAATATTTGCGCTCCTGTTACAATGCAACCGCAACAACAGACATATTCAAAGCAGCCCGAGAGTGTGATTATCAGGCTGCCCTCCAGGAATGTACGAGAGGTTGTAATTAGACTTGAATTATACAAAGCAAGAAAAAGGTGATTTCTCCCAAATGAACAGACAGGAAAAGATGTCAGTGAATGAGAGAGACAGGAAAAAAAAACCTCATTCCCTACCTCTGTTCTTCCCTCTCCTGCAGTTATACCAAAGGCGACAGTCTCATTTCAGAGCTGTGACACAAAATCAGTGCTGGGGGGGGGGGGACTCAGTGGAGAGGTGTTAAGATAGGTGAAGATAAGATGGAGTGCCAGATCCGATTGCATTACTATCGGCTGTTTATGGATCAGTCACGGGGCTGGTTGTGGTCCTCAGGGATTGATTGTCTTCTGACTGGACTGTGGGCGAAGAGAACAATAATACAAAACCACAGAGGACAGAGGGGGGTGACTTGGTTCTGTTTTTCTCCTGGATCAAGGGGGGGATTTGTTTGTTTGTCTGTTAATTATAAAGGTCTCTCTCTGAAGCCACTCAACAAATCGCAGGGACATTAAGCCTAATTCTAGGTTGTGAGCCAAAAACAAGGGAGTTATGTGGAAAACGTGACGTGTTTCAAGGGAGCACATTACAGATGTTTGCAGGGGGTAATAAGTGCCACTGCACATGTGAATAAAGTTTTATGAAATCTCACACAATGCCAAACGAGGCAGCATTGAAGACCACACGTTTTAAAAGTTTGTAGAGTAGTAGAAAGAATTGATTTTACCGGAATCCCACTCCTCATCTCCGCTTGAGCCAGGAAGCTTGAGGCAACATTGGCTGTGTGATGCAAGTGCCATAAGAATCTGGTTCTCCGTGACCACAACCAAAACGGTGAAAATATGATATTTCAAGGGCTTTTACTTTGTAAATCTACATCAGACAGAGTGAGATTATAAAGTTAGACAAATTTTTCACACAGTGGTAATGAGAAATAGTTAACTTTTGAAGTCTCTATTTCCTGAATACTGGACAGACGTGACATCACTTTGTCAAGTGTCAGGGAGGTCTTTTATTTTGAACCCCCCAACACGCTCGTAACTTAATGCTGAGAAACAAGTGAGTGGAGGTTTGACCACACACTGAAAAAAGAGGAAAAGTGGGGTTGTTCAATTTATAAATATATATTTAGTGTATAAGACATGATTAATTTATGTTCCTCGTCAGAACATATATTAATCATGTAGAACTCATTTAATCTTGAGGGATGTGAAATATATAAGACTTAGTCATGTTATCAATTAAGAAAATAGTTATGTTTCTCTGAAACTCCGCCCACTGAAAGCAGCAGAAGAATCAAGGGTCCGCCATCTTTTCACCTGTGTCGGAGGATTTCATTTGGATCTGAGGAGCTCTCCAGAAGGTAAAAGTTATTAAATCTTACCAAATGTTGGTCATAGTTGGAGTTAGTCACTGTAGACTAATTGTTTTCACAAAGCTGATGCTTTCAGTTGACAGTAATGTTGAGCAACATGTATGGATCCCTGTTAATCTGTTAACTTCGAGTGTTCGGTTAGCTAAAGTTAGCATTTACTGGCGTTAGCTAGGCTAATACCGTGACTGTCATATATGTGCGTTAATATTTATCGAAATATGTGCATAAATATATATATGTGTTGTGTTGTATAGTGTGAAAATGCATACAGATAAAGTCCGGTAGTGGATTCTGTCCAGTACAACGAACTATGAAGTTAAGAGCCATGCGTGGGGGGAGGGGAAGGTTATGACCGACGCATGTTCGCAGTTTTTTTCTTTTTTCTTGCTGGAATGTTCGCTGTTCCACGGTGAGGAACGTCTTTGGTCGGCACCATCAGTTGCTCGGCCGAAGTTCTTCCATGTTAAATTTATGATACCATGATGAACTATGAGATATCTGAAATATAAAACGGCTGTATATGTGTGTGAATTAGGGCTAAACGAAATGGTGTTCCATGCACCTCGCATTCACGCTCTGCGTGTCAATATATTTGACCATTCAGATGGAGCCCTGCTGCAAGATGAATTAAATATATTCCGATAATTTACATGTTTGTTCAATGACCAGAGATTGTTACGGAGCGGCTCCTTCAAACCTCGCTCCAGCTGCTCCGACTAAATTCGATCGACGCCACAATATCAACACTGATCATCACATAATCATCGATACTTTATTAAGGAGTTAAATCTTTCCTCAGAGCAGCGCAGTTATCAGCCGCTCGCTCGCTCTTTTCCTCCCTCTCTTCCCCTCTCTCCCACACACACAAACGTGTGATCGGGCACATGTATAAACTCAGCCTTAGTGCAAACAACAGACTTTGTAAACTTAGTAAATATCTGTAGAGCCGGAGGAGATGGTGTCGCTCCGTTTGGTTTGACGCTGTTGGCGCAGCGCACAGCGCGAATGACAGAGGAGCAGAGCCGCTTAAAACTTTAAAAAAAAACATGTATGGAAGACTCCAAATTAACACTGCAGTGGACTTAGTGGAGCTGTGTATGGCTCATGGTGCCTACCGCGGACTTGGTGTCGCTGTGGCCTGGCTGTGCGCCTTCTCCCGGCTGTGGAGCGCTCCGTGATCTCTGCGTCAGTATTCAGGGACTGTTGATGCGTATTTATTGCAAGTCAAATCGTCATTGATATATTAACAACGCTATCGTATCTTTGTGAAGCTCCAGTGTGAATAATAAAATCATTTTAAATATGTTTTTCCTTGATAGGTAATTGGTGCAGAGACATTGACGGTTCCTTTGAACATTGTCCCACAGGCTCTGTAGTGAATGGTGAGTATTCAAATGCTTTTATTGATTGAATGGACCTACAGTATGTGAACTTGATTTTGAAGACATTCAAAATATCTTGGTATGACAATGTTGCTGTCAATTTCTGAATATTAATCTAATATTTTGCATAATGTCTGCTTACATTGCAGGAGTATACATATTTTCTGATTTATTCGGTCAAATTAATATGAGATAATGTGTATGCGTGTTAATTTTGTCCCCCCTCTCTCCCTCTCTCCAGTGAATGTGGCAGTGTAAGGGGTGTTCAGTTGCTGTTGCAGGTAGGTCTGAGAGTGGAACTTCTTTCAGATGTTAAGAAGAGGAATAACAGGGAGGTGGTGAGGATGAAAATGGAAAAGACGTTTGCATATAGGAGATATGAAGTGGTACGTGATGCACCCATGGCACAAGACTTCCAGGCAAGATGGCCAGCGCTCTTTGAAGTAAATGAGGTATGTGATTTATGAAATTTGCTTGCAATGCAAGTATATATTGATTTAAATATGTTGATAGTGCAGTGGAAGCTTTGTGAAAAAGATTTTGGGGCTCAGAATTATGCATTGTTCACATTGTTGTCTTGTTTTCATGCTTTTTATTGCTGCCTGGGACATGTTGCATCACCCAAATTCAACTTGGTCATGTTTTTATGTCATGAGTATTTTGGCAAAGTCTAAAATAGAAATCATGAAAACATTACGCAAATATGGTCCTCATACTGTTGACCCAGGATTTTAAATCAGTATAAACATACATTAACCCAAAATCCTCTTATTGTAGCAGAAAAACAAAATGTTGAGTGGGTTAAATGAAATTGTAAATGACAATAATGTAAGATCATTAGAAAATGAAGTGATCAAATAATAAGTATTTTTGTCTGTGATACTTTTTTTTCAGATAAATGCAGAATTTAAGCGCATTACCACCATGCCCCTGCAATCCAGATTTCTCTCACAGCTGGATGTGCTATCTGACAAACTTGTGAAGCTATTTGAAAAAAGAGGAGGACAGATAGGCAAGCGTCTACAGGGCATTTTGCAACACATAACTCAAGTAAGAATGAATTTTGTGCAAAGAAAATACTGAGTTGATCGTGTACATATTTGATTGAGGACCAATGTCTGTCTCGCCTTATCCCCCTTGACATAGGATGATGATGTTGACATAGGACGGGAATGCATTCTCAAGGGGCTGTGTGTGTACCTCAACGAGGACCCAGTAAATCTAGTGAGAGAGTTTGTGGTGAGTATAATTATTATTTTACCTTGATATTTTGTTGAGAACTAAAATTTATAGTTATTGAAACAATATGGAATAGCTAGCCAGTTGATCAGATATCAATATGGTAGTGACCTTGAATTAAAAAATTTAAAATATTTCCACTGTATATATTCATTGTGTTTTCTTTGTGACTGTGCACTCTGCAGGCAGAGGACGGAGCCATCATCGAAGGAGCCATTGAGGAGACTACGGTGGGAATATACGTTGTCAAAAATGATGCCACCAGTCAACCAGAGGACATTGGGATTGTCCTGGAAGGCCAGCAGATGTTGCATGATCTGAACAACGTTGCATTGGCTACTGCCATGTTATTTGGCCTAATGTATGCGATGAACCTGAACTATCCTCCTGAACTAAAGAACACTTTCGAAGTGCTCCAGAAAGTTGTGATGGAGCTGGACGGCAACACACTCTCTAAGAAAGCCCAAGTTCTCAAAAACAGACTCTGTGAGTGAGCTGTTGACATGGACCATTGTTGCTCTTTAACTGCATTTATCCTGGACTTTGGACATGCACTTATGCAACTCTCTTGAACTTCCTTTATGTATGCTTCTTGCAGTATTTACCTGTTGTATGTTGTTGTTTTTCAGAAGATTGTTTATCCCGGGGTCATGTGTTCCCAAATGTACCTCTTGCATCTTGCCTTGACAGATTAGCAGATTTCTCTTAAACTAATGAAACTGTTACAATAGGTCTATTTCCCCCCATATAAGGATTTTGGGGTGTTTGGATTTTGGCACGTGCCTTACTGTGAAATGTTGTGGTGAAAAACCAAGATGTTGTTATCCTTTAATTTCAGTGCCATTCTAGAACGCATGCCAGCAGTAAACCAGGGGACATTTAACTAGCTGATTTCAGAAGATTGTTTCATCTGTTACGAAATGTACATATTGCATCAAAGTGCCTTAACATATTAGCAGATTCCATTTCAACTAATGGATTTTCAACAAAAGGGGCATTTTTTCCTCTGTTATGATTTGGCAACATTTTATTATAATTTTTACCACTGTGAAATATAACGGTGAGGAAGTAGGCCATTTTTACTTTTATATTTCAGAGCCCTTTGGCACAGTGAAACACTATTTTTGTCCGGAGAATAATTGTTTTCTTTAAAATTTGTATTATTTTCAGATTCTAACAGTAGTGGATGTTAAGTGGGCTCTCCTGACATTGGGTCCTGCTTTACTGCCGTCAAATTGCAAGTCCGAATTATTTGCATTTACCCAATGTGGAACAGCAAAGGATGTTTTTTAGTTTTTATTGGAAGCTGTTTTAAGGACTGATTGTGTCAATCGTAGCAATTAAGGTGTTTATGCACTCTTGAGAATATGGTTTACACGTTCGTGTGAAGAAAAAACGTGCTGTGTTCTATCAAGTGGGGGATGTGCTTGTATGTATACATATACATACAAGCCTTACACACGTCTGTAGTTTAATGTTAAAGTTTAAAAACTTTGAGGAAATACAGTTGCATTGTGAAAAGGAATTTGTTTTTCTTTATTCCTTATTTGTTTTGAAAATGTTATGATACTTGCTGTAGATAAGAGATTAGGATGGCTCAGATGGCTTGCCAAATTATGCATATGCTTTATAACTTACTAATGGAAGACTTACTTGAGCAGACTAGGTAGATTTAACAACACTGCATGTAGGTTACATAAATAACTGCTGTTGCTTTAAAAGGTACTAATAGAATTTACTGAGCATGTAAAATGCTTTAAATTAACATTACAAAGTCATGTTGGTTTAACATAGAAAAATTTAATATACTTAACATTAAATAATATATTTAAATTAACCTAAAAAAGTATTGTTGGTTTAACATAGGAAAATTGAATATACTTAACATATAATAATTTTATTAAATGAACATAATAAAGTCATGTTTCTTTTACAAGAAATAATTCTGTATATTTAACATAATTAAATAGTTTTGAGTGAACATGTTTTTAATATGTGCAACCGATGTACATATTTTTTTCATGTAAATCCAACAGACTTTTTTTTTCAGTGCAGTCTGTACTGCTGCACAGTGCGAGTGTCACGTGACTGACCTGGTCCCTTCCTGGAAAACATGTTGCTTATTTTGCAGTATTTAGGAGTTTCTAAGGCCAGAGCTTATCTCTTCTTAATTCTCTCCCTCTCTGCTTCACCTTTCTTGTCCTTCTGACCACGACCTTCGGCAACTTGTTAAAGCAGGAGCACGGCTGCTTGAATAATTTCAGATAGCGGAGCTGTAATATCTTTGGCGGCTATGTGCGTCGCAGAGAGACGGTTACGTCAGTTTCGTCTGTTGCCAGATCAGTGGATTTGAAAGATCCGTCAACTCATTCCTGTTTGCTATATTATTTCTGGTCAAGTTCTCAGTACAAGGCCAAAAAGACCATCAGACCAGCGGGAAATGTCCCAGTGCTCCTGATGTGCAGGCCGCCACTGACATTGGGGCATGGATGCAGTGTGATTGACAACTATTACCATCCAATGGGCACAGGTGTAGGTACATGCAGTGTCTATGAGCTCTCAGTCCAATATGGTTATTTCTGGTTTCAAAGATATTCAGATGGCGCTGGACAAAAAGCGAAAGAAAACAAAACCTCAAAACCGCAGCTCTTAAACCAATGAGTGACACTTTACGTTGTTTTCTGTGGTGACAGAAACAGACCCATTACCATTAGCCCCACACCTCTCCACCCAAACAGACACATTACACTGGAATAAGTATTTCCACTCAGTTTGAAGAACTTGCTGAAATTCTATTAGATGTCGCCTATTTGTCATAAATGACCCACGCTCATGAATTCAAGTGGAACCAAATTTACATAACAACTATGAGCAGCCATATCTCTCTGGCCATGAGTGTGCCTCGCTGGATATTTTCGCGAAATTCATCCTTGTGCAACGCTCTTATATTCCCAGCCAGGAGGGAAGCATTCTCCAGAAATCATCATGACCCCTATCAGCAAATCAGGACGATGTGTATCACTGCACATGCTCTGATGTCACATCCACGCAAAAAAAACAAAAACATGTTTTTTTTCATTTCCCCTCTGTTGAAGTAGCAGATTAAAAAGAATGGTGCAGCCTTGGTGGAGTAATCACCTCTCTAAGCGCTTTCTATTTTCTGCCCCTGTTTTGTGTTGCCCTTCTCTCCAGTGGCTCTTGTGAAATATATTTAGAATTCCTATTTAGAGTTTAACCCCTAACTCCCCGGGCCAGGCCCATTCAACCGCTGCCGCCTCACCACCAGCCCTCAAGTGCAGGCCGCTCTCCATCATCAGCCGCGTTAGCTGTGTTTGTTTTAGCCCCCATCCACCTGGCCCTCAATTTCATTACTTCAATTAGCGTGATTAGGATCTAAAATTGCTTGTGTCGGCTCGGTGATTGACAGCAATTGGCCACTTAGGGAGGAGATCTGCACACACACAGAGTGCTGCTCAGTGGCTTGTGTGGTGAATCGTGAGTGTGCGCTGTGTCTGTGTCCGTGCCTGTCAGTGTGTGTGTGTGTTTGTTTAACCTGATGGGATTGTGCTCAGTGAAGATGGGGGCAATTATTCAGGCAAACAATGTGAGACAGCTACTATAGAACGTCCAGATATTGTGCTTTACCCACATGTACAATGTGAACCTTTTGGGGAGCGGAAGAGATGTGTGTGTTTGTGTGTGTGTGTATGTGTGTGTGTGTGTACTTGTACTCATTTTTTTGTTATCTCTTTAGGACCTTTTCCAGCATACACACTGAGCAAGTTGACCTCATGGGGACCAAAGCCAGGTCCTAATAAGGCTTACTTCAATTCTGAGGTCCTGGTTGAGGTCCCGGCTGAGATATGAAGTGTGGTTAGGTTAAGGTTTGGGTTAGGCATGAATTGGTCATGGTTAAGGTTAGGCATTAGGTTTTGGTTAGGTTGTCCATAATGAATGGAATGCAATGCAAAGTCCTAATAAGGGTGACTGTGCAAAAGTCTCTCTCTCTCTCTCTCTCTCTCTCTCTCTCTCTCTCTCTCTCTCTCTCTCTCTCTCTCTCTCTCTCTCTCTGTCACAAGACTTTATATGAAAGCTAGGATGTATGACTCATCATATACTCATGTACTGTATATATTTCCATTAAAGAACTTTTACTACAGTTGCACTATTGACCTATAGCACAGTGCAGCTTAGACAGATAATATACATACCATCCAATCTTTCCCATTTTTAAATTGCATTTGTGTTGGGACTAGAAAATGTCTCCGCCCCAACCCCTTAACATGCTCTAAGCGTGTTGCCCTCACCATGTATCACATGCACACTGATTGTGTGAAAGCGTGACAGACAGGCAATCACTACTCAGTCATGGCACGTTTCCATCAACCCACTGGGAGTTTGGAATGCGGCTCGTTTGGCAGGAGCACATTAAACGGACAAACGTGATTTAGCGAACTGGCTGGTCCTCGTGTCTCTTCTGGTTATGGTCGCCATGGTCCACGCAGGCCTCGAGTAGCGGCCGCTGGAGCAGATCTTCAGTATCTAGTGTTTATGGCTTATGAGATGGTGGAGTGAAGTATTAACGCCGAGAGCCGCAGCTCTGCATGACGGAATATTAATCTGCCTCTCAAACAGACAGAAATATGTATCTCCTCCTCCTCCTCTGCAAGTCATGCGATTATCGTTCACTCACTATTTTGTCATCTTCCTCTCCACCATCTTCCCCTGTCTCGCACTATTCCTCCCTTTGTGCCTCTCTCATCTTGGCTATCTTGAGCTCTCCACCCAGTCTTATTTTCTGTGTATCGTTTTGATTTCATTGTTTGTCCTCATGTCCAAACTAATCTGTCTCTCGGTCGGATAACATTTCCTCCCTGGAGACGTGGTAGTCATAGTTTAAACCTAATCCTGTGCTCATGCTTCTTGATTTTTATATGTGTAACATATCTTTTTATTTTTTTAAATCAATAGTTAAAGCTGCTTTTACCTGCATGTTTTGACCCCCGTGTCTCTTCCAGACAGGATGTCATTGAAAGGTACAAAGGGAGGAGTAGATAGTCGACCATCATCAGCAGCCAGGTCAGTGAAGCCATGAACTAAAAAGATGTGTAAACATGTTACATCAGTCTAAATGACAATTTTGTGTTGTGACATAAACAGAGGTTTCTTTTAAAAATATAATGAGAAAGACAGGCTTACTAGAAATTGTTATTTGGCTTTGATATTATGTTTTTTTTATTATCTTTTGGGTATTGTAGTCCTTAAACTCTTACATATTCATTTATTTTTCTTCCTTTGCTTCTATCTTTTAGCAATCCATGCTAACCTCCTCCAGGATGTTAGATCTATATAACAGACTCCACACAGTCCAGGGTTTTTATTGTTGGTAGTAAAAAAAGAGAAGTGTTCGTATTAATCACAGGACATTAAGTGCACTTAAAACTGATTAAAGCTTCTTTCTCTTCTAGCATGTCTCCTCGAGCGGGGCGCGGGGCAGCGGCAGGAGCAGCTGGCAGATCCCCTACTTCTGGAAGATTCAAAAACAAGGCCCTTCAGCTCAGCCTCTCCAAGAAATTCTGGTTATTATCATTCTCTGTTTCTAATCAACATTGATTAGGGCGAGGGGAGTGGGCTATGTAGATCTGTGCACCCAATTAGTGCCATCGATTAGTACATCAGCGGCCAAAACAAATTGTCCTCATAAGGAACACTTCCTGCCGTCCGTTCTCTGGTGACCGAGGTATTCACGGACGTCAGCTGATTGGAACGTGTTATGTTTTAATCATCTCACACAATATCACCCAAAAGGCTCTTAAGTGTGTTTTTACTAATGTGAGTTAAGGTAGGGAAATTATAGATGATGACAGCGCTCAACTCATTGACCCCTACATGCCCACTTCACAGCTCAAAGTCCCCGTCCTCTTCGACCAAAGGGAAGGGCGCTGGCGAGGAGGGGTCTCGTCGCCGAAGTAAAAGGAGCCTCAGCAACAGCTCAGCAGTGGCCGCCGCCTACATCTCCTACCTCAATAAACTCTTTGGACAGGTCAGTGTTGTGTTACAATAATGACCTTTAATTGTGTTGAATAGTAGGTTTATTTTATTCATTTTTGATGTACTTTTTGCACGTGATGCTCTCAATGAGCGTGTGAAGAAAAGAGGGAAGAGACCGGCACACACATGTTGACAAAGTGGAGGTTTGGAGACAACAATCACACTGCATTGACTTTAAAGATTCCCAGAATCGAGCTGCAGAATGGATCCATTTGTTGAGCAGAATCTAGGTGGTGCCTATGGATTGGAAATATAGCACTGGATGTGGCTGTTTGCTGGGAACCATGAGGATGTGAAGCTGAAACGCCCTGCTGCTATAAAACACGTCAACACAATGTAAGAGTCAATATCATTAAACACCTCGTTATCATTCAAATATGAAAGTATCTGATCAGGAGCGCGGGCTGCTGCACCATCCTCCATAATTCAAAAAGATATAAAGAAGTCACTCCTCTAACTCCACTTCACATGTGATTTACGGCCTGGCTTCCATTAATGCTTGGCTTGGCTGAAGTTAAAAACTGGCTCTGGTCATGTCTGATACCATGATCCCAGATTCCTCCAGGCCATCAGGATATATAGAGTAACTGCAAATGAGCCAACAAATGATCCGGCTCAATGGCACCTTCCCCATTTCTGTTCAAACCATTATTTACATATTGAGTACCACCACAGGATAAAACTTTATCATTTGTTTTGCCTACACTGTATGTTCAGGATCTTTATGAGCCTGACTAAGAAGGGGAGAACCCTTAATGGCAAATAAAAAATATATTTTTCAAGGACTTATTTTATCTTCTCTAAAATGTACGAATTAAACCTAAATATAAAATAGGAGATTGTTCACTTCTTGTCAGCTGAATGTCAAAACAGCTGATTAATGAGCCAGTGATAGTGATGCATGAATTTAACGTTCGAACAGATTCCCTCCATTACTCAGAGGAAAGTATGTATTCCCTCAGCTTTTATGTAGATTTATTACTTGATTTTACAGCAATGGTTTGAATAATATATGACTTCATGCTTCAATATAGAATATATATAATATACCTGCATGCAATATATTGCATATATGTACATATATATGCTTCTCATCACACGTGAGTGAATTTAATTGCAGAAGGGCTCAGTCCTTGTACTAACAAACTTATTCCATTAAACTATTTAATTTTTTAGGCTTGTCGAGTATGTTCTCCAATATATATGAAATATTATCTTACAGTATAGACTGAAGTCTCGACATGCTGATACTTTATTACAAAGCACAGCCCAGGGCTCTTTCATGAACTATTTTTTCACAGGAGAGGGAATAACAGTAAAAGATGACATAGAGACCAGATCAAAGAGGTGTTTGTTTGCCTGTGAACTTTTTAAAGATGCTTTATAACTAGATTTCTTAATACTCAATGAGACCAATTCATTGTTTTAAAACGATTCAAGGGAAATGAAAACAGTTTCTTGTTGACCTTGACCGACTGTGAAATCCTCGTCCACATCCGTCCCTGAGTTACTACCCGGCTGCCACCACTGATCTGCTTTGTTTTACTGTGACAGTCGTTGGGTTGAACTTCCTAGTAGGAAGGTACAGGGGTCTGCGTGGTTTCCACAGGACAGAGGACACACATGCACTATTCTGGTTTGTGCCCTGACACTGAAAAGCGGGGAGAGCGTCCTGCAGCATTCCCTAATCCCTGCCTCAACACAAGTATTAATAACTCCCATAGCAAGGTTCACTGTCATCGCTCATTAGATCTAACTGGAGCTGGGAGAGACAAATGGCCCAAGAAAGACAATTGGTGCATTTGAATATCAGATAGAGAGACAGCAGAAGAGCAAAGTGTGCCCATCAATAGGTAACCATGAGTGTGTGTGTGTGTGGTCATTTTAAATGCAGTTCCAATAATGTATGCGTTTGTGTGGAGTGTCCACATAGCTCTCACATGTGCTCATGCGTCACATGCTTACAAAGCAGTGGGCTGCTCAATGGGCCATGTGAAGGCAGACAGAATGAAATTAACTGTTAATGGGCTCGTTCTGACACATGAATTGAGAGTCTGCGTGGTGCATGCTGTCTAATCCTTTCTGGATGAAAAAAAATCCAATTAATGTGTTGACCTTCATATCTTAATATGCCCTTGTGGGCTGGAGGATCGTGTGCAGGGTAAACAGCAGCGCTGCTGCAGTCACGGCCAACAGAGAGTTTTTTCTATTTTTTGTGCTGTGGCATCAAAAATCATATTACACAATTTAAAAGGTTTATATAAATCATGAGCAGTTTAGTATTTGAGGCGACACACAGTGAAAAACTATTGGTGTAATTGCATCCTGGCGTTGTATATGCGTTTCGACTCTGCTGGCCTTATTATACAGTGAATAATCATTTGAACGCCTGCCATGCGGAGCAGCTTCCAAATAAACCGCGGCAGCCTCTCCTTCTCCTGGAGCTATTGTGCACTTCAACAGGATGACCTTGTATGATTTATGTATTAGCCAGTCTGAATGCCAACATGTATTGAGAGTAAAAATATTGCACCTCTCTTTGTATTTAGGTTTCGTGGCTGCTGATTTCCCTTTCAATATCTTTCCTATTCAGCGGCCCAAAAAAAAAAGAGCAACTGAGGGTTGAAAGATGATTTTCCTTAGAAGCAGCGGTAAAGTAAAACACTGAGACAATTAGAAGCATAGTTCCCCCGTAAAAACATCAAAGTGCAGAAATATGATTGAGGATTAACTAGAAATGAGAATCAAAAGAAAAGCACTCGTGGAGCACTGCATTGCTGCACTTTATTGGAAGTGACGGTTTTTCGAAGTCATAATCTTGATGGGAGCGCCTTTGGCTCAGGAAGTAAAGCGACTAATCACAGAGCTGGCAGTGGCTGATGCAGTCAAAGTATTTTAACAGTCAAGGTTGTGTGGCTCTTTCACAAGCTTTAACAATGCAGCACATTTTGGAGATTTCAAGTAAAACCTCTGAAAAGCACAGTCCAGTGGAATAAAGGTAAAATCTGACATAATGGAAATACACCCAGGTAAAATGTCAGTATTCATTTCATCTACTGGTCATCATCTTTCGCAATATTTGAATTCTATTGAACCTCAATACTTTGTCCTAATTGCATGACAGAGAGGGAAGAAAAGCCCAGAGCAAAGTTGTGCACACAATATTCAAAGCATTATAAGCTTTTATGTCAGTCTTGTTTCTTTGAACTCGCGGATATCCTCAGGCTCGTGCCGTAGTTATGCTAAGCGATATCTTCATATGTCAGGCCCAGTTGCTCCAGAGCAAGATGACTGGAGTTTGCATATTTCCTCCTTCCCCTGTGGATGTGCTGAAGTTTCTGTAGGAGAACCGGACAGTGTGGCAGGCCCTATAGAGTCAAGCCGCTGTAGGCGCCCCTGCGACATAAACATGAAACAACAGGCATCTGGCTGACAACATGTTGTCGTTGAATTGCTTTAAAAGAATGAGTGGTTTCTTTTCAGGATGATACTTCAATGTACAAGCTTTACATATGCAAATGGGTGTCAGTAAATGTTTACAGATAGGCTGAGTGGATTACTGTTTCAAGGACTGATGCATGTGATACGCCAAGGAGGTTATGTTTTCAACCTTGTGTGTTTGTTTCATCGATTGTAAACAAGATTACACAAACACAACTGATTTCCATGAAACTTGGGGGTATGGGTCAGGGAGGAAACCTTCAAATGTTGGTGTGGAGCCAGGATTTCTTTTTACTTTCTTTGACATTGAGAGTTTGGACGTTTTTTAAGCAATTTCCTTAAATGGATCTTGATGAAAAAATAATTTTTTTTTGGAACTGATATTTAGGACTGTGTTAAATTTAGTGCAACTTCATTGAATTTAAGTGGACTGCTGGGCCTTGGTGGATGCTTTTCTTTTCTGAGTCTATTGCAACAGATGGCTAATTTATTTCCTCTGTTTTGTTTTCAATTCAATTTTCAAGGCTGTTTGTTTGTTGGTTGGTTGGTTAGTTTCTAAGCAGGATTACGCACAGATTACTGGACAGATTACCAGTACAGTTGGTGGAAGGATGCAGTATGGGTCAAGGAAAAACCCAGTAGGTGCATTTGCTGCAGATCCATCAGCGGGCAAATCCAGACTTTGTTTTTATTGTCTTTAACATTGTGAGATAAGGAGTTTTTCCACATCTTGGTTGATGTCTCGGAGAATAATTCATGGATATTGATGAAAGTTGGTGTTTAGAGGACTGATATTTATGAGTGTGTAACTTTGGTGCAGAATGTGGTTTCATAAGGGGACTGAATCAAAAGCATTAACAAAATCGTCTGTCTGCCACCGGTGGAATATATTAACATATTGCTATTTTGAGCAGTTAGCGCCATCATTATGCTAACTGACTCTGTGGAGATTTTATTCATACTCCTGGCTTTGCCTCAACTTCTCTGAAAAGAGAAGAGAAAGAGGGAAAGCAGGTGAAAAAGGAGAGATGGAGCGAGAGATCACCCTGAGCAAATGTCAAAACAAGGGAAGAGAATACTGAACGTTTCACACATAGGGCTGTATGCTAATCATACGTGCGTGTGTCTGTGCGTGCATCAGTGTCTGAACTTGATGATCCAAGGTTTTTGAAATGCTCCGTCATGTCGGCCATGCGTAGGTGTGTGTTTGAATACACACACACAAACTGAGCTTGTGCTGCTGCGTCTCCCTCAGGATGCTGCAGATGTAGTGTGTGCGTGTGTGTGCGCACGTAGGAGTGTGTGGCATTGTGGCATTTCGCAAATTAGAAAGACATGTCGCCGAGTGAAATCCCATTAGGGGATACTGTCAGCATGCAGCGGTGTTGACATGATATGCATGTTATTCTAATTTGGTCGTCGAAAACAGATTATCACTGGGGTTCTTCTCAGGAGCCTCTGCTGTTTTAGAGGCACCCTGATTTTACACCACGTCGTCTGTGTTGTAATGATTTCCACTGTGTTTCTGTTCTCTGCTCTGCAGGAGAGGGAGCTGATGCCAGAGGAGCTGGATGGTAAGATGCTGTGGGTGTAATTATGATGCAAACACATGATAAATGACGAGTGAACAGATGCACAGCCTCAACAAATTGCCTTGATATTTCTCACTGTTAAGGTTAAACTCTCTCAGATTTGCCTTGAAATACTGTTTGCAAATGACTCACAGCCACAAGATAAATTAAAACAACAAAAGTTACTGTTCTCAAGAGGCGGCTACAGCTCCGTCTGCTGAAGTCAACAACTTAGAGATAAGTTCATTCTGCTGAAAGCATCGCGATCAGTGACTGTGCACGCTGTGTGTGTCGGAGTCGAGGGGGGAAAAAAACTTGCTGCAATTGCTGTGATTTGTTTGTGTGTCTGTCAGAGCTGCAGGAGGCCTTTAAGGAATTTGACTATGACGCGGACGGCTTCATCCATTACAAAGACATCGCCGACTGCATGAGGACCATGGGCTACATGCCTACAGAGATGGAGCTCATCGAGATCATCCAGCAAATCAAGATGAAATGTGTGTATCTCTCTGTCTGCTTATATGACCGCATGGTTTTCATTTCTTCCCCAGTGGTTAAAGCATATGTGCATGACTGATGGGGGTTTCTGAGGTGAGCAGGTGTGAAGCGTGAGTAATGTGTCTGCCTGTGTTACACAAACACGCGTGTGCTGGTGATCGTGCACGTTCGTTCCTTTAGGAAACAGTGAGGAACTAATGTTTGTCTTTGAGGTTGGAGACATATGAGGCGTGATTAATGACCCTCATGCTGCAGGTGCAGGGGTGTAAGAGTGTGAGTCTGCATATAGAAGTGTGTGTTTAGTCGAGGCCTGACTTTCCTCTCTCTGCTCTAAATGAGGACGTGTTTGTTTTTGCTTTCTCTTCTGAATGATCTCATGAAGACTGGTGTGTGGGGTTTGTGTATAAAGTTAAGTTGAATCTTGACAGCATTGATCTCTGGACTTCTGCCATTCAAGCTGTGAGATCCTGTGCCTGTAACACCTACATGTTGTCAGTTCAAGACCTGCAGCTCTGGCCGTGCCTGCAAGTTTCTGCCAAGACTTTACATAAACCTCTAAGGACCTCAGTGTGACGTCCTGAAATATCCTAATTCCAAATCGTGATGAGAGTGGAGGCCAATCGAGTCATCTGCAGCTCATCCTGTCCACACGCTGAACTGTCCTTGGGCGAGGCACTGAACTCTAAATGGCTCCCGATGGTCAGAGCAGCACCTTGCACGGTTCACTGCCTCTGGTGTGTGTGTGAATAGGTTAATCACAGGTAAATTGCAGAGCTCTGGGCGAATGCAGCCATTTAATGAGGCATCACGTATGAAGCAATCCAGTGGAGTTAGCTCAAAGTGGAGCCTGAATCATGCATATACAGTGAATCTGCATCCTAACAATATTAGATGTGTACAGTGAGAGGTAAAACACACTTTAAACTTCAGACCAAATGAGACAGGGAATCACTGCTTTTGTCCTAACAGACGGAACTCAATAGCTTTTTGTCCTTGAGTAAACTCGCTGTTCTCTGTTCCCCTTTGAGAAAATAATCTGAAATCATAAGGGATACATTTTATATACTTTGGTATGCATGATGCATGACGGCGTCCCCTATTTCTGCTTTGATTTATTGGACAACCATTAGTTATCCAGAGTAGATGAGACCATGCTTCCGTACAGCTGATGAAATCTTTGCACAAAGCAGTAACATCAGCTTTCTGTCATTAGTGTGAACATTAGGAGTTGGTTCATCAGGATAAACAGCTGTTGGTGCTGATTTAGGTCATTAAATCATTGCAGAGGAGGGAGCAACAAGCTGATTAAAACAGCATCCGTCAAACCTAAACTGTAAAAAGCTAGATTATGTTTACTATTTTACTATGTGTTCATTTCAGGAAGGTTACATTCTCCTTCTTGCTCCGCACAGATCAGATTTTGTTTGTTTCCTTTATCTCAGAGACGTACGTGTATGTGCCTGCTCCGACTCAGTTCGTTCACACGCACACTTGTAACCTAGCATTCAAGCCCTAGACAGTAAAACTGATAATGAGGAAAATAGTGGACTCTGGCTCCACGGAGTAGCTTTACCAGAACACAGTAACATCCCAGTGGGCAGAGCCAGTGAGTTTCTCTCCGCTCTGATCCTGGAGGAGCGGCGTGCAGCTGCTTCCTGTCCCAGCAGCTGCTTAATTACATTCACCCGCTGCCCCAGGTGTAAATAATCTCCTGATTAGACGGTCACGATGATGGCGACGAGCGAGAGGCGTCGCTGTGTCGACGTCGCTGTGTCGACGTCCCGTAAACGTCCCGTAAACGTCCACATCTGACGATTAGCGGAGCAAAAGTGTGACAGAGCACAAGCAATTATTGTCCCAGACAAATGTACCCAATACACAACACTGCATTAAAGACAAAATGTCTCATCGTGATTTTAACACTTGATGTAATGTTGCAGTTAAACTACTTTACGTTGACTTACTTAAATTTAGGTTACATTAACACAAACTGTTGATGGAAAACAGTCCGATCATTAAGTAGATCTGATTTAAAGCAAGTGTGTTGATATAACTTTTTAACTTTAATTTGATAAAACAGACTTCACGTGTTGTTGCCAATAGAAGCATGTTTAAGTTAGTCTTAAACACTTTAGGTTTAAGTTATATATGCTATAACAATGAAAGATATAACAATTCTTCATTAGACTTTCTAAAATTGCAATTTGCTGCGAAACGTGAACAAAACTTAAACACGATTTGCGCCTGACTCGGATCAGGTCGATTTTCATCAGCAATAGACAACAACTCCCATGATCCCACGCTGCTTTCGTGACTTTTGTTATTATTTTGATTGAGAGACCCCTATTGGCCAAAATTACAGATTGTACGTTTAATTGGAAAACAATGAGATTATTATGTAGGTCTGACTTAAAGCAAGGTAATATAACTAGTTAACTTTGTGAGTTGTTACCAATCTTTTGAAGTTGGTGCAACAATTTTCTATTGTTAAGCTTTAAATGCTATAACTTACATTAATACCTAGCACAAACATGTGGTGCATCTATACCTTAAAGGGAAACCATAAGAGAAGTGGTTGTAACTATAATTCATATTTGATGATATTTTTATGCGAAATATGAATTATTCATCTGTTCACTGATGCTTTAATTTGACCAATAAGGTGTCTTGGGCTTTAGATCCTCCTTTCTGAATCTCTCTGGTGTAATCCCCATAGAGCCATTAATACCATGAAATTCCGTCTTTCATTCCATAACCAGCATCCCACTTTCAATTTGGAAAAAATAATAATCTGCTCAGACTTTTGGGAGAATTTCTCTTCTCCGTGAATATGAAGTGACCCACTTAAGGCACAGAAATTGTTCAAGGCGGTGTCAGGAATCCCCCCCCAGGCCGCTGCTCCACAAGGGTAAAGACCATCTGCCAAAATATACCTCATATACCTTACCTTGAGTCAAGTGTGAACTTTAACTTACTCCAAAAATCACAGAACCTCCAGAGGTGGTGTTTTATTTCAGAATGATTCGGCTGACATTGTAAGTAGATGACAATTAAAGTCATTAGTTTCAGCAGAGTTGGCCACAGCTTGATTCTCATTCTCAAGAGTCCTGATTCTCAGAGTACTGATTAGGTTTATTGAGCCACATGGCTCCTGCGTCGTCTTTCTCATCCACATCCAGATAATGAAAACAGACCCAGCTTATTGGTGTACACAGTATCAAATAAGCCTGCCTTTTGTCAAACTAATAACATGAGCCTTCCCATTGTATCAGTCTGTTTTGATAATTACCATGGGGATCAAACACAACACAACTGCCTCTAACTGGGTTGAAGGAACCACAGTGAACGCACTTTGTAGCTTCATGCACTGAAGACATTAACAACATTGTTATCAACTAAATATTTGTTAAACTCATTTCGTATTAGACACTAAACTCATATATGCTGCCTTTACTTGTGAAAAGAGAAAGCTCATCTTCAAGAGATTTAACCATCACTGTCACGTCCATCCGTCCTCACGTTGCTATGGTTGATAAGCAACATCCACTAGATGGCAGCGCAGAGTAAAGACTTTCTGAAACATCGTCTTGCTTGAACTATTGGCAACACTGCCCCCCTGTGATTTCTGGTGGTAATGCTTAATTTCGTCTGTTTCGACCTTCAGAGGACGTGCACGGATACGTATACAAATCTAACATTGAGCAAAAAGGAGCTTTAAAGATGCATATTATAGATTTATTTATAACCCAACAATTCTTTCAAATGAGTACTTCCAACTGTGAAACTTGAGTACAGTTTGCTACGAATACTTTTACTTAAAGTTTTTGACCTCCAGGTCCTGTTCAGTGTGACTTAATGTAACAAACAATGAGACTATAAAGCACCAGCAACGCTAATGAAGGAGACCACATGTAATGCAGGTTTCAAACTTTCACTTTTCCAATGTGTAATGAAGAGGGGAGAGGGGATCTGCATATGAACATAACATTGATAGTTTCTTCCATTTAAACCTGCTCTAATAAATACTCTCAGTTTTATTAACAGTGGCTTGTATCAAAAATAATTTTCTGTGACTTTCCTATCAGCTCTGCAGAACTGTTTGAGTTTTAAGGCCAAAAATGAACAGTTTTGGTTCAATGTCTTTGCTCTAATAACCGTAGTTTCCACAGCAGGAGACAGTTTACAGAGAAAAAGCTCAGATGAATACATAGAGCAGAATCTGCCCTGCTTCAAGTGACAGACAGACTAGGTTAGTGAGCTTGCAGGGGAACACAGTGGAGCTGTCAGGGAGCCAGATCTCTTCCTCAGGAGACTCCACACACAGACACACACTTTTTTAATGCTAATGTTTTCTCATGTGTACTGCATGGGTATAGACAGACTGCAAACACAGGTAGGCAACCTGTGCATACGTGCGTCAGCATCCACTTGTGTGTCTTCCTGCAGGGGGTGGACACGTCGACTTTGATGACTTCTGCTCACTAATGGGGCCGAGGATGTTGGCCGAGACGGCTCACATGGTCGGACTGAAGGAGCTGCGCTGTGCCTTCAAACAGGTACCAGGTCTCCAGCTAGAGAAACTCTAACTTCAAGCAAGGCGGCTGCGGCCCCGTGCCATGACAGGACTTTGAAGTGTGCTCCAGGGCATTTCCTCTGAGGATGCCTCGAGTGTATGGCTCTTACTTGTAAACAAGTCTGAGGGAAGAAAGCTCGCTGAGGAATAAATGCAAACGAAAAAGTTTTAAGAGGATAAAAGTTTTAGATTGATGAGGCTTTTATTTATGCTGCTTCCTCCAAGCTAATGCACCAACATTCATATAGATGTTATACTTTCAAATTTTCTGCTCATTGGCTATGTCCACTCTATATGAAATTGTGTTTTGCCTCATTGGTTTGGAGGAAATATCTATTGAGTTTCTCTCTTTGACATCAGTACAGAGGCAGGTACACGGAGTGATTTGATTATCCCCCAGAGCCGGGCCCCGGTGTTCTGTACAGTCTCCAAACAACTGTGGTGATGAAGTTATTTATAAGCTTCAGCTTCACACACCTGGGCTCGCTTATTTAACACATTACAGCATGATAGGTTTTCAATGGCTGCCACAAACACAAAACTATTCCTAATGATCACATCGAAAACACAATCCAGTGCACAACATTTGATCTATGTTACAACTTTGGGCATTTAGTTTGACAATTTTTTGGCTGCCATGGAAAGCAGGGTGTGTGGATTTGGACATCAGATGCACGAGTGAGGTTATTTTTTGTCATTAGAGCTTCTGCAGATATTCAAATTACTGTATTTATCAGTTATAGCATGTAAATGTACATCGAGCACCACCTCGGCCCCCCACACAGTCAACAATTGACAGTTTAATTGTTGTATTATTGTTTTGTACCACATTGCCTTCTATAATTTCCTACCCTGGGTTTGCAGATGCTAGACTAAACTAAACATTACAGTGTTTGGAGCTCTTACGCTAATTATGTCAGTTAAATAACCCACCCATGTCTAATCCTGTGCTGCACTTGTGTGACAGTCACCTCTGTAATCACCACTAATCTCTTTCTGAACTAGACCACCTGATAAATGTGTCAAAGCAAGATACAAAATAATCATTAACCGGCATGAAGAGGTTTTTAAAAGCGGATCTCTCTTCGTGGAACAGACATGTGACATGTTCTTTCACTGCGTCCTCTCTTTTCAGAAGCTAAAGTTTCTCCTTCACACATGCGTCATCATCATTTCCTGAGTAATGCTGTCAAAGGCCAGAAATATACCTATTCTGGTGTTGGGATTCTTTTGTGAGGAATAATGAATCACCTCTCAACTCTGCTACTTCTGAAAAGAAACTTCAGAGCTGAACAAATACAAATATATTTCTCAACTCGCAGCCACTTCAGGAGTCTTCCTCTTCAACACCTGTGAGCCCCTATTTGCAGACTCAAGCAGCTTTCAGCCTTCTAGCTTCCTCGTGCAGCCATGTTAACTACACTGTATGAATGTGAAAATACTTTGTGTTTGAAGTTCTCTGTCTTCTTCCCTTCTCTCCTTCTTTTTCTTCCATCTCCATCATTCTTTCTCCTCCATCATCCTGAATTCAGTGTGTCCGCTCCCTATTAACCCGGAGACGTGTATTGTCCTTGTGTCACGTATCATATTTTTCACCTTTGATTCCTTTTATTTGAATCTCCCTCGCTCACTGCATGTTCGTGACCCCCCCCCCCCCCCCCCCACCCCCCCGAACTTGACACGTTGCAGTTTGACTGTGACGGCGATGGAAAGATCACGTGTGACGAGCTGAAGGAGGGCATGAAGACGCTGCTGGGGGAGAAGCTGAAGAAAGGTGAGCTGGAGGAGATCCTCGGCGACATTGACCTCAACAAAGACGGCAACATTGACTTTGATGGTGAGTAGTTTGGGACCTGGGGGAGTCAACTTTTTCTTCAGATATCAGATGCATTTTCAGTTTTTCACTTTCCTCCAGTGTGTTATGTTTGTTTTTTATATGTGCAAGGTCTGCAAAAATAAGGCTTAAGGCTGTGGTGTCTCTGTTCCTGAAGCGTCTCGTCAGTTGTCCAGACGATTCTTCCAGGGAAATGTGCACATTTGGATATTATGTAACTTTGCATAATGCACGTCCAGCGGCAAGTCTGGCACGCCCCCTAAACAAAGTTAAAGTGACAGGCCGACATTTCTTACACATGCTGGAAGCGGTTGACCAATCACAAGAGAATGAGCCAGCTGGCCAATCAGAGCAGACCGGGCTTTATAAGAAGGAGGGGCCTTAAAGAGACAGGAGCTAAAACCAAGCGTTTTCCTACAGAGGCTGAAAGGAGGAGGTGCAGCAATGGACAGTTTCAGGGGAGTTTTCAAGTAATAACACTTATTAAAATCATGAACCTGAATGGGAGCATTATATGTCACCTTTAAACATAACATACTTGTGGTGTTGGTGGTTTGGAACCAATGTTTTTTCCAGAGATCAGAAATTTACAAATTTATAACTTGCGATTTTATTGAAATAATATGCAGATAATTTAGATAAAAAGAGAAAGTAGCCATATATTATTTTTCATTCTCTATTTATAACAATTACTAAACAGTTTAGAGTGTGAGGAGCATTTAGAGTCGGTTAGCTAAACAGCTAAAACAGTGAAAAGTAATACCGAAATAGAGTTAGGTAAAAGGGGAGGGTGAGCAGAGGTAAAAGGGGAGGGTGAGCAGAGGTAAAAGGGGAGGGTGAGCAGAGGTAAAAGGGGAGGGTGAGCAGAGGTAAAAGGGGAGGGTGAGCAGAGGTAAAAGGGGAGGGTGAGCAGATCAATCATTGTTACCGAAGCGAAGACTTGATTTCAGTGTCAGTTCTAGTGTCAATAGTATTAATACAGAAAGCACTGATCCTGAGCGTGGGAACATTTAGGTCTATATAGCATTTGAGTGTCTGCTGCTGCTGTGTATATTCATGTACTGATCGCTTCTTCAGGGAACTCACATAATTAACATTCATTCCACAAACGTTCTCTTAACAGTATTACATATCATATTAGTAAATTGTGATCTTGGCTTAGGTATTGGATAGATACTATCATTTGCTTATCCAAGCGAAGTTACACGGGGGAAAAAATGGGTAATTTAAATATAAGAAAATAAAATTGAAGAAATAGTTTTACGTATTTAACACTCAGTAGAGCACATACCTCAGCCGAGGCCAAACAATCCTACACATAATCTAGTTCTTATGATGAAATGTGAAAGGAAAAGGAAGTGGTATTATCACCTCAATCATTAATTTGTCTGTTCCCTTAATCTGCATCCGGACCAAAATGTAACAGATTCTTCTCAGACCCAGACCCAGGTCCCATCCCTCCACCAAGTTTAATGGAAATCAGTCAAGCCATTTTTTACATAATCCAACTATCAAATAAGCCAACAAATAATAAAGATGACTTCCTCGATGGAGGTTATTAACAGTATCCAGTTTCCATTCGTATTGGGAACATGTCGAGTTTTGTGTCAAAGGTGACAATAAAGGTTTGTAACCAGCCGTGTAGGAGAGGAGACAGCAGCCCAGAGGAGGAGCAGAGCAGAGGGGTCAGAGAAACAGTTGATGAGGACGGAAACAGGAGGAGAAAATGAGTCAGGCAGAGGGTCAGATGAGAGAGGGGGTTGAGTCAAGGTGGGCAGGTCGGACGGGCCAATCCAATCTAATCAGCAGTGCATTAAGCCAATCAATACATATGCCTTGACACCTGTCACGTTATACACACACACACACACACACACAGAGATATGGTTCATGGACTTTGCAGAAATTATATTGCCACATGTTACAATGGTGCACAATCAAACACACACTTTCCCCTTAGATGCCGGTGTGCACGTGCGCCGTCAACACCACATGGATGTCCGAGAGATTACAGGCTTCCACACACACACGGCTTAGAGGTGTTATCCTGATTGTCTCATCTCAGCAACCCAATCAATTGCAATTATTGTAAACATATGAATCGGTGTGTCAGTCTCAGAGGGGATCAATAACCAAGTGCTCCTCATTCTCATCAATTACCCCCCAGGGCAGTGCTTGGTGTGTCTGTCCAGTTTCAGCCACATGTGCAGAATAACCAAGAAGGCACCTGGTGAACAAGCATCCACAGCAGGAACTAGAGCGGTGACAAAATATCCCAGTTGCAGGTCAGCCGACGAGGACAGGGCCGCGTCTTTTTATAGAAAAACAGTTAGAGGAGCACCTCCGGAGATAATGTTAGTGGGTTAATCTGGAATTAGGCCGCAGTGCTCGGTGAATCGATGGATTCACACCTACAACAAGAAGTCTTTCAGAGCCAAGCGCCCCAGGAAGACAACGAGAAAAGGGAAGATGTCATTGATTGGATGGATTTAGTGAAAACTAGCCTCATCGACAGGACGCATCAATAGCCGTCCTGATTGACAAGTGAATCCATGGCAATGCCATCCTCAGGCTGAAACAAGCAGTAATCAAAGCGATTACCGATTTACAAGAGGAGTCAAATGGCGCCTGGAACCCGGCAGTTAGCTCGTTGCAGTTGTTGACCTCTGAAATCTCCAAATGGGTTGAATCCATGTCCAGGAAACAAGTCAAAACAAAACTGACGCGTTTACTCTTTCCACATAATTAAAATGTTCTCCTTTTTATACCTCCACCATTGCATCACATCACAAGCTGTGTTTGTTTCCACTTCTGTGTCATGAGGCGTGACAACAATGTGGCTGCATCCTGTGCTGTCCTTTATGGTATTATTAGAGTGTCATTAGTGCTTATCAGTGTTTCTGCTGCTGTCTCCGTCTCCCTCTGCAGAGTTTGTTATGATGCTTTCTGCACGATGAGCCCTGACGGAAGAAGATGGAGAGTACAGAGCAGGATTCCCCAGCTGAACCGTCTCCACTGTCTCCTTCCTGCTGCTGTGATTTATCTACATCCAAAATGTATGACTGTAAAATATATATATATATATGAGTTTGTATATATGTATTATATATGTGTTTATATTTTCATCATAAAAGTTGTGGTTGAGTAAGTGCAGAGGGTAAAGGGTGAGTTATGAAACACATCACTGGGAGTAACGATCATGCTGCACTGTCGCCTCCTTGTGGCTGAGACATGTACAGACTTTAGTGAAGATGGATTTTTTTTTTCACCATCCACAGGTAGGGTCACGCCATGTCACATCTACATTTATATTGTATATCAATGGGGTGTACCAAATTTCACACTCAGCGTGTTAGTGATAGGTGGGATTGACGTTTTCTGGAAGCTGGTGAAAGGAGAACTCTTTGCAGAACATATGCAGAAGAGTTTAATGTAGACTTGATGCATCAAGGAGACCAGAAGGTGGAACAATAAACAAACGCTAACAGAGTAACATGAGCAACTGTCAAACCCCAAGTCTGAAGATGTCTCACACAGCATCCGCGTATGTCTCCCTCTACTTGCGTCACCCATTCCAACAGCACATCCACTAAAGGCTAGAATTGCTGTCACTCTCTATCTTACATGTAGCTGTTCACATCCTATTGGACAGCTAAGCCTAAAGGATGCATAACTAAATCACATTGTGTCCTTACGTCTTGCTACTGATGAAATATGCAAAAGAGTTGGAGTTGGTGCTGAATTAGATATGAAAATCCACGAGCTACAATGTACTGCTGGTTGGCCCTTTATCTATAACCTGACCTTGGTAAACTGGCTGAGTTCCAGCAGCTTATGTAGTGCAGCCAGACCAGGTGAGGGGAGCCTACTGTCAGAGAGGCTTGTCACAACACGGCTGCATCACTTCATTTCTGCAGATTTGTCAGCTGCACTCTGCTGTTCTGCTACGATGGTTTTCTGCTCGAGGTTGTGTCCCAGGGGAGCAGTGAACCGACTGACTACTGTCGTGTTTGTGAAACATGACAGGCGCCTTTTGCTTTGTGACACGGTGCATTACAGTGGTGGGATGTAACAAAGTACATTTACTAAATGTTTCATGTATCTGTACTTGACTGAGGCTATAGCTTGATTCATATTTTTTACTTCATCACATATAACAGGAAGTATCTGCACTCTATACTCCACAATTCCACACGTTACATGTTATATGGGCAGCTTTGGCTCAGGAGGCAGAGCGAGTCATCCGCTTACCAGAAGGCCGGTGGTTTGATTCTGTGTGCCAAAGTGTCCTTGAGCAAGACACTGAACCCAAATTGCCCCTCACTTACTTAATATTGCTCAAGTAGATTTGATAATGTTTAAGTACTTCCTCCATGCTGGAATTATCCATTAGATTGTTAACAGTGTCCATTGAGGGATCCACTACGTCAGCACCAACGCTCTGACTGGCAGTGGTGTTCAAACAGTGACTGACAGCCAAGAAAACTTTGCACTGAAATTACACCACCAGCAGCCTGGACTTTGGATTTGAGGTAAAGGTTCATGCTGTTGTAGCCAAATTCTGACCAAACCACCTGCAGCCTCAGCAGAGATCGAGATCAGACCCAGTAAGGTTTTATTCTGTCCAGCATCAGATTTCTGATTGAGGGACAGGAGTGGAACCTGACGTGATTTTATGCATCCAGCGCAATGTCCGGACATGATGTGCTCTGAGAAATGCATCCCGATTCACCAGAGTTAAAAAGAGTGAAATCAGTTATCCCAGACATTTGTATTCACAGAACTACCTGGATGATTTTTCGCATCATTCTAATTAAAAACTCATTAAAGACTGCTGAGCGATGAAATACCAGGAAATCCTGCAGTTTCAGAAACACTCAAACCAGCCTGCCTGGAACCATCATCCCATTTTACCCTCTCTGATGTTTGATGTGTACATGAACTGAAGCCGCTGACCTGAATCTGCATGATCCTATGTGTTGCACTGCTGCTAAATAGCTGATTGAATGACTAAGCAGGTGACCAGTGAGTGTACTTGGCTCAATATCTGTAAACGATCAAGCTGCACCAAATATTACGCACTGAAAAAAATGTGTTCCCCAAATGTGACTGATTTTTTTCGTCAACATCCATGAATTATACTCTGAGAAAACTGTGAAAATGTTGAAAAACGCTCTCGCAATGTTTAAGAAAGTGAAAAACAAAACAAACTACAGGATTCACACCAAGATTTTACAGGTTCTTCCCTCACACATACTGCATCCTTCCACTAAGTTTTTTTTGAAATGTATTCTTTCTTACAAATAAAAACAGAGGGATGAAACCGCATCCTCCTTGGCCGAGGTAACATAAAACACTTGAGGCATACGTTGAAAAAAGAGGTGCATTTATTCTTGAAAATCGATAACTTAAAAACATCGGAGCAAAAAAGCAAGTTCTATCCAAACTATTGCATTTTTACAACAGCCTTCATCCTTTTTTCTTTGTACACATTGTGAACACATAGTGCCTCAAACTTACGGAGAGGGGGGTAAAAAGGAAATGCAATTTTAACATACTATGGCAAAAAGGAATGGTAACCAAGCCAACGGACTGTGTTATTTCAGTCACAATGCAAAATGTTGTAAGGCAAACGCAGTCCCCCCCCCCGACCGCAGCACTGCAGCTTCTCTCCTCCGGGCAGACAGAGCAGCTTTCAACAAAGAGTAATGCATAACTATTGGTGGTCTACATGTGGTTATTGTCTTATTTTTGTTTTGTTATAGAACTTCTCATACAAACACATGGTACAGATATATTTAAACTTATAAATTAATTCAGTTTAAGTTAATTCAATGGGGAAATAATCTTTGTAATTTTGAGGAGACAAATTATACACGACAGAACGACTAAACTCTATTAGACTTTCATTGCAAACCCTCACACTACAGCAGGATCTTTCTAAGGTCCGTGACCCACACATTGTTTGGAAGAAAGAGCTTCTGTCTTAAAGTGAACTGTGAGTAGAAAGAAAAGCATGAAGATGAGATTTCAGGATCGTGCTTGTTCCTCCAGAAATCACATCAGGGAAGGAGACACAAAACGGCCAATCTCACCTTGACAACTCAGAAGAAACTGTAAGTGGAAAACAATGGAAGAAACACAGACTGTGTCGTTCTCTCAACAGAAAGGTCCCAAACCGATTGGTAAAGGCAGCCGTGGATGAGTGGGACAGAGGTGTATAAAGAAGAAAACTTGATGCTCGGAAGATTTTGAATAATACTTTTATCTGGTGTTGGGAAACATACACCAGCCTGTAGTTTCACTTTGTGTTGTGTAAGTTCTCACTGGTTCCTCGAAACTCGCTATCACTTTTTGGACTTTCAGCATTTAGGATTTTGTTCCACAGATTCACCTCATCCTCTTCTCCATATGAACGTAAAAAGACAAAATAAAAGAAACTTCCTTTACACTGGTCTCACCAGAGATGAATCAACCTCAGTGGACACTAATGGAGCTTCACTCAAGGGATTCTTAGATAAACTACTCTCTTTTATTGTCATCACAAAATATTAACCAAGTGGAGTAGTAACTGATATTTCATTTCATTCCTGGTTCCTCAAAGAAAAGAACTGAGTAGATAAGTTAAGTTGGTTTCATATACTTCTTTCTTTTACTTCTTTTTGACAATAACAGACAAATGGTGTGCGTTCTTTCAAAGTGTCCCTGAGGTAGTTTGGCCATTTCTCTGATTTCAGTGTTCCACAGTTCAAGGATGTTTCAGCTTTGCTCTTAATACAAATAAGAGTAAAATGAGGGGGTTACAGCCGCAGACATAAAGGTTTTGAGGGATCAGATGAGCTGTAGAAATTCAGATTGCTTATAAGGTTGTAAATTAGTCCAAAGGAAAGGTTTTCTGGTGGCGAGAAGAGGAAGCTCTAGTTGTTGGGGATGCTCTGTAGATATGTCAGGATGTGCTGGATCTTCACCAGGCGTTCTTTGAGGCTCGTCATGGAGAGGACCGAGAGTTGGTACCGTGGGTCGATGGGCAGGACGGCCAGCAGCCACCAGCAGCAAGCTGGACCGTTGGGAGTTGCCTTGAAGGGAAGAGGAGAAGTATGAGATTTACACTTTCACAATAAGAAACACTCTTAAGAACTCTTGAAATGCACTGGTATCAGTTCAGTACTCGGTATCAGCTGATACGCAAAGTCCAGGTATTGTGAAGGGACTAATGAACAATTTAAAAAGGTATTGAAATATTGTACTCACACAACCCCCCCAAAAAACGAATACAGCCAAAAACATTTGTATCGGGCAGCACAGGGCACGCGTCAGTTCCCTGGACTTTTAACGTATTGATTGAATCTAAATGATACCAAGTGCAATCAATACGTGCACAGCTCCTGTGCTGATCTGCCCTATTCTTCTGTAATATTGGAGCTTTAATGAAATTCATTTATTCCTGCCTGACATTGCTTCAAACTAAATGCACTTTGATCAGGTATCAGGAGAAAATGTGACTTTCTTATAATTTCTGCAGTTATCAAAGACCAGGAACAGCTTGTGAGCTCCTTCTTTCAACTGGTACAAAACTAAAGCCCTTCGAGCCACATGATTGATGGTTAAATGAAGTTCTCATTTACTATTCATAGCATTTTTAATATTCAAGTATTACATATATTCTCAGGCCCGCAACACTTACAATAATCTGCACGAGTCTGAGTTACACAGCTGACAAAAACATCCAGAGCCTGAGCCACTTACAAAATGTTCTTAACACTTATAGGGTCGGAAGTGAATGATGTTTATAAACCTGAGCTACATTTCACTTAGAGAAACTTGTACTAGAAGTTTATTTAAGAATTTCTCTCTGGAACAGAATTTGCATAACGGCACTAAAACAAATTAAACTTGAGATTCAGTGTTCTACTTTCCTGTTGCATGTGCACGTGGGAGAGCTGGGAATTCTCTTCATGACACTCTTCTGACGCAATAGGGCCCGGTGGGATTAGGTATGAAGCACCCATAAAGCTCTTTAGCCTATATTGTCAAAAGGCTCTGGCTCATGGTAGTCCTGGGAGCAGATCTGTAATCCCTTTCAGCGCTACCGGCTCCGAGCTGAGTACAGACAACAACTGTACTTGGGTATTAAAATCAATGTGGAAGGTGAATCCTTGGAAATAAAGGTTTCCCTGAAAGAATCTAAAGAATGCAAACTCATACAGTGCCTGGTATCAGGACAAAGTCCCTGTAACAGGCGTACAAGATGTATTCTATTTGTTAAACTAAGCTCAAATATCAGCACAAATATTTGCTCCAGAGCTTCTTAAGACCTGTTACAGTTGAATTTAGAAGCTACAATACAGCAATTTGTGGAATTAAGATTTAACTCCTTGGAGGATCGAAAGTGTTTCAGAGAAACCTCCATTGAGCTACTCTAAACAGGGATTGGTTACATTTGACATGATTTTACCTGGATATCAGCTTCTCTCTCTGGCATGGGTCCAAAGTGCTGCAGGATCTGGTTGTGGAAGTGGAGCTTGAGGTTCTGGAACCAGACGCGGGCCTGCTCATACACTGCATCATGCAGATCAACAAGTTTCCTAAGCACATCACTGTCCTCCACCTGACAGACGAAAGTAAGTATTGATTAATTAATACAGTTTGACGTGATAAGGAAAACTTGAATGACGGTTTCATATTTCCCTTTGCGGTGGAGAAAGATTTTTAAAACCACAACATAATATAGTTAATACAAGAACAAGTCGCTGTGGTTCTTACCCTTGTATCTTCCAAATGTTCAATGTCCGCCGTGCTGTAACCATCCTTCATTCCTCGGGACAGGACACGGAAGCGTTTTCCTCCGATGGTATCTACTACTGATCGCCCATCAGGCAGGAAATGGACGCTCCTGATGATCAGCATGCAGCCATAATCTACAAAGCTGCAGCGATGAAAACAGTTTTGAGTTTTGGCAGATCTTACATAAACCATGTGTACAATATTGATGTGGTATCTAACTGTGATAAACAAGCAGTAAATGTATATATTTTTAAAGGTTTGTTTTAAATGCGTGCGCGCTTACCCTTTCTGGGGATCATTTATACACATCCCGAACTGCTGCGTGCCCGTTTCCATGCAGCGCCGAATCATGAGGCGGTAACGTGGCTCAAAGACATGCAGGGGACAAGGCACGGTGGGGTACGCCATGGTGCACACAAAGATAGGCACATTCTTGGTCAGGCTGCACAGAGGAAGAGAAGTAGATACACACACTGAGTCCCTTTGAATCTTATCTAAAGACACAAATGTGACACTGAACACTTCATCAGGTTGGAGTAGACAAATATGGAGGTGAATGGAAAGGCTGCTTACTCAGAAAGCTCTCTGCTTTCCTCCAGATGACTCTTGGTTCTCTCGGCATACTCCTGACTCAAATACTGTTTGATCGACTTGTCAAGGACCGTCGTCACAATGTACTTCCTACATGCTAGATACTGGAGAGGACAGGATGCATCTTAATGATATTTTACAGAGAACTGACATTTCCTCTAGCATTTAAAAAGTTATAACAGATGACTATCTATATACATTAGCTGCTCAGATGGTTCATTTACCTCTTTTAAACTCTCTTTGCAGAGAGGACACTGAGGTGTGTGGTCCAAGCAGCGCTCAAGACAGTTCTTACAGAAGGTGTGGCCGCAGGGCGTCGTCACAGGCTCATAAAACAACCTGTATACACACGGATACAATAATCAACTGAATGTCGGTCATTGTAAGCTGGTATTAAAATGTTATGGTGCATGTGTTCTTACCTCATGCAGAGAGAACACTCTAAGTCATTGGGGTCAAGCAGATCCTCAGGAATACTTCTGCAGGTTTTAGATTTGGCGGAAAGTTGTTTGGAACCTAAAATCAAAGAAGAAAATGCATTTTACAGTTTATTTTATGATATGGTGTTGATAACGTCAGTCTTTATTATTTGAGTCCAAATTAATGATTTGGAGTAATGGAGTATACACAGCTGAATGTGCATAAAACGCCTAAAAGTTTTCCTGCAAAAAGTTTAGATTTAAATGATCAGTAAAGCTTAACATAACGTACCATTAAAAAAGTACATTTTAAGCTAAGATGCAATCGATTTTTGGGGGGAAATTGAAATATCATCCCATAGGAAGACAGTACAATAAAAGGCTCAGCAACTGACCTTGTTTTTTATGCTTGCTACTTCCACTGTCCACAAAATGAGGTTCAGTGTCTGACACTGACAACTTCCTCTTCAGCAGGCTCCCCTTATCCTGGTCCCCAAGCTGAGGAGCGGAACAGACTCTCTTCAGACCCTCTCCACCACAGCTGGCGCCGTGCACTCGAAGTGAGTGAGCTCGGCTCAGGCCGGGCCGCTCCAGACTTTCCCAGCGTTTCTAGATGATGACACGAAACCAAGGTTAAGACGATGACGATGCTGTGTCAAACGATGTAGTTTAAAGTGCAATGAATCAATCCATCCATGCAATCTGTAGAATTATTATCAGGTGTTGTAATACCTCCCGGTGGTCCCTGTGGTGGTCCAGATGTGCAGAGGCAGCGCGGACCTGGTCTAGTCTTTGGACCGGGCTCTGTGGCTGAGCTTGAGCATCAGGCATGAGGGTTTTACTGCGCAGATGAGGCGATGTGTTGTGCGCGGTTTCCCTCAGACCAACCTTGACGTTCTCATCAGCCGGGGAGAGAAGATCACACAAGATCTGTGAAAACAAACAACACCTCAGTGAGTCAAAGCAGAGCTGCTGAACCACATTTTACTTTAACAATCATAGAGCTCTGTGGAAATCTGATGGATAAGGTGCAAAGCACATAGCTGCAACACTTTATGATGAAATGCTACTGCCATGTACAAACATCTCCTGTTTTCACATATTCAGTGACACACCGCATATTTTGTTTGATGAAATTATATAAAGGCTTTCACATAGGTCGCTCTTAACTCTCATTTTCATTACATGGGTACAGGGGAGTGTGATTACAGGCTGCACAAACTTGATTTGATGTTTTATTGATGAGCGCCGTCTAGCTCCCACACTAATGTCTGAGCAGCGTCACTCTCTCAGGATCCGAAAATAAGGGTAACTAATAACTACAATTACCACGTCGAGGTCGGATGCTTCTAATCACCACTCTCTGTCCAGACTTGTATATGGTGCAGTGAAGACTTAGAGGAATTTACACTAATGTATATTTTGTTATTGTTAGCATATGAATGTTAAAGTTACGGTCGAGGTAGCGCTGAACTTGACCTTTGACTAATCAAATTCCATTTGTCACTTAATTTGAGCGCAAGTGGACAACTGTGCTCAATGTAATGAAATTCCCACCAGGCATTTCTGATATATCACAATCACAAGATTGTGAATCTGATAAGTTCAAGCAAACTTTTGTGCCAAATCTTAAGAAACTCCCTCCAGGCATTCCTGAGAAACATTGTGTTTCTGCATATGTGAGAATGAGAAAAAGGATTTGAGGTAGATTTTGATAATGTGCCCTTAAAAATCAAAAGGGAAATGCCATCAATTCCAGACGTTTTATTGACATGACGTTTTAACCAACATGACTAATGTAATTATGAAATGTTCACAGTCACATTAGTCATCTCCTTGTTCAATGATGTCTCAGAGATAATTACACAAAGATAGAGCTGCATTGGAAATTGAATGTAACATGGTCATAAAATCCCAAAATGTGTTTTTCTCAGAGAGTATTTAGTATGGCAGACATGGGTCGACTGCAAATAACTGAAGTTGTTGTCACTGTGATGCTTCGGTCTGTCTATCCAACAGGGGCTAATGTCATTACAGGAAGTCACAGGACTGAATCAATCAGCTGACAGCTTATGTAATTCCATGACAGATCATCCTGATGGACAGAACGGACATTATGTACCTTCTTATATGTAGCATAGTGCATGACTACTTTACAGTGAATTAAAGGTTTGCAAAATGTAAAATTGATAAATGCTCGTCCGAAGTTATCAGAACCCAAAACAATTCCCCGAGCGCCACTTTAGTCTTTGCCTCTCACTGTTTTTGAGTCTAGCTCCTCCGGCCTACTTACGGGAACACTGTGTGACCACAGCTCAACTGACTCTTGAGAACGACAACATATTTTGTCTGTTTCCCACCGATCCCATCGTCAGTTCACTCACCTTTTCCACTTGTCTTTTAGCACAGGGGAAGTCCTCGTCCACAGACAGGCAGTGGAGGAAGACTTGGAGAGACTCGTCTAATTGGCCCATCTCATGCAGCACCATGGCTTTCCTACACAGAGCCTGTCAGGGCAGAAAACGGCAATGGAAAAAGATTCATTTTACTTGTGAAGAAAAATTATTATTGATGATGAGTTTTCTGTGGACCACAGTGGAGACATAACAGGTAAAAACCATTGTACACACTTTTAATCAGGAGAAAACTGCAGACGTCTGATGCGATTATACACGCTTCTTTATATAACGATGATTCAGAGATTATTACAAAAAGAATTGAGCAATTGAATCCAACATGGTCTCATCATAACTTGCAATAAAATGTTATGTTATTCTAAATGTATGCAGTATTGTAAACAGGAATCAACGGTACGTTACTTATATAACTATGTCTACTAAACGGTACTAATGTCATTACAGGCAGTCACAGGGCCGAGTCTGCTGACAGTTTATGTAAATCCATGACAGGTCATCCTGATGGAAAGAATGGACCATGTTCATGTCTGAGAAAGTGGATTTTTAAATTCTGATTTATTTACTTTATTTCTCCAATGTACTATATGTATTTGTAGCATAGTAGGGGTTTACTATTATTATTACTATCATCATTTTTTTTATGAGTTTTATTATTGTTTTGTTATTATTATTTTTATTACATAAAAGCTGTTAAGAGTTCCACTTAGATTGTGTTTGCAGTCTTGAGTCCGGCTCCTCTGGCCCTCACACTGGGACCTCAGCTCAACTGACAACCAGACTTCAGGCACACAACATATTTCTCTTTCTCATCTCACACTGCCAGCGCACTAATCACAGCTCCTTCACTAAATCACCCTGTCCGCTTGTCTTTTAGCAGAAGGAGGTCCTCGTCCAGCTGATCCATAAACCAGCACAGACAAACAAGATCAAACACACCCCAGACTTCAGCAAGTTTAGGATTACCAAACTTGGATACTTTTGCGGCACCAACCAAAGTGCATAGAAAGTATTTAAAAAGGCCTTGTCATGCAGTATCAAATTTTGTTTACTCAGGAGTTTAACTCATCAGGGTCAGTGAGCCAATAAGCATAGAGCATTGCTTATACCAAGATCTAATAACACAGATGAGTGGCTCTCTAGCATACATCTTGTTTACGAGCCTATCTGAACAACAGTCAAACATAAGCTGGGCTCAAACTGCTGAAATTTGGGGCCAAAATAACCCTGATTCTGCCTCAAGTAGAGGAGAAATCTGGTCTGGAACCTTGTTCGGTACTGATGTTCGGACCAATTCCCCTTGTATGGTGAGGGGTTACAGAGCCATTCCCTAACTGTCCTGAGAATGATCAGGGTTAAACACATAGGATTTAAAATCGTGGTGATTACATCAGTACTTACGAGAGATCGGAGCAGCAATTTACATTCTGAGTCTAACGTCAGCTAGTGTGCTACTGTTTGACAGATATTATAACGGTTGAAATCCTACTGGAAAAATGGATAACCATGGCTGACCGTGTCTCTCCGACCACTTTCTCTTCCGCTCTTTTAGCCTTTCTCATTTATACACATTCGAGTGAGTTTTCATTTACATTGTTCACATTTTTCCCTTTTTACAAATGGTGTAATTAATAACTGCAATATCAGTGACTTACTTCAGCAGAACAGCTGGACTCGGGACAAAGTTCTGTGTCCTCCAAAGCCAGACGATACTGTTTGAGAGCCATGTAAGCCTCCGCTCGAGACAATCGCGCCACCACTGTTGAATCTGGATCTGCAAAAGACATGAGGCCAGAGGGGAAGAAAATAATCAATAATAATTAGGTGCCTCTCATCATCTGGGCATTTCTGTCTAGATTCTTTAAAGATGTGCTGCAAGACTGATGACCTGCGCTTTGCATATATATAATATATATATATTCACATTGACATCTATGAGGTTGTAAGCAGTACAACTTTGACATTAACCCTGAAAAAGATTACTTGTGATTTCACTATCAAAATTCTCGTAACACAGTGCTTACGTCTGTAAGTCTTTCACTTAACTGTTCCCGCAGGCTGTGTTTGCAGTACCAGAGGTCAGGGCATTATATCACTTGACCTAAATACAATGGATGTTTCCATAAGCTCTCATAACCAGGTTGAAGGTCCACAGCTCTACTGTCATGCTTTGTGGCCAGATCCGGGTCGGACTTATGACTTTTTTTTTTTTTAAATAACCATTGTACGAAGAGAATCTCACTCAACATGATCAATTAATATGGCATTTACAGCTAAGGATAAGGAAAATCACAGTGGCTTTATCCTGTGTAGTTAAGAGCAATTTCGGATTTTATGATTTTTAATTCAATAAATAAATGTATGACTTCTCTTGCAGGGCAGGGCTTTACCCATAATGCACCACACCATTCTACGTTGTGTTAAGAATTCATTATTCTGTGAGGGCTCAAAGAAAAGAAGTAAAAAGAATTGTCATACCAAACTTCTCAGGACTTACAGATATCTTGAGGTTGTTTAATTTATCTGGCAAAACATCCAAAATTCAAAGATATTAAGTTTATTACATAGAGGGCAGTGACTTATAACTGCTGTCTTTATCTTTAATTGATTATTTTACAGCTGATCAATTAGCATGCAAGTCTATGAAAAACATCTTAACCTTTAACTGAGGGGGACATCTAAAAATATCCTTTTTTATTCTTGCCACAATATGGCCAATATTCAACCAATATTCACATCGGAGATCATAAGACCTCCTACTGTGTGACATGACTTCTTCATAATTCAATTAGAATATCAAAAAACGAGACTTTTGGTAGTTTGTCAACCGTGAAATCGATTGACTGGATGAACTACTTCATTTCTATCTGTCTAATTCACTTCACCAATGCAAACTTTCTCCATGTTATTATTGGAAAGGAATCAGCAGCCAATTCCAAGAAACCACTTTTCCTGAATGCAAGATGATTATGTAACCACAATAGAGGTGTGTTTGTCTTACATCACATCAGGCTCTGTTTTTCTGCCTGTAGCAGGTTTATAACGTGGACCACCATCACCCCTCTGGCCTCTCACTGACCCACGGTTTCAATACTTACATAGCTGCCATAACCCCCCCCCCCCCCCACTTCAACTCGTTATAACACGGACAGAATTTGTGTCACGACCTGCCTTATGCAACCTGCACGCACCGCGCATGCGCAGCCGGTGAACTTTCGTAAGCTGGAGCTGGCTCTGTGTTACGCCACAGGCGGTGGGCGGGGCCTGACACCTGAGCGGCACATGGAGTTTGTGCGACACTTTTCAAAATGTCTTGTTCGTGGAGCTCGAGCTCCAGTGACAAGAGAACACACACACACACATCCCCGCGATGAAGCATGTTCATGGTGTTTGAACACACGCGGGGTAACAGCCTCCTGCCCTCCAGCAGCAGGGCACGCACCGCTAGTAAACAACATGGATGAGAGGTCCGTCACACTCACCTCGCTGGATCACCTCGCTCGCTAACGACGCGGCCTCCTGGAAGCGTTTGCTTCGACACAGCTCGTCCACGTCGCCCAGTGTCTTCGCCCTCCCCGCTTCGGAGGGGAACCACTTCTCCAGGAGTCCGCACAGAACCACGTTAGCTCTCTCCTCGCCGCTCACAGCCTCGCTGCACAGCCGGCATTTGGAGAGCAGCCGCCGCTGTAAACACCTCTTACAGTACGAGTGTCCGCACGCCAAGGTTAGCGGCTCCCCCAGGAAGCCGTGGCAGTTCGGGCAGTCGAACACCACGACGTCGGAGTCCACCTGGCGGCTGTCGGGGACCCGGCCCGACCCAGCCGCCGCCTCCGGCCCGGCCCCTTTCCTCTTGAAGTTGCGGAGGATACAGTCCACTAAGGTGCTGAGCATCTCGGGTCGCACGGGGCCGTAGCGCATGGCCGCAGAGAACCAGTCAATGGCTTCTTTCAGGTTGTTCTCCGACGCCAGAAGGTTGGCTTTCTGGAGAATAAGTTGATGGTGGTCCTGGTCCTGGTCCTGGTCCTGGTCCTGGTCCTCCTCCTCCTCCTCTTCGTCTTCCTCCTCCGCCGCCGAGACGGGGTCCGACTCAGCGCCGATGAAGAAGGCGCTCCGCTCCTCCGCGGGCTCCTCCACCTGCGGCTGGAGCGACATTACAAAAGCGTCAACAAAAAAGAAATAAACCTAAAGGATCGTGTGGTCGGAGCCGGGTCCATCACAGTGACGCGACCGAACACAGACGGTTGCATAAAAAGCTCGGTCACGTGAGCAGCAGAGTCGCGCTGTGATTGGTCAGAGCGGCTCGGTTACAAAACCTGCGCTGCAAAGTTTCATAACTACGGAAAGGACGTAGTGAAGTTGACTCTCCAGAGAATCAGGCTTCTCCTGAATTAACCCTGAGTGGAGTGACCCACATTATGCAACTCAATGTATGATTTAATAATATATATATATATATATATATATATATAATAATATATATAAGTTCCTACATGGGAAACTCCCCTCATAACAGGTTGTGTAATGGGATTTTATGTCACCTTCTACGTTGCTGTTTTGCGTACTTCAACCTGTCTGTGTGAAACATGGATTCACTACCAGAAAACAGTGCAATCTCAGATAGCATACAGATGCAGCGTATTTGGCTTGTGGCACGGACTAAATGGATGGGAGCCGTAAAGGTCCAGTGTGTAAGACTTAGGTGAAAGGGATCTATTGGCAGAAACTGAATA
This sequence comes from Verasper variegatus, assembly GCA_026259375.1. NCBI lineage: Eukaryota > Metazoa > Chordata > Actinopteri > Pleuronectiformes > Pleuronectidae > Verasper > Verasper variegatus. The sequence goes on along the minus strand of CM048044.1, from coordinate 10,242,029 downwards.
TAAAATAATCCTAGTCATGTTTTCACTAATGTTTATAAAAAATGTTGTTTGCTTTACTCTAGAATCTCCCCTTTATATTTGAGACTGTATATTTACATCAGCACCGGGTTATGTCTACGGAGGCTGCCATGTTTTTTACAGTAGCCCAAACTGGACAAACTAAAAACCTTTTGAGTTTCTATGACAACCGAAGGCCACCACAGGTTCTCTTCCATGTTTGGAAGGGGAGGGTGAGGTGAGAGGTATTCAGTTGCAACATGCAGCTTCTCCAGATGTCGCTAAATTCTACACACTGAACCTTTAAGTAGCCTAATTCCCCAGACAAATGTGGGCCTTTTTTATGATGGCGTATTGTGAACTTAAAGCGACCCATGAGGTACAGTGTCGAGAATGGCACAAAACAAATTTGGGACACCTTTGGCACATTTGGTCGACATGCATGGATGAGTCTGGAACTTTTCATAGGCCGGCTGGCAGTGTGCCACAGACCTCCAGCGAATCAGAATCGGTTTTCAAATCAAATTTGCTGTGGTGTGTTAATTGCAAGCTTAAATATAAAAATGGTTTAGGGTTGTATATATAAACATTTGAGAATGATAAACGTGTATTATGAAGTATTAGGAAGAGTCTTCATTCGTGTGCATGTGATGTTGTTCCCTGATGAAAAACCCTGCTTCAAATTCTGCTATTTAAGGTTGAATTCGTCAGAACCCGATGACATCATCCTCGTTCACTTGCTTATTAACCTTATAAATCAAGCTTCAATAAATGCCACAAAACATCTAGATTTCCCCCTGAGCTTCTTCCGTGAGTTCACAAGATTCCCACCACATACCGAGTTTGCCCCTTTCCTTCTCTGTGATGAATATCAGCTCGACGACATTTGAAGAGAAATTAATTTTGCTTTTTAGATCAGGACAGAATCTTGTGTTTTCGACAGGCACACGAAAGAGCTATTTATAAACTGAACCCTCCTCTTGCCTGTGTGGGAATATTCAAATACCTGCAAGTTAAAGGTCAATACTGACTGAGGTTACGTCCAGCACATCCACCTTTTCAAACCCACAACTCAAGAGACACTTTCTGCACATCGGCTGTTACATGTTCCCTGTGTGTCACCTCCCACCTCTATCACCTGTCATCTCCTGAGGCCAAGCTTTTGCTAACTTTTTCAAATGATCCACCAGCAGGTCGAGGACATAAATGCATTAAAAATAAAATCTAATTTATAAAAGGAAATATGTTTATTTTAGCTAAATTGCCTTTGTATTAAACAACCCTTGAATAAACAACAAATAGATAGCACTATTACTATTATATAACAATAACATAGATGATTGTAAGATTAGACCAGAAGAGCCACCAAACTGTATTTATTGACTGGTTTTAAGGAAAGACCTTAAGTTCTGTGCATCTTGAACAAAGTGTGAAGTGTTGTGACATCAAACAGGACAAAAGTCCGACCACACAAATACTAACAAGCCATGTTGTCCAGGATCTTCTCTGTAAACACATTGTAGATCTGATCTGTCAGATGGGTTTGGGCCTGCGTGAATATCTGGACAGAGACTTCATTCTTTAAGTTGTTTTGGTTGAAAACCTTTGAACCGGTCAAACAGACAATAATGTCATTTTGTGAAGTCACACCGAAAAAATGATCAGAGCAGGGTTGTTGCTCATTCATCAGCAAGAGATATGAATAACACGTCAGCATGAGGTCGTGTGAGGCCAAACGGGGCGTGGACACGAAGGAGTATTGTGGAGCGACGCCTCCCTCTAGTGGTCTATGAGAAGCATTACTCAAAGAAGACAAGGACACGAACACGGTGGAATTGAAAAGTACAATTCATGAAAACACCTCCTTTACGGCATTCAAATGTAATAACAGAAAAGAGAAGACATGACTGCCAAATTGTAGACAATATAAATATAGTGATGTTACAGTTATGTATTTCTGTGTTTTATCCACAAAAACAAACAATAACAACAAGACAAAGAGAAACTTCAAAACTGAAATATAATGGTGGAAACATAAGTTAAATTATTCTCTCATTTTGTTTGAAAGTTTTTTTAACTGTATTCTGTAAAGACCTTCCTTTGGAAAATTATTTATTCCCAAAAATATTCCTAAAAACACTTTTTTTGTTAAACCTGTGCCAGTACCTTTTAAAAAACACATGAATGTGAATTTAAGGTAATGTTTTTGATGGCTTAGTATAATATATAGGGCAAGTCCAGTGTGGGCCCTAAGGGAAGGCCCTTAATGCTACCAGCCTCAGACACAGTGGGACTGCATATAAGATAGTCATCCCGGCTCGGACATCGCCCACATCAACAAGGTCTGCATCACTTGGGAACCAGGGGGACCTAATAAGAAGTGGGCGACTGGAACAAGACATTTATGGACTATAGGACGAGAGCATGGACTTGTTGCTGCAGCAGATTCCAGATCTGTCCAGAAGAGAGCAGTCCTGGGAACAGATCAGAACCCTCAGGCTCAGAGACCTCTGGTCAAGGACCTGAACTTGAAAAGGGAGAAACATAAGAATATTTATACATATCTTTTTCAAAGGAGTGAAGATCCATTGAACTAAGGGGCTGCAGAACGCAGAGAAGTCTGATTCATAGAAGAGCAAACTAATCTTAATCCATACAACCACTGGAGGGCAGAGGTGTTCTGTGTAGGACTTTGTGACGTGCAGCAGAATATACTGTAAGACTGGTGGTCTTACAGTATATTCACCTGCCTTGTGTTCTGGAGGACAGACCATATACAACCTTTACTTTACCACTGAAATATGTGCACATGCTCAGCAGTGATATGAAGTCAGTTGTAAATATCCTGTGACTAAATCCTCTTTCATCGTCCACGTTGACTGGTAAAATACGATGTTATCACGACGACATACCATTTGTGTTGCCACAACAGTGTCACGAGTGACCCATCGGAACACGCAGACATGTGACCCACGGTTCCCCTCCGATATTTGCCAGGCCTGTGGGATTTCTTGTGAGCAAACATGACGACTCACTGATCCTGCCGGTGCAGATGTAGAAAGTCAGTTTAAACTACATGATGTGATTCAATAAATATCTGTGATGATTGGTTTGGTTTGTATGGTGTGAACTGTTTTCTGTAATGACGACCAATGGGCATGTGCAAGTAGAAAATTAGACTGCTTGCATTGTTACACATGTATATCGTCCCTTAATCTTGCAGTTTGTTAAAGGTAAAACTTTCTATAGCACTGATTCTTTATCATCAACCTTCTCTCTTCACGCTTTGCATGTTTATTAAGAACGAGAAAGCGCCGGGCCAATTGTGGTGCGTTTTGGATGTGAGACACCTTCAATGTTAATAAAAAAAAAAAGACTATAAAAGACCATAAAATCTCCTCTGCAGACGAACCAGGTAGGATGAACACATTTTGTAACTTCATTCTGCACAATGGACTGTTTATAAAATGCTCCGCACACAACCTCCAGCACACAAACAATTAAAAAGTGACAGTATATTGTAGAACTGTTTGAGGAGGTCTCACTAATGACAAGGACTAATTCTGAAGTAGCTCCAGAGCACTAACACAGGCCAAGAGATCGGCCCATTCCAAACTGGCAGGTTTAGAACGACCAGTGCACTGTTTTATTTCACTACCAAGAATTAATTCAATATTTAGCAGTTATGTTCTCTGGTTGAGAGTAGTACCTCGAAGTATTAACATTTTATATCAAATCAGACCTGCTCTGGATCCATCAATAACCCTCACTGTGTTCTGTACACACACGTGCAAGGCATCGCTCACGTTTGCGTTATTTATCAATGTGGGAAACGTTGTGCGCTTGATTCTCAAACAACAGAGCAGGAATGCGGCGGTTGCGGACTGTTGGGCGGCCTTATCGGGCCCTGCTTAATCTCTCAGAGGTGTTTGCATTCCAAGCACAAACACATACACACGTACAGTACATACGAAAAAAAAAACATAGCAGTGTTTGAAGTGATCTCACACACACAGACACACGGGAGAGGAAAAACAGAAAGCAGGAGAGAAATGGAAAATAGTGACAGATCTAAGGTCAATGTCAAGTTTAAAGGCAGATACACACATACTGTAGGTATATGGTCACATACTGTACATGGTGTGTGTGTGTGTGTGTGTGTGAGAGGCTCTGGTTAATCTCCAGCTCCTCACTCACACCCAGGAGCAGGGCACAGGAAGTCTCTATGTACCACCAGGAGAAAGAGTGAGTGAATATTCCAGCACAAAATGTAAATGCGTGCGTCGTCTGATCTACGTCAGCGCTTGTTCTCGAAGTCACAAGCGTCCCTGAGCTGCATAAACACGTTTATGGATCATAGTAATTCCTCTGTTTGGATAAAAGCAAAGCTGGAACAAAACATGTACAGCATGTGACACCTCGGTACAGTGCGTGCACGTGAAAGAGGTTTTTCCTGCAGGTACCCTCTCGCTTTGGCAGGCAACTAAAACAATACAGGGGTACATCAGCCCCCCCACCCACCCCCCCGACTCTGACCCTTGGACCCCTCTGAATTTGCCCCCCCCCCCCCCCCCCCTCCTCCCTCGCTGACACCACCAGCTGTGGCACAACACACTGCATTGTCTCCTGCTATATGAAACTGTTATGTAAGAAATGAGACAAGAAGTGAGATCACCCTCCACCAGGCCAGTTGATACCCGCCTGCGTGCAGCTCACGCCTTTCTGCCCCGATCACGGCTTTATTGGGGTGGAATGACAGCAGGAGCGAGGTGGATGTGGGGGGGGGGGGACTTGAGGAGGCGGGGGGGGATCCAGAGTCAGTCTGAGCTCTGGATGTGAGAAGGTGTAAGCGCTCGGAATAAACTGTAGTGTAAACAAACGTCCAGTGAGATTACAGAGGGATTTAAAGAGCAGAACCAGAACAACCTTTTGTTTTTTTGTTGCGTGGTCCCACGGTTACATAACCTTCACGACACACAGTTATTATTTTAATATATTTAATAGTGCACTTTGATTAACCTGTACAGAAATAATATTAATAAAAAAGATAAAACATTTGTTCATTTCTGTAACACGACAGCTTAACATTTACAATACAATAAAATAAATGATACAAAACAAACATATATCTGAGGTATAAATATATTTGTTTTAAATTAACTGTCATTGTCATGCGTTATTATTTGGCAGGGACACAGTTAGGAAACACTTACAACAGAACGATGGCTTAGTGAATTAATCAGACGACTCCACATGAGGAAAAGCGAGCCCTCAGACTGAAGCGTGAATGTTAGGAGTGAAGGTCACTTTGTCGTGAGGACCCCACATCTCTTACTTCCTTTTTTTAAAAAAAAACACTGACAGTACAGAGAAAGAAGCATTAACACAGATATTTTTCCTTCCTTTGAAATCACACAAACATTCAATCTGCCCTCTTCTTTACAGTAAAACCTGTAAAATCTCCACCTTTATAAAAGGACCTTTTTTTTTTCCTGTTTACTTCTCGTCTTCTCGCATTGGGCTAACCAGAGGTTCCTGTTGCAGCTCTCTGTCCTCGTGTACATCAAAAGTACTCGTGAAATGAATATTTGACAAGTGGTGTTCAGACGACGACAACATCAAAAACTGTGAAATGTGCTGTGCTTTTAAAAAAGAAACATCTAACACTTAAATTTGGTCCATTAAGTCTGTTGAACTTTTAGTTTGTGTGAGTGATTCTGCAAAAATGAAACTTTTCCTCTCTCTTACACTGAGGCTCTGTCACAAACTCTTACCTATTGGCTCTTGATGTTGTTGTAACATCCTTGAACGATTACCTCCACCAATGAGGTTATGTTTTCACCCCTGCCCCTTTGTTTGTGGGTTGGTTTGTATATTTGTGAGCACAATTATGCAAAAACTACTGTGTGGATTTCCAGGTCCAGATCAGGGGCTGGATCCAGGAACGTTGCAAGTCATATTCACTGATTAACCATCATTTATGGATATAGATTAAAATTAGGGGACTGATCTATACGTGTGTGTAATTTTGTGCTTGATTGAATTTAAGTGTAAATAGACTGTTTGGCCCTGGCAGTGGTTTGTGCTCTTCTTTTTTTTGCGCCATGTGGCTTTCACATCAAATTACCAACACACTCAGACTAACTGAGTTAAATTCTTATTTAGGGAACGACTGTTTCCACATTAACAAATGAGCCTTTTTTCTTTGATCACTTCTTTCCTTTTGGTGAGCCAGCCACCGCCCTCATCTGTCCCTGCTGCGACACAAAACCCCTCTGTGCTATCGGCCACCTGTTACCTCACCATATCCTGCCTATTGTCTCCACTCGGTCTGCATATTAACAGCACATTCGCATCTTTCTTCACCCATGGATTCATCAGTCAACTGACCATAATATTGTCTGCTATTCCCCCTGTGCTTTACTGTGACAGGGGACGCGAAAGAGGTAACACAAGACAGACACCGACTGTGGACACAATACTGTATGTACACATTATGCTGCGACTGGAAACCAGTGCAAAGAATATGTATTTTTTTTTTATCACGTTAATTTGCACGCACACACACACACACACACACACTCACACTGAATCCCCCCTTGCTTCTCAGAAGCAATAGCACCCTTTGGATAAAAGTTTGAACCTTGCATCCTTTCATCAAGTCCTTTGGCCCGGATAAATGTTTGTGTGAGTCCTCTTGGCAGCTGAGCTCTAGGCTGACAGCAGCCAATCAAACAGTTCAAAACTTTAGCATCGTCTGCTGTGACATGATCAGAGCAAAAAAAACAAATAAAAACATCCTTCACTCAAGGATCCAGGGTTTGTCCTTTACATGTGAGTATAAAGAGGTTGGGACCCCGTCTCCCTCTCTGCTAGAACGGGTGGAATGAGTCACACACGAGTCCCAGTAGGATCCAAATTATGGTCCAACAGGCCAAGGTTAAAAAAAGGCTGTTGAGGCAGTAGTTGCCCAAACTGCACACTGCTCTCTCATTTGTCCATCTGCGCCGTCAAAGAGTCACGTATCCGCGCCACTTCAGCAGCACACAAGTGTCCATACAGTTTATTGTACCACTCTGGAAAACGACCCCTGAAGAGAAAAGAAAAAGTTAGATCAATGTGTCATCAACATAACCATAAAAATAGGGCATAATAAATTCCCAAATTTTGTTTTACTACTGTTAATCTTCCACTAACCTGCAGTCGATTCTGGAAATATGCGTGAGTCTGGATTTGTTGGTTCCGCTGGGCTCGATGAAGTACCGCGAGGTGAGGACATTGGCCCGAATGCCAACAACAGGTGCCCCCTCATGGTCCACAGATGTACACACAAGTGCACACGCTCCCTTTGGTAGGTCTGTTACCCACGTTCTGGTAGAATGAGCAGAGAACGGTTTAATTAAAAACAAGACTTGAATCAGAGCAGCGATACGGACATGGCGAGTATTGGGGACAGACGGAGCGGAAGAGGCGGAACATACCTGAGCACCACGTGGTCTCTGGTGGGATGTGGAGCCATGGTGTTCTTGACGTACTGGTAGACCTCTGTCTTCTCGTCCAGGGTCTCCACCACTCGACTCTCGAGCAGATCCTCGTCCCAGTGGCCCTGTTCCCGCAGCACCCGCGTGAGCACCTCCTCTGGACTTGCGGGCACCTCCACGGTCACCTTCCACAACCGCAATGGAAACCCATCATGCACCTGGAAGAGATGGAGGCTCGGTTAATTTACATAGACTGTGATTAGTTTACAGGGAGAACGAAACAGAATGTAAGAGCGAGAAAACCTAACTAATTTCAACAAAAAGTAATTTGATTCAATAGGAGGAATGTGTTGATTTTGAATTATAACAACATACTTATTTGAGTACAATGCTTTTAACCTATTGCCATTTTCCATTTCAGTTCATGTGCTAAACTGTCTTGTGCAAGCATTGGGAAACTTCCTGTTGGGCATCTAATCAGTCATATTCACAGAAATTAGATATCAGAATCATGCTATAATTTTAATGCAGAACAGTCAGACTGTGTTTCAAAACCTCTCTTTGCCCTTTGGCCAAGTCAGCTGCTTCATTCTTCTGTCAGATGATAAAGTACACATTCACTCTCTTTGCCTTGTGACTCTCAAACTGGAGGGCAGATAACCTTCCAGACCAGACACAGGAAATGTAGGCCTGGGATAATAGTGAGGTTGCGTATGGATGTGTGTGTGTTTCTGTGTAAGTTTATGTCAGGCTGATGTCATTCTGGGATGGAGTCCAGTACAGGGATGGGAATGAGAGGCCAAGAGCCAGGCCAGTTTCACACGGATGTGTTTCTGAACAGGAAACCCTAACTGCTGGTTTTCCACTGGATATTTAGAGAAACAGGAGAGAGAGAGAGGGAGAGGCGAACACGAAGGAGAGCGAAGGACAGGAAACAGCAGAAAAGAGAGTGTGTGCTTCACGACAGCTTGTTTACACACTAATGACAGATTGATGATCGGATGTTTCCCTGAAGACTAAAAGCTGTGCGTACCTTTCTGTAGGCCAGCTCGGCGTGTTCAGGCGTGGAGCAGCTGTCGTAACCTCTGAACTTGTCCTTGGCCTCTTTGAGGAGGGCGTCCAGGCCGTCTCGCAGGTACCCCCTGCAGCTGCCCTGCCCAGCCTCTTCGCTGGCAAGATCCTCCAGGCGTCGAGGCAGCAGCGCCTGCTCCACGTAGGAGTTCCTGCAGCGATTCATCTCCTCTGGGATCTGTGGGAAAAAGGAGAGGGAGGAAGATGAGAATCAGAAAAATGTGTCATCATTACTTTTCCATTATGTGGAGGGAGGCCATTAGCAGATTAAGTACAAGATGGACAGTTTGATTTAGTTCTATTGTCTCGTTTATGAGGCCGTAAGCATCGGTGAGAATTCAATATAAGTTGTTTTCAAATTGTACTTGGTTAATTTCTGTCTACATAATATTTCCGGGTGCGGGGGACCAGCCAAATTGATGTGAATGGGTCCTGAAAGGTTTTGGCAACCATAGGACCTGAAGCAGCTCGCTGCGCTCTGGACACTCAGGGACGCTTGTGACTTCGAGAACAAGCGCTGACGTAGATCAGACGACGCACGCATTTACATTTTGTGCTGGAATATTCACTCGCTCTTTATTTACAGCCAATAGGCTAGGATTAAAACATTTTTAATCTAATGTGATAGGTCGACCATCGACGCCGTCTCAGGTGGTCAACAAGTTACAAGTTCTTTTGAGGAAAACTACATCAGATTAATACATCAGTTTCACAGATTGATGCCTAAAGTCTGTGGGCGATGATTACATTTTCTTTTCTAATAATGAAAACTTGGGGGAAACCATTTGAAAAGGAAACAAACAACCGATTTTCATCTCCTCGTCTTATTTGTAGCTGGAAACTTTGGGGTTCAATTGAATCCTGACAATATTACTGTCTGAGAAAATGATTGTCATTAAATAAGAGATAACTGGTTTACATTGAAGTTGATTACATTTCATTCGGTCAGCTTCCATTTATAAAGCTCCACAAGCAAATCAAAACCTAATCACAGGGAATAAGTGACTTTCCTTTTGGTCTGACTTGACAATAATAACAACAGGAAGCCAGGAAGCTCTCACACAATCTAATAACGTTTTGAACAGAAATCACACAGTGTGCAGCCTTTCAGAAATTACTATTGCATGTCAGAGAAAACGGAACTGAGCAGAGAGCACCTCAGGTTGAATGGCATTGATTGAATTAGTGTAGTTTGCTGATTATTTCCTGTTGATCCCATCAAGTGCTCTCCTTGAGGACACATTTAACCACTGGAGGAGATGGATTCATGGGTTTGTGACTTCTGTGGGACTGTGCTGTATTTCTATGTTTCCACACAACATGAAGTTAAGTCCACAGAGGCGACGATTAATCTTTCAGCAATAACAACTTCATGAGCTGAAATTTGTATCAACAAACCCACTGATCTCATTTGCTTTTACATTTCAAGCTCACTTTAACCTTCAATGTGAGGACTTTGCTGCGTCAGAATACACATTCCATTCCTTTGCTTTTTATCCACTAACCCGGAAGAGTTTCCTGCACTCCTGGATCATGTGTGCCAGACCGTGCGTGGCGGCCAGGTTCTCGTTCAGGTCTCTCTGGTCTGGCTTTCCCAGCATTTGCTTCCGGTTCATCACCCTTCGACCCAGAGAGGAGGGAAAGAAGATTATCAGGCGAATCCATCATACAGACAGTGGGTGGAAGAAAAAGCTGATTTGGGTTGAGGATGGAAAGAAAAGGTGTTTTGCAGTGTGCACCTGATGAATCCTGCTCCTGCTGCGCCAAATGTGGAACAATACACGTTTCTTAATTAGCTAAAGATGTTTATGTAACATGTCTATTTTTCTTCTGTCTCTCCCCCTTCCTCTCTTCACGCACTTTGTTCTCTTCCTTTTCTTCTCAGCCCTTTATTTACAGTATCCTGCTCTTTTGTTTCTTTGGAGAGGCTCTTTCCTGTTTTCAGAATGTACAGTATATCACATGTTATGTAAGCTGCTAACACTGTCTCAGTGAAGGTATTGAAAACTAAGTAACTCGAATGGCACTCAGTAGAGCGCATACTCCCACCGAGGTCCAACAGTCCCCATAAATTCAATTAAATAAAAGCTGCCCCAAATCTCACACACTCATAGAGTCCAGATTTTTTTCATCAAGATCCATGAATCTGCCACCAAAATGTAATAAGTTCTTCCCTGACCCTATCCCTACACTAGGCTTTGTGGAAATCTGTTAAGTTGATTTGTGTGATCTTGCTTTGAAACAAATGGACAGGGGTGAAAACATAACCTCCTTGGGGGAGGTCATAATATGAAATTGAGCTGGTTACAGCGGCACACAGTCTGACACTCACCTTGGCGAGGAGCTCTCCTTGCGGCGCAGGGTGTTGAGGTGGAAGAGGGACGGCGCCAGACAAACAGCCAGGTTGGTGGGAGTCATCTGGTTCTCGGACACGCTGGCTGTCACGTCGCTCAGCAGACATAGCAGAGTCCTGAGCGCCTCGCGGTTCTCGTCAGGCAGCAACAGCACGGCGGCGCGAGCTGCCTGCAGACGGAGCTCTTTGGGCATGTCTGCAGAGGAGAAATGAAGGATGTTAGAATATTTAATATGGAAAAAGAGTAATTACAACTGTCATGCTACATCATATCATCAGTTTTAGGGTCCGCTGGTTAAATCAGGAATGAGTTTGAGAATGGTCTCCCCTTACCTGCCAGGAATGAGTTATTATGGGATCTGTGTCAAACTAAGAGCGTTATATAAGCCTACGTGTGTGTGTGTGTGTGTGTGTGTGTGTGTGTGCGCGTGCCTGCGCGTGTGAAATGTATGCTTCATACTTCATGCACAGGCCTGGTTTTTGTTTTACCTTATATAAACAGTTACCGGTGCAGCTATATTACAATCATCATATACCAGAACCTGTGAGTGTGCCCATGCAGGCAGTGAGTCACAGAGTGATGAGCCAATAATAGGGTTTATACATCCCATCATACCACAGGTATTTCCTGCACTCATCTTGTTTGTTTTCTTTTTACTGTTTCACAAATTCTTGCTCCATGACAGAGAAGCATCTGCAGCTTCGAAAACAATACACCCAGATTTATCCCTGAGCACAGTCGTTTGAGATGTGGCTGGATGTACTTTTCAGTGTCTGGATTCTTACACTGATAGATCTGGAGGAAGGTCTCCGACAGTTTGCTCGTGAGCAGGGGTTCTGGCAAATCTCTGAAGTACTGTTTCAGCATGTCTGCAACATCGTAAGCCGACTGGCCCTCGTAGCTGACTCCTCCCCCGTCGGCTCCACTCGCCTCGTTCATTTGGCGCAGAGCTTGGATTCGAGATTTGACCCCCGATTTCCTGAAAAGACCCACCTGGACAAAGAGAGACAAGGACAAAGAGTTAGATCACAAATACATAAAAAGACGCTTGATAAGTGGGCTATGAATTTTAATTTCCTTATCAGTCTCTGTTGTTCCAAGAATCTTTGATCTCATCACTAGGGGATATAAAATTAGATTAATGTGCCCGTCTTCTAAAGCTGCAGGTTGTTATCGCCGAAAAATAATAGTCTGGTCTTATCCCCAAATCCTGTGCTTACAGTCAATATGGTTACATCACAACAGATCGTGTTGACTGTTTTTATGAGAAGCTCCCATGACACCCAGTGAGCATTATTGTGCTGAACGTTGTGTGGGACCTCATCAGTGGCCTTTTAAGGCTCTATGAAAGGGCACTGTTGGGGAGGAAAAGAGAAAAAGGTCACTGGCTTGTTCCGCCTGAATATTTTCCATGAGCTTTCACCACTTCCAAACAGAGGCGCCTTGTCCTGCCTCGAAATGAACACCATCGCTCTCTCTACTGTTTTGCCCTCCATTAATAGATATTTTCTGCTCGTTCCCCCTTTCGCTCCCTTGCGAATATACACACACGCCGTGAGATAAATCTTTCGCACAGTCTGTGGATTAAACAGACAGACACAGGTGACCTAACAGCTGCACACTTTGACTCTCCACAGGCATCCATACTTCAGCTTATGTGTGACAGCGAGGAGAGAAAAGGGGGGAAAGACAGAAACCGTATACACACACTGACTAAGTGGGTATCAGGCTTTTTCCGGACTCGCTGCACCATCTTATGTAAAAGAAAAAAAAAATCCAATCGTGGATGAATATTTGGCTAATTGCAGATATCCTAAAATACAGATGTTATGTAACAGGGGCACCTTGAAGAAAGACATCTTTCTGTTGAACTGTGGAAATTGAAAACGGTGCTTTCAGCTAAATTACAGGCTGGCAGGCATTTTGACATTATGTACACATGCAATTAAAGTATAAGCAGAGGTTTATGTGTACATGTGTCCAAATGCGTGCATCTGATTTGAGTCTTACCTGATCCAGGCACTGGCTGCGCAAATAGCGCATGGCCTGCTGGATCCCCTGAGGGAGGGGCTGGCCTGTCCGCTGGACGATGACTTGCAGTGGCACACCAAACACATTCCTGTCTTTGTAGTCGCGCACCTTGATCCGCTTCATAAACTTTGGCACAGCCCTACAACAAACACACACAAGTATCTCATTAATATATGCAATACAGGATATCGACATGAGTCTTGATGTGTAAATTGATTTTATTGAACACTGCTTATTGATGTGGATCAATAAGACAAAGAAGTGATGCAGGCTTTGAATGGTACAATAAGAGTCAACATTTTAACTTTTGACTCACAACCTCAGACATGTTTCAAATACAGTAGTTGTTAGTTCAGATGTCAAAACTTCTGTGGCACAAATTAAATTACAACTAGTTTGCAGTGTGTGCGTGTGTGTGTGTGTGTGTGTGTGTGTGTGTGTGTAAGTGTGTGTTTTATGAAACCAGGCGGCTGCAGAAGCCTGTCTCCAGGTTTATGAGAGGGGTTGGATAAACAGGGTGAGAGGAGTAGAGGAGGGGTGGGATGCATGTTTGGCTGTCGAAAGGGGCGGATCCCACCGCTTTACACATCCGCACCAAGTGTCTGCCTCACTATTTGTCACCCTGTGTGTGTGTGTGTGGGGATGCGCACGTCGGGTGCGAGTAAACAGCAAGTCTATTACCACAAACCCAGAGTTGAAACATGCAACTCGGACTGTTTCACAAGAATGCACCCACAGATTTATGGCTGTGGTTCTATGTGCATGGGTGCGAGTGTGTTTAGCAGAGAGACGCTATGTGTGACGCCAGACAAGCTCGTCTTTGTGAGGGCCGTTCACAAGACTCACACAGCTTCTCAGAACCACAGTTTGGGAAAAATGGAAAAGGAGCGTATTATGATCCCGGAATTCTGATTATGTGTGGGCCTCCAGCGGCCAACAAGCGGCCTCTGTATTTCAATCAACCACAGCCTGTTATAAGTTAGAACAAATTCTATTCCTGTCTAGAGGCGACCTTAGATAGAAATGATCTGATTTTTGACTTTTTCTCATCTGACATTTTAAAACGCTGTACAAATTCAGATTCTGGGTCACTGTTTTTTCACAAACTGTTTAACACTGACATTTTAAATGAAGAATGTCCTGTTATATGGTTGAAGGGATATTTGCTCTGCTTTTTGTTCTGGGGTTCTCTAATAAATGACCTATATATGGGAATTTTGGCCAGTATTAGAGTTAAAAATGCAGGAATCCAGATAAAAAGCGAAAGTATAAATGTCTGGAGCAAATACAAAATCACTAAAAACAGATACAGAAACAAATAGGATATTGTTGGTCATTACATAATGACGAGCATCATATAAATATGAGGTGAGACTAATACTAAATAAGTGGTAGAGAGATGATATTGGTGAGGTGATAATTGCTGAGAGCAGATCTTTCCAGCCTCCAGCTCTTGTAACGCAATGCGTGTGAACTGCCATTATTGCCCCGTTGAGAAAAAGACAATGTACGCCCCTTCCCAGCAATTACGGGGCTGGGAAAAGAATGTGAAACCCAACCTCTGTGGACAGCCTTCACCACACTATACAACAACCTGCAGATGGAAGGGATTGGGAGAGTGGTGGCATGGAGGGGTAGTAATTGGTTTACTGAATGGATAAATTCAAGGGCATCAAGGGCATCACTTATGAGGAACAATTGGAGAAGCGCAAAATGTATTTTACATCTTGAAAATCAGTGTATGTGCAAAGAAATCTCAGAACATATAGTGTTTATTTCCCTTATATAAGCATTTTCCTCCGGTCCACTCACCAGCTGAAGCCGTGTTTGTTTGTCGGGGTATGTTTCTCCAGCAGAGCGGTGAGCTGCAGCAGGGAGAGCTTCTGGAGCAGGTTCATCTGTAACACAGACTGGCAGCTAATCTGGAGCTGGGCGGAGGCCAAACTGGGCCGATGGGAGTTCTGGAAGCTCGGCCAGCGGAGTTTCTGAGGCCTGGAGATCGAAGAAAGAGAAGGAGATCGCACAAATTGAGATTTGAAGAAGAGGAATGTTGATCGAAGAAGAGCTGTGTAACTCCTGGGATCTGAATCATTAGCTTAACTGTACACATAAAATTCAGAGAATAACACATGGCCAGACAAAGTATTTGTAGTTGTATGTGCCAAGAGATCAGTTTAGGGATTAGAGGGATTTATGTACACATCAATCAAGAGATTGTCTAAAAGACTAAAAACCCACACACCCCCCGTGAATGTAATTCGGTCTGTGGATTCCTGAAGGAACAGAAACAGTTCCCGTGGAGACTAAGCGGCATTCCAGAGCATTTCAGCAACATTACGTAAGGAAAGACATTTCAGCGTGTCCCCCTGTTTATCCTTTGCTGTCACTTTCTATGGAAAACGCCTCTTGTTGGTATTTCTATTGTTTTGTTGAGCTTTTAGTGCACTAAGGTGAAGTTTGGCAGGAACTTTAACAGACAGACGGAGAGCAGCTGTCTGGGTGACTCTCTCGTAAAGAATCAGTTAATCTAAATAACAGAGCTAGATATAAAACTTTTGATTGGATCTACTTTCTACAAAAGAAATTGTGTTCCTATGACACAAATTGAATATTATTTTGCAATGCTATGAGCACCATGATTAAAACTGTGGAATGCCCCAGGCAAAAGTTGCAGAGAGTAATAAAATAAACCAGAACAACGTGCATTGGTGGATACTATCAGATTTATGGGATGAAATATTACTTTGAGCAAACTGCCTTGATTACTAGTAAATCTTCACTGACCTGCTGCTTCGAGTTAGAGATGCTCCAACACCAGAATCTCTTCTTTCTCTCATCCCTTCCTCTCCATCGCCCAGCGGGTTTCCTGTGCTGTCTTGGTCGCTTCCGTTCTCCGTCTCTTCCAGTCGGTTTTGCAAAGGAGAAGACGGGCATGGGGAGGCAGAGTCTAGTGCTGAGTCTGAGTCTCCTTCCTCCTCTTCATCTTCCTCCTCTTCCTCCTCTTCCCCGGCCACAGCCTCTGACCAGGCGTTAAAGCGCTGCAGGCCGCTGGCATGTTGTAGCGCCTCCACCAGTTTCTGTTCATCCCCTTCTTCCTCCTCTCCCTCCTCCTCTCTCTCAGTGTAGGGAACGTTGTCGTAAAAACTGAGCCGGCTGTCGACAGAGCCCAAAGAGCCACGATGCTGGCGCCTACTTTGTCGTCCCCTGAGAACCACAGAGTTTCCATTATCATTCCCATTGTTATTGCGTGAACTCCCGTCTTGCAGGGCTTTGGGGAAAGTCCCAGGCTTGTGACCTTCTGGTAAGTAGAAGAAGATCATGCCCTCTTCCTCCTCCTCCTCCTCCTCCTCTTCCTCCACTTGTCTGATATTTTCGCGAACACTGCAGTTGTTCCTGCGGTTCTGCTCGTCAACTGTCATCCCATTGCTAGCTTGGCATGGGATGGGTGTGGTAGATTTGGATGGGGGTGGCGGCTGACGATCTGAAGCTGGTTGGTGAATGCTGAAAGGATCAAACCCCTCCAAATACATCCCTCCTCTCTTACTGGAGCCTGCTGCTGTGCTGTGGCTGCGAGCGCGAGTCACAGGGCTCGGCGTGCTCACTGCACTGCCACTGCTGGCTTCTGATTGGCTGCTCCCTGTACTCCCAGTGCTGCCGTTGCTGGTCTGAGTGGAGTAGGAGACAGAGCGATTCCGGTTAAGTGTCATCGTCTGAGTGGGACTGCGGTGGTGATTGAGGTTCTGGTTGAGGTTGATACTAGAGATGTCCACACAGTTGAGCCTCCTCAACTTGTCATCATCTAGACCCTCTTTGATGACAGGGCCACTGATCTCAATCTTCCCTCCACTGGTGCTCGCCTTCTTCTTCCTCTTGGATGAGGTGCCGCTGCGCAGCCGTAGACTCTCCATCCTCTTTAGGAAGCTCTTAGCTCGTGAGCGTGTGCTTTTGTCGCTTCCTCCTCCTCTGTCGAGACTCCCTCCGAGTCCTACCATCCCCGTTTTCATATCAAACGTGAAATTTCCCAGTGTCTCCAGGGGCGATGGGGGCAACCCATCAGACAAAGAGTCTTCATTGGCGCATCCTGACCCGCCTGTTCCTGATGAAGAGCACATGCTGGCTACAGAGCTGGCACGAGTGGCACCAGCAGGTACAGCCTCATTCACCAAGGTCTGGCCTTTCTCTTCTCCTCTTCCGCCACTCCCGCTACTGTGGATGGAGCCCACTTCAGGCTGCTCACTGAGGTCGGTCAGTACACTCTCCGAACTGTTGGCTTCACGTAGGGCGAGCTTGCCCTTCTGGGATACTTGGTCCATAGGGAATGATGGTGCCTGTGTGGCATCTGTGGACAGTGAGGAAAAAACCTCCAGCTCCTCCATGCGGGACCAGCGCTTGCTGTCCCTCTGGAAGGTCCAGCGACCACTGATGGCACACGGTTCGTCCTCATCAGAGTCCTCACTCTGAAAAAGGGAAAAGGAGGGGATAAAGAGGATGGAGAAATAGAAATAGCAAGAAGAAGAGGAAAAAAGAAAGGGGATGGGAGGGAAAGGAGAATATTATGCACTGCTATGTTTTCCATTTATTTTCCCACATTCCTCACCTTGATCCAGGAAACTTTCTGGAGTTATGGAATACTTTTAATTGTAAAATAACTGAATATGTTGATACGGAAATGGTTGTCAAATGCCTTCACAACCAAGGAACCGTTGCATAAGAAAACTTGAATAAGGACTTTTGCATGACATGATTAAACTGGGGTCTTGGGGTTAAGCATATGACTTGATCGTGGCCAGTTCGTAAACATGCCTCAGTCACTTCCTGACTACAGAGACAACACATACAAAAAAACAAAAGAGAAAAGTAGCCACCACCGTGTCACATATAGCACACATGCACCTTCCCAACATGTACACACCTCCCCCAGTTTGGTTAATCTGTCTCAGGCCCTGGAGGGTGTTCAGGAAATTCCATTATGACCCCCATAGCTCTCAATGCAGCCGGCCAGACTGGGGTCACCCCCCACCACCACCACCCTGCCCACAGTCTTTAAACCCTATCTCTGTATGTATGTATGTATGTATCTATATATTCATACATTGAGTGTGAGGCATTTTCACTGATAGAGAGCTACAGTCAATCCATGATAGGCAGACACACACACAAACACACATGTTTGTACTTCTATCTTAGTGAGGACACTCATTGACATAATGAATTCACTAGCCCCTTACCCTAACCCTAACCATCCAAAGTAAATGCCTAACCCTAACCTAAACCTAATTATAACCCTTATACTAAAACCAAGTCTTAACCCTCAAACAGCCCAAATGTGAGGACCGGTCAAGACTCTGTAGGTTCTTAAAATGGTCCTCACAAAGATATAAGTACAGGAACACACACACTGGGCTGTTAGACTCCTGAAGAGGCTTCTTCACAGTTACTGATCACACTGGAGAACTACAGCCCATAAAACCTGACCACAGGCCACATTTTAACCACCCCCTTCTCTCCACCTTTCCAAATCTCGACCTACTACTCACAAAACGTTCTTCTATCTTTCAAAATACAAACTGAATTGAGAGAGGCTGTTGAGCAACCATCAGAGGACAGGAAATTAGCGCTTTGAGCGAAGAATTCCAATTGAAAAAAATGATCAAATCCACAAAACCCACGTTCCACTCTTTGTGTGCCAAAGTTCTATTTCCACCGCTCAAATGCATCATTATTTATATGTTTTGTGGTGGAAAATGATGTAATTTCACAAAGAGGAAAACAGTGTGATCTAACCCTGCTACACACAGGGCTTTTGTTGAAGGCAAGTATTTAAAGAGGCCAATTGTATTTTGGTGACATTTTGGACACCAGTGTGGCTCTTTTCTCCAGTTATGCCAGTTGGAATGTGAGATAACGATACTGTGCTTTTTTTGTTGTTCATTGAGACGACTGACACTTATCAACTTATCTTATCTTCAAACCATCAAACCACCATTTAGCATTCACTGCAACGGTTTGAACGTCACAAGGAGTCTGCAGAATGAAAACTATTTATAATCACAATAAGACAGATAGAAGCGAAAGAATGACAGACAGGGAAATTGAGATCTGAGAGAGAGGGAATGTTAAGACACGAGGAGATCAATGCATTCCTAAGCTGTCTAAGGGTGAAGGGGAGGGGGGATAGTGGCAACAAATCTCTTTGACTTCTCTACTCTTCTCTGTTGACTCCTGAAATGAAGGGTGACACAGAGAGGGTCATCCTAATGCATACCACCACACACGGAACAAGGATGTGACTATGTAGCGCTTCAGACAATTATACAATTAAGGTTATTTGTGATATAAGGAGCATTTTTTTAATGTATTAATGATAGACAGATTATTCAGTTGATTGATTAATGGGCCAATATCTGGCATTATGAGATAATCAATGTCAGCTTTTGCCTGCACATATGGGGCAGATGAACAAATAATGTGTACATTTAAGTGAAATCTTTTTGAGTGCAGATCTATTTAACCAAAAGAAACCAATCACATTTTTTTCTACAATTTTTTTTTTTTGCATTCAGATGACAAATACATCAGTGATAAGCAAATGTTGAAATATGTTCTGCAATTTAGGGTAAATTAATAGTTTTTTATCAGATGTAAAAATAAATACAACATAATATCTGCATTATGCATACATTGGCCTTTGTGGCCTCTGCTCTCTAAATGTTGGCCACTGAAAAACCCAAATTGGTCACTGACCCAAAAGTGTATGTTCCAATTTGCTTGAAACTATGTGAAAAACTGACATTTCCAAGAAGTATCTGTTTTTCAAGATGATAAACAGCTGGTTTGCTTATGAGAGAAATCTAAGAGTGTAATTTTGGAGAGAGTCCACTGCGCACACTCACAAACCATGACGAACCTGATCACAGATATAAGGTGATTCATTCTGCAAAAGTGCTACAAACGCAGCTCACTAATTCCCTTTATGGTGAGCCACACGTATGAGGACGTATTTGAGAAAGAAGGGGAGCATGCCTCGAGTAGGGGGAGGTCCTAGTGAATGCAACCCCTTCATTTAGACATTAAAGCTATCCTCCTTCCCCCTAGGCTCCGCACAGCCCACTTGATATAGAAATAAACCAACAGGTGCCTTCTCATTAAACTAGATGAGAGAAAACACAGGTTCGCCCTGTGGCCAAGAGTGAACTGGCAGTTAAGGTGAGGAAATGCAATTGTGGTTAAGGAGACGTGCAAAAAGGGGCTTTTCAGGACGGAGTGGAGGTCATGTGTATGCATGTGCACTTACTCGTTTTCGTTGTGGCGATATCTCCAGTCTCATCAGAGCACACTTGTTGAGGGTGTTCAGCCTCCTGTGCAAACACACATAAAAGCGGTTACATTTAAAACAGGCTTTAAAATAAATCAAGCTCCCTGTTTTTCCTTGAAAAACAAACCTCTCATCGACAAGAGGATGTGGAATCGAAGAAAGGATGAAACAAGATGAGAAAGAGAAGTAGGGGAGGAGAGAGACAGAGGGGGAGTTTGGGAGCAGCCAGGCTGGCTAATGAGCTGCTGAAGGATAATCCTCACATGAGCGGGAAGAGAATGAGAGGGACGCGGAAAAGGAGAGAGAGAGCACGGAGAATTAAATCTGCCGGAGTGGCGACGAAAGCTTTGGGAGGGGGGCAGAAAGCTTATCCCCCCAGCCACCTGGAGAAAGGGAGCAAGGGTGGTGGTGGGGTCCACCCTCTGGAGAGCTGTTAGAGCAGATCATGTAACAATGGAGAGATGAAGGGATGGGAGCCGATGGGAGTGTTGGGGAAGTGGGGAGGGGGTGAGAGGCTGCCAAGAGAGGAGACACTGAGATGATAGCTTCCAGATGTATGGAGGGACACCTGCTGTGGTTTATTACTGAGAGTTGGAATTTGATGATGAAGCCAACTCCATTAAGAAGCCATTAACATCCTCCTCACATGCTAATTATTATGGTGAAAGCACCAACTACAATGCAAATCCAGTCTTCTCCAGTGTTCCTTCACTTGTCTTGCCCTTAAACTCTTTTTTCCCAAAACACCACACAAATAAAGCTCTGAAACCATTTCTCCCTAGTTGTGGTTATAGTTGAGCATTGCGTGACTGTAAGATCTCACAGCGCAAAGTAGAACTGAGATATTGCGCTTGCAGGGATGATACAAGAGACTGTAATGACTGAGGTAAACCCTATCAGCCACAGAGAAAGAACAAAATAAAGAGAGAAGGTATGGTCACAGAAAAGGAACAGATACAGCGCATGGCTCCAGGGTTCTTATCGTGTCATTCTTTTATCTCATCGCCAACTGCTCAAAAGTATGTGTCCTTTTGAAGTCGGGCCCTCATGGCTTCATTTGGAGGAAAACGAGATAGTGAAGAAAAGAAGGAGGGGGGAAGAATAAGTATGAGGGTGCATGAGAAAGAGAAAGTGAATTGTGAAAGGGTTTGGTGTGTCTCACCTGCAGAGAGCCTCAATCGCATCCCGATCGAGGAAGTCATGGTCTCTCGTGACAGAGGAGATGTCAATGGGGAACAGGGCATCTGAAAAGAAGGGAGAGAGGAAGTCAGACTAGTGTCGGCAGCCAGGGTGCTCAGATAGAACTTAAGATACAACCCCTATAGCCTCACAAAACACCCACCCACCCACCCACTCGTACGCCCACCAGGACCTTCCGTCCCACCTATTACCCCCTCCATACAGCCGTGATGAAAAGCTAAAAGAGGAAGTAGCATCTTAGCCGACCAAACAAACACAGCTGCAGCTTTCAGAGCAGGCAGGCAGGGGGGATGTGGAGCACAGAGGGAAAGAATAGGGGATTGATTGAAGAATGACAATAGGTGCTCCACCACCGCTCAGAGGTCCCACTTCCTTTTCTACTTCTCTGTCTTTCTCTCTAGTCCACCTCATTAACAGGATCACTTATTGACTGGGTCGCAAGTGTCACTTATCCTGTTAAGAGCCGTATTCTGGTGGAGAGATGGATGGACAGATACTTAAATATTGTCAGGAATGAGACGGCCCAACCCAAAACAGGATTCTTCTTCATTTAATTCCTCGGGGGGACTTTGAGTGCTGCTCAGGGGAGACCAGCAACTTTACTCTACTGTACTGATTCAGGCCTATCAGTCCGCTTATCTTTAGTGGGGCAATAATGTTGACAGCAGAGACAATAGAGATTGTCCCACGGATACAAGGGAAGGAAAAATGTGTCATGCAATGGCACAAGTTCCTTCTCGATTGGAGACGGCTGCAAGATGATGTAAAATCTGCACAGTGATTGATCGTGGTTTGCACTTTTGTGTTGCTGTATGAAAAACAGCCTCATCACCTGTGCAGAGACACAATGAACTTCCTGTTCGAATAGGAAACCTTTCACAGTTAAGTGGCAACAAGCAATGAGCTGTTGACAATGGTAGCTTAGTCCTGCTGTCATCATCCTGTAGTTATGTAAGGGCAGCTGGTATGCTCATGGTATGCCTTAGTATCTATATGGAGTGTAAAGAATGCTTGGTGTATTTTGATGAGTGAGTATTTAAAACTCAAAGGTCGGGCAGAGCGTTCTTTCGCCACCATTTGCCAATGTAAGAGTAACTTGATTTATGTTTTGTTTTAACAAGCTAGTAAAGACAATTAAGAATTATATTTAATTGCGAAAAATGTTGGTGCGGCAAAATAGTAACCTGAAGCATGTAAGCTGGGAAATCTGTCTGATTGTGTCATGATTCTCCATCTAACTGGTTTTCCCATAGCGAATGAGCTCTGGTCCTTAATAGGGGGTCTTACCTTCGTAAAGCTGGGCGTACTGTGGGAACCCTGCGGCCCGGAGCCAGGTACAGGCCTCTTTGGCTTCGATCTCTGTGGATGAGACAAAGTGGAGCATAACAAAGGCGTTTAGAAGCTGTGGGAAACCCTTCAGACATAGAATAAAGTAAATGTTTACTACACACAAATACAAGCCTACAGGGGAAAAAATCAACTATACACACATTAAATGGTAAATGGTAAATGGTTTTGTATTTATATAGCGCTTTTTCTAGTCACCAAACCTAAGTAAGATTAATGACATACTCTGATACAAAGGCATCGGCTCACCTTTTAAAAGAGACATCATTTGAGGTTGTTCTCCAAAACTCTGCGAGCAGCTTATCAAATGCAAACCCTTTGACCCTTTTAGCCATCTCACACTTGGTCACTCTCCTCTCACATGCTTCTAAAGCTTGAGCTCAAACCATCATTCGTGCAAATTGTGTTAACCCCCTCACACGCCCCGTGTGTGTGCCACTTAAGCTCTTTATCGAGGTACGGCAGAGGTTTTCGTCGTTCACACAGAGCTCTCCAGCAGAAAATGTCAGCTTTTTACCATATGACACAACAGTTCCCATAAGTATTAATGTGTTACTCTGTGACTTATTGTAAACATATTTTTCTGTATTTGTCTTTTCCTTTGACATTTATTTAATTTCTTTTCTTTTAGCTACATAGGATATTTTATGGTTTTAGTGTTATCAACCAGCCTATATTCTTCATGAAGCCAACTAAGATGACCTGCTAATCCAATGTAATCACCTTCTGTTAGTCATCTCAGACTTTTTGTCCACAAGTGCTTTTGCCACAGTCGAACATGTTCACAACGCTCCTCCAACACAACAAACTCTTCCATGTCCCTCTTTAAACACAAGGTGTGACATTTGGGCTTGTTATGCTAATTACTTCGCCTGAATGTTGGGGTCCGCTGTGTGTCAGAGGAGCCATGCGGATGTCTCCCAATTATCTGTGAAAGCCCTTTAGATGACATATGCCAAATGGTCACCCACACCCCAGCATCCTCAATTGCTCCATCACCCCTAGAGTCAGCAGTCTGACGACAGAAGACAGACAGAAACATGTCTCCAGGCCTGGGGGCGCTGACTTTACAATGTCTTCTGACACCAAGTTAAAATGTTGCACAAGCTTGAGAAAAACTTGTAAACAAAACCAGTGGAACAAAGGCAGGAAAGGACACTGGTAAACCATGGATGAAAGTAACAACATGTAGACTGACTGCAAAATACCAGCCGATCCCATTGAGAAGTTTGTGAAGGCTTAAGTTCAGATAAGACAGTAAAAAGTAAAAGACTACAATCCCTGCAATCAGACATTATGACTCTTACACTTTTAATAAAGGTGCTATATCTGGTGTATATATATATACACACACCATATATTTAAGGTGAAGCTCAAGAACACAAGCATAAAAGAAAAACAGAACTCGACTTAACTGAAGAGCTGAAGGCTTTATAGTATTTTGGTCCATGTGGAAGTAATACAGAGATAAATGGGTTATAAATAAATCTGACATTACCAGCGTGAAATTGAATTCATATGGACAAAAGATAAAATACTGCCAGAAAGGTCAGAAAAGACGACTGCAGAAAAGGTTAGCGGGCTCAACATTACTGTATATGAGCATTTACATACTGACAACAAGCCTAGACGGCAGACAAACCCACTAACAACAAGGTGTGACACAACGAAGCAAGGGTCTCCCCTCGGCTACTGCAGGGGGCTAAGGACCTGCTGAAAGAACAAGCGACATCAGCATGGTCCCAAGTGCAAAATAACACATTAACGTGTATGTTTTAACACAAAAGTTGGTTCTATTTTTACACATGGATAAGAACTGGCACGTCTCCGACACCAAGTCTGTGTATTGAGCCTCGTATTTCTGGAGGGCACCCAGAGGAAAGTAGAAACAGAGGGCTTATTAAAACAACATTCGTGAAAGCAGGCGCTGTGTGATTCTTGTGTTTGCTTGTGTGTGTGCACAAGCAAGTCTGTGTGTGCTTGCAACCAACCTCATGTTTAAAGACAAACCATTCAGAAGACAGTAAAGCTATTGAAATGCAAAGTAGACATACAAACACATGGTTAGCTTTCCACCCCCAACACCATCATGAAAAAAGGGCAAGTGCCTTTAGAGAGAAGATATCCAGTGACACACCCCACTGGTCAAATCTACTTTAAAGTGACATAAAGTGGACACTGTGCCGAGGGAATAAAATAATGACAAAAGAATTCCACACAAAGGTGAATCAGACTGAATGATATTTGTCACTGCACCATATTGTGTCTCTGTTAATTCACAGAGAAAAAATGTCTATCTTTTGTTTGGCTGTAGGAAGTGGACAGGGGCTAGAGGGACAAACAACCCAACAACAGAGACACAACACATATACATCTGGAATCAAAAACAGTTGGCTCAACAAAGCAATAAAAGAATATCCCAGGCATTCCAGTCATAAAAATGTCCTCCAACAACACTCCGCCCAATCCTTCGCTTTTTTTGGTTTACTTCGATAACTTGAGATTCATGAGGGTGTTTAATTTGTTTTCTCCTCCCCACTGTCCACTCTCATTCCTCAGCCCTCGCCAGGGAACTACCTCACTTCCTCTTCCTGCTTCCCTCGCAGGAAGAGAGCCGAGCGGTGGCTGTCGACCACCCGGCTGTAAGGCCCTGCCTTCGTTTGTTCCTGGCCAGATAATAGGCGGGGGAGGCAGCCAAGACAAACATTGGCTCTTGTGATTGTGTGTACTTACCAAAAGTCCTCAAAGCCACACCACACCGATGACTTACAGCAAACACTTATCACTTAAATATGACTTTTCTTTTTCTAACAGTTAACCTCGAGTAGAAAAGGGAAGTTGAACACCTTGATAACCGTCTACATGTGGCGGGTTCTCTGAAGTACAACAGATTACAACATGACTTCAAGGTCAACTACAGCACTGAAAATACTAAATTTCTCAGCAAACTAATTATACTGCATTTGACCACATATTCCCTTACGTACAGGATCATTTCTGGAACAACACACTCTGAACACATTACTCTTCATGTTTAGATTTCACATGGAAGCAATATGAAAAAAATAATTACAATAAGTTCAGATATATGTAGGTAGTCTAAAACAAACACAAGCTAAACTCAGTCAGCCTTTTGTCATTTCAACCCCAGTGACAGGAAAACCATACGCTAACATCCCCGTTACTTAACTGCAAATGGTGACCTTCTGTCAGGAAATCAACCAAACCTTCTTCCTACTTGGTCATCACTAGTTGCGTTTCTGGCTTGGAGACATTCAGATAGGCAAACAAACAGGTGGGTAGATCATTAAGTGAATCAGACCAGACGATAACTCCTGGTCCTGCTTTGGGAGCCACACAGGATGTCTGAAACATGTCCGTCAGGCGGCATAAGGGTGAACCTCACCAGCACAATTTAATCTGAATGTATTACTTTTACATGGACATAAGTGCAGCCAGTCAACACATTGAGACATACTGCTTCTCAGCAGGAAGGAAATATGAGAGCAACTATATAGATAACATGACTAATAAGAGCCAAGCTGATGCTAATAAACATTTCACATGGATCACGAGTGGCTTCTCTCCTAACCTCTGTCCAAAGATTAACTGGTGAGTCACCAATCAGGGTTAGGCTTCACCCACTGGCGGGCAGTTTTTGACTTCTAAAATTATCCATGATGGCTGCTCTTTGCTTTCCCTTCTCCTGCCCTCACCCTCGCCTCCTCTGATCTCTCTGCTTATTTCAACTGCTCGCCCCTTCTCTTCTCTCCTTTCCTGTGGCAGGAAATTCTCACAATTGCCTGCCAAAGTTTCCCTCCATCGCAGGAGGCAGCGGGGTCTAGCTTGGCTGAGTCTGAATGCTCAGCTCCACTGGGAGTTTGTCAGCAGCTATAGCAAACAAAGGACGCTGCAACCCACCTCAAAGGCTGTGCTCCCTACATGGCAAACTGGAGGTCAAGAGTCTGAATACAGTTATCACTGGAGCTGGGTCTTTGAAGTAGGCAGATTAAGAAGAATGCTTGACTAACAACTGTTGTGAATTGAGGTGGCTTATCTGGAATTACCCGATCATCGCTGGGTCCCAAGAGTGCCGACTGCAAAACCGCCCAAAAGGCAGGCAGAGGATTCTTATCAACTCCAGGTCTGAGTGGGTCATTCTGAAGGAGCTGCAAAGTGGGTCTAGACAGGTGATGTGATAAACCAGGCCAGACTCTGCGGCTGAATTGTAATCTACAACAAGCAACGCTAGGAGTCTGGATGCTGCCAGTGTTTGTCCTTCACCTTGGAGGTGACCAGGACGAGCTGTTTGAGGTGCCCGACTTGAAGAACATGTTTACCAATTGGTTCATGATCTAATACTTTGGGAAACAATTTCACGAATGATCACAATGTCTTTAACAGCTTGTGTCTGTATGAAAGCATCGAGCACAACTGGAGATAACAGGTTTTTTAAATGTGTCCAATGTAAAATCCCTCTCGTACTCTACTGGAATGCAAAGACAGACGATAACAGATTTTTTTTCCTGATGGGTATCATATTTTGTGATTTCACGGCTGAGACAGCTGGCTGTTCGCTGAGAAGGACTGGCTGTTGGCAAACTGAGACGCTGCCAGGAATATCACCATCTGGCTGGCCTCAAGCTATGCCCCCTTGACACACACACACACATAATGAGGTTACAACCATGACCCATTCCAGTTATCTACCACCAGCCGGTGCAGGCACGCATGCACGGACACATATGCATGCAACCACACAGCTGGCCCAGATGGATCATCGCAGAGCTAACCCCAGAGTCCCCTCTGCTCCCTGATGTCATATTTATTCTCACACAGAAGGCCCTGGCTGAGGATCAGGTGACCAGGCCCATTCAAAGCCCCTGATAAGCTTTACATGGCCAGACAACGGCATACCTGCCAGGACCTTCCCCCCTCTTGATACCAGCACAGCTCGGTACCTTCAACACAGGGAAGGTACATGTGAAAATGAACATGTGTTTCTCCTCACAGGACATGAAGAAACGGTGTGCCAGCTGGATGTAAACCTTTCAGATAAGGCATCAGCTCACATCCTGCCTCACAAAAAAAAAAAAGCAGATGAATCACTCTTGTTTGTTCACCTCTGCCCCAGCTCTACAAACCAACTATATATATCCTGGACTGAAAGATATAGAGAAAAGGCTAGGTAACCCCTGTATGGGATTTTGTAGAAGTATGGTCACAGTGACATATCTCTACACTAGCACAATTGACCTTTACAGCATGGTGGCTGGACATCTGAGTTGTTAATGGTTATATGGCTCAACTGAACCCCACTGCAGCTCATATCTGTGTCAGACCTCAGGCAGCTGATAAGGAACCATGTGTTGGTTTAAACAGTTGAAACAGTTAAGACAAAGAGCCAACGGCCACAAATCAACTGAGGTCTACCAGTGCAGGACAGAAATTTGACTTTTATGCAGCCACAACACACATCCCCTAACATATTCCCTGTTGGCAAAAGGTCGGAAGTCAAGCAAAAGGCTCAGACAGTTAAAACAAACTGGAGGCACTGAAATGGCCTGAAAAGTGTCACAGACTGGTACAATACCTCGTGTTAATCCTAAAAGACAGTAAATACGACTTAGGCAGGACATTACGGTTCAAGACCCTGTTTCCACACACCGATCAAAGTTCCATTTAATCCTAAAACCTGAACATGAAACCTCCGAGGGGAATTGTGGTCCGCTACAAGACTTTCCTGAGTCTGTGCGTAAAAGGATTTTCTCTACGCGAAGAATTGTCGTAAAATCAGGAAAACATTATACATAGGGTCGTTTGTAACTTGTGTAATAGAAAATCAATATTTAAAAAGGATATACAGTAAGTTTGGATCAGGGCTGGGGACATTTGGAGACGCGGAGATCTGCGTAAAGCGGGGGAGATTTCTTATCTGACAGCCCGCAGCGTTGCGCGATAAACACGATTTAAAGAATGTTTTCCTCGAAGGTAAAATTCAAGCAAACCTCCAGACTCTTGAACACGTAAAGCAACTTAGAATAAGCACACGGCAAAGTACAAATTGTCTCTAGAAGTAAGCTGTGTTTTCCTGGACAACCACCGTCCCATCACCAGCCACGAGTCATTTCCATTGATTTATTTTCTCGTGGTATTGATATTTTTATAGGACTTACGTGTTAATATCATTTTCAATGTCTCGGTGGCGACCAGCCTCGGCTCTTGGCTGCGCCCCGGCAGCCTCCGACTGTCCAGTCAGCTCTACTCCGCTGTTGGGGACGAAGCGCGCATGATAGATAAATCCAGAGCAAAAAGAAAAACTCAAAACGGTACAGTCGGCTGCACGTGTCGTCTGATTGTTGCACGAGACAGTAAATCCATGGTTATAATGTGATTCTGCAATAAAACAGGATTCCGGGATTCCCGACTGGCTCCAGATCAGTGCGCCTCTGAATGAAGCGCTCCGCGGCAGCAGGAATGTGAATGGAGAGTTGTGTGATTCAGGCTTTAGGAATGGGCAGCTCTGCGGTGACTCCACCCCCCCCCCCCCCCCCCCCCCCCCAGCCGCTACGCTGCTCTCCGCCGATAAGGAGCTGGAGACACCCAGGGCAAACCTCAGCAGTCCATAATGTGAAGGGAAAAGTTTGAAATGGTTAAATGCTGTATTTGCCTCCTGTTCCTCTCATGTGTCTTGCTTCTCCCATCGTTTTATCTATTTCCATTGTGTGTGTGGGTGTGTGTGTTTATTACGAATTTCACCTACATAAAATCGAAGGTGATTCGCTGGCTCCCTGGGATTCCCCCTTTATTCATTTCATCCCCTGCCTCGTCTTGAGCCGCAACCACATCCCACATAATAGGCTGCAATCGACTCGGAGGTTTGTGCCGGGTTTGCATACCATTAGAAAACAGTGGAGACAACTGAGAGACGCTCCTTTGTGACCCGAGATTAAGTCTGAAAAGCGCAAGTGGCACGGTGAATAGAGAGCTGCTGCAGGTATGGTAATGCCTCTGGCTTTGGCTCTGCCTCAGGTCTACTCTGCAATAACAACTCATTTTCAGAGGGGGGGGGGGGGGGGGGGGGGGGGCAGGTTCTAGTAAGTCATGATGATAAGCAATTTGTTGGAAATACACTCTGATGACCATCTAGAAAAAAGTGTCAATGTAAGGATTTTAGGCAGCAATTACAATAACAAAAGGAGAAACCTACCTCAAGGCTATGGATTTGTATTTTCTGCTTTTTATCTTAAAATCCAAGCTGTGGTTTTGGATATATGATTTAAAATATCATTAAAATAAAGGCTTGATGGTAAAACACCTAATATAGTTTTCCTGTTTCCCCCCTTTCCTCTTCTAGGAAATGTTTCATCGACGGTTTTTCCTTCTCAGTGACCGTCAGTATTTGGCATGAGTGGACTCTGTGTTATTGCCTTGGCAAAACACAGGTGCTAACAGGGAACGAGAGAAGTCACCACCTGGCAGGGAAACACATGAAATCCAAAGCTTGAACTGGTGGAGTGGGGGAGAGGATGATGCAGAAAACCCTGGCTGATGTGCAGTCTGGCTTTTGGCTGTCCTGCACCCGCCCCAGCTGACAGAGGAGTCACATGTGATTCACCCAGAAGAGATGCTGCACGCTGCCAACTTTCAAAGAGCGCAACATCACGAGTCTTTACAGAGCAGGCATTCATAAGAGGAGCCACTAATCATTTCCAATTGTTTGCATGCAATTCTGCTGTGTCATCACACCGATTCTTCACTAGTTATCTGACCACTGATAACAAATATGGTTTGATTCTGATTCCATGTTTTAGAGGTCCAGAAAAGAGATTTAAAGGCACAGGATTTTCATCTGTGTTCTGTATCTGTAATTTATGTGGCAGTACTTAAACGTATGGCACCACAAAACCCAAACCATGAATTCATTTTAGTTATTGCTGCAACATGCAGTATATGACAAATTGTTTAATGGGTTTAACAGGAAGGTAAACATCTCCGGCATCCGACCCAAACTTAACTAATGCCACTTTATACTTGTGTGTACAGCGTTTAGCAAATAAATGCATAGACATAGAGCCTGGCATATTTCTTTAGTTGTTCATATTTTAAGTCAAGTGATTTGATTTCTCCAAGCCACATACTTCACATCTGGAGGAATATACAGATTATGAAAGGCTGTTAGTGTGTGTGAGAAAGATATGGAGGACACAGAGAGAAAAAAAGCGAACGACAAGGAGAGATGAAGAGAGATTACCAAACGAGGCCAAATCCCCGAGCCACAATATCCGACCACCCAGAGGTTGCACCCAAAACGCTAACCTACCCTCGCCAGAGATGGGTCAACCACTCTCCGCAGAGACCGGGGGGTCTCAAGTTGTTTTGTGGAGATGAGTACAAATTAATGCCAGCGGTTGTTGATAAATGTGTGTGGTAAAATGTGAGAGATCAGACGAGCAGACTGCCACTGCTGCCAGTTGCTTATGGGCAAATGAGTGTGCCTCATCAAATCTTCATCAAATCTTGTCAAGAGTCAGGCGCTTGTTTGGCTCGTGATACGCATACGGATTAAATACACGCACATAATAAGGGCTTTGGACAAAAGAGAGGAAATGCAGAGATGCATCAGTGCTACCACAGACAGACACAAGGGATTAGAGCTGGTATTAAACATAAGGAAAATGTTGGAAGGGGACAATTTAGTGGATTATCGCATGATTCATATAGTCAGTTTCACTCATGTCTCAAGCTGTTCTCATTGATCACATCTTATATATATTGAAATAAAAGTCCAGCTGTGAAAGCAAAACCAACCACAAACATTTTATGTTAATAAAACGGGCCTTGTTAAGATGTTGCTGCTGGTTTTGTTGGGTGAAGCTACTGTTGTAGGTTGTAAACTTTACAGTGTCACCTCTGACCCCCAAACACACAAGGAGGGACCAGAGGAGAGAAATAGAGAAAGTGAGAAAGAGAAATAATTAAAAGAATTTATAACTTTATAAAGACACAGATGAAATGAAGAGAAGACATTGAAAAAGACAAAAAAAGGACAGAAAAGAGACAAGTGGGAGGATGAAGATGAAAGATTCCCCCCCCCCCCTGCGACGGATAGACCTCCTCTGGGTTCGCCTTGGGGTTTACGCTCCCCTCTCCAACCATTCCTAACCCCAAACAGCGGGGCCAGGTGAGGGTCAGCGGACGGACGTGTCAGTCCAACACACACACAGACACCCAAGGCAATGTCAACAAAGACTTGAGACAAAGGAGATAACCAAATTATGAGTCTGCAAAGGTCACAGTGGCCGTCCTATAAAACAGATGAACATGTTAGGTGTGGTTGCGTGTAAATGTCTACAAATGCCTAGACTCTGATTACTTTGTGGTTGGTATAGTTTCCAAAAAGATGCACCACTGGCAGGTAATAAAAAACAGGGAGGAGACGAACATTTATGTTTTTATTACATACTCTTCACTGTTTACTACTTTACTTGGTGCATGTGGTGGTATTTTATTCAGAGGCAGGGTATAGAGGGATAGCAACTTTTATTCTGCATCTAATTGTCAAAACGTGGATCTAAAGCCTCCCGTGATAAGCTTGTGTCCTCTCCACTGATGCAGTCTGAGATAACGACTTTAACTGCTGTGTGAGTGTGTGTGTGTGTAAGCAAAAGCAAGTGGGTGAGTGAGAGGGGGGGACTTAATCTTTTCATAACAGGAATCTCTAGAAATAGCTCATCCATGGTCTTGGGGATCAGCCCAATAAGACACTGATTATAGAGAAAGAAAAAGAATGAGAGAGAGAGAGAGAGAGAGAGAGAGAGAGAGAGAGAGAGAGAGAGAGAGAGAGAGAGAGAGAGAGAGAGAGAGAGAGAGAGAGAGAGAGAGAGAGAGAGAGAGAGAATGTGCCTTCACACACACAATGGCGAGGAGGAAATGCAGGGAGACAGAGGCCTGGACCAGCACACACACAAACACACACACAAACAAAGGAAGTGTGAAGCAGACAGCGGGCCAAATGCCTCGCCGACACCCTCTCCGGGCTTTGATGGACTGACCACGATCACAATAGAGACAGGAGCCTGACACACACACACTTAAACAAACAATGAGTCGCTGCTGTACCGCCATGTACTTTTCATCCATGATGATGTGGTTCTTTATGGTGGATCATCTGCTTATCATTGAAGTTTCACTCGTCCAACACTTGCAGCAGTCATGGTCTTTTAAACCATGCACGAGTACAAAAAACTAAAACAAACTCTAAAGCAAGAAAAATGAACCACTGGACATCTGCTGTGTGCAGGGTTCAAAGGTTCTTATGAGTCTTGAGTGTGGTTTTGTCTGCGTGTCCACTCGCATGTAGTCTGCACAGCTTCCCATGTTTGAAATGAATGTGACTTAACTGAATAACAAGGGCAAAAAAACACCAACTTTCAATTTCAATGACACTAAGTAGGTTTAAACATACAGTTGTAACTTCGGCAGCAATAAAACAATAAGAAAAGACCTAGTTTTTATTGGATTTGTGCATCTCTCTTCAAAGCATGTAAATCGACTCCACTGTACATTATTCTTGCTAAATGTTTCTGTGCACATGAACTAGTGTCTTGGATGTAAACCTGCGATACCCACAACAACCCTGTGGATGAATAAGATCAAGATCAGCGTGTTCTTTAAGCTCTTACACAAAATGACTGGTGGACTCTGTGCTCAGTTCATCTCAATATGGGAATGATGTTCACAGACAAAATATTGTTTACTGTGTTACGATATGGAGCATGGTTGGCCAGTGATACACGAAACATTGCCTTTAATGTTTTCAAAGTGAAAAATGATGTGAAAAATATCAAAAGACTCTAACTACGGGGACTACATTGGTGCAGAGTATGCAGAGTTCTTAATCAGTTGGCTGTAAATCTTTTGCTTTGAGCATCAGTAACATCCTAAAGGAGTTAAATCACTGTTTCTCTGTAAAGCACAACCATATGTGGCTCCTGCTTAACCTTGGCTCTTAGACAATGGAGTGGAGAATTACTGGCCAACACTAATGTGCAAATGCTAAAGCAAACATTGTGTAAGTTAGCTCATACACACACGTGTGTGCAAAAACAGGCACTGGTTGTAGACTTACAGAACACTAATAATATAGAATTCCTTCTCTTGCTACTGAAATTCAGTGAGAAGGTGAAAGTATATGTATTTTCTTTACAAAGGAAGCTCTGGATCTCGAGGAAATCCACTCATCTCACGTCTTGAACAAGATAAAGGAGCACTTAAAAAGAACACACACATTCACACAGCTCCAAATTAGAGCTCATATTTTTCTTATTAGACATGCTTGAGGGAAAGTAGCTTAGTGAAGGTTTCGCTTGAGGCAGCGAGAAGGATGGAAGAGGAATCGCAGAACCAGGGGGCAATTGTTGTCCTGGCTTGTGACACAGCGTGCATAAGAGAATAACACCTGACATTTAAAGTTGTATTTAGAGGATAAAAAGAGAGAAGAGGTGTCATAATTATAGTTCAGAATTATTTGAACCATATGACTTTGAAGGTCACAAATCCACCAAGGCACCATTCCTTACTTTCATCATTGAAATATTAACCTTAATTAGCAAATGTAAAGAGAAAAATTAAATCTCGATCCCTTGTATAACATTTAAAAACTGGATTATCACCCAGTAGAGCACATACCTTCACCGAGGCCCAACAGTCCCCTTAAATTCAATCAGGCTTTACTTTGGCAAAGGTAAAAGCACCATCCCCTTTATAAAGCCAACATGGAGAACAAATCCTCAAAGAGCTCTGGGAAAATACCAACTCGAACATCTACAAATCTGTCCGCTGATAAAGATCATGATACTTCCGAAGGCTTCAGAACAGTAACTAAATGGCCCTTCAGGTGAGACTGTTTTGTCAATGACTTGCTCTTCTGCTTTGATTGCTCCCGTCTGTGTACCCATAAAAATAAAAAGACTCAAAACAGACGATACGCATTTAAAAATAGTCTCAGTCTAAATAACTGAACTGAAATAAAAGAACAGCATTTCGTTGTCTCAGTACTTGTACTCTGTGCAATGACAATAAAGTTGAATCTAAAATAGGTTCATATAAAGTAAATAAGTGTGGAAATGGTGCATTTATCAGATTTCAGATTTTTTTTTGCTCCATAACAAATCTACCTACGGGTACAACTAAAGTAACCTTACCTAACCCAACCTAACCCAGCAGGCTGTTGCGTGGTTTTTGACTAATTTAATAGATGACTGGTTTAAAATAATTATTCTTTAACACAAATGTAACAACAAGAACCCATAAGCATGCATGGTCTGTTGATTTTAACTGACATAATGATGAACTGCTGTGGATTTGGACGGAGTTGGCATACAGTCGGAGGAGCAGGCATGGGTGTCAAACGTATGCCAGCAACCTTTCAGCAGCAGTGACTGATGGGCCCTCGGGTGCGAGATTTAAGTTGCATCGGGATGACGAGCCCTGGAGGGTTACGGGTGCATGAATGAGGAACAAGGTGGGGATGGAGAAATGTTCTATGTGCAGGGAGAATGAAGATATATGACATCAGGGTGAAATAAGTGGGTGGGTGCGGCAGATGCCTGTTTTATTCTGTTTGTGAGTGGTATGTTATTATCCTGAGCCTGTGTCCTGCGTGTGCATCACCCTACGGAGGTGTCCAATAACACCCGTGACAATATAAAGTGCACAATTCTCATTCCCTTTTGTGCTTTCTTTCCTGTTTTTGACTTCTGTCACGGACTCCTGGACATATGAAGACCAAATTCCAAAGTCACACATGTCAATTCTATCTCTCTGTCTGCAGAATCAGCCAGTGAGTAATGCAGGAAGTTCACGCTTTAGTCTTCCCTGTCCTGACCCATGACCTCCTTTGAACCTTGACCTCTCGCAAGCCACGTGACAAACCGTGCAGACATCTGGGCTGTCATGACAAACACAAACCAGGTTCATCTGGGGAGATTATCGCTGATCCAGAGGCTCCTTTAGCAGAAGCGCACGGAGCAGATTTGAGTTTCAGAGTGATTTCTACCAGCTCCCAACTTCATAAGGCGTCTTGTGCTATTTCTCAGCAGATAAGAGGAGAGAGAGCACAGCCGCAGATAAAAGAGAGATGGGATGAATGTCAGACACGCCATAACAAATCCTATTCCAGAACTGAAAGAAGAAAAGAGATCAGTGCCTGAAATCAATTTAAAAATTCTTTTCATCATTGTTGAATATATGACTTTTATAAACCTGATATAGTGACTGAAAGGTTTCTACTGTTTTGATACTAAACCAAGAATCTACTTACAGTGACTTAAAACATGTGATTTCTTATATTCTGATTCATCCTTGAGATTAAAGGGCTTTTTGCTTTATGTGTTGGTAATTTTCTGCCCTTCACTTCTAGCCTGCAGGAAGGCAGACATCAGGCCGTAAATATTAACTCATTCCTCATGTGACAACCCTGACCTACTAAACTGGAGATGGACATGAGACTCATGCACTCCCGTGCAAACCTACTTATTAAAGTGGCTTTTTGTAAGCGCTGACCAACAACGCAGGTTTTTGATTATTATTATGAGGAGTCTTAGTTGAGTTGGAAAATTCGAAAATGTTTGTCTTTGAGCATAGCTGACCCATATCCAGTGAATAAGAATCTTAGGAATTTGATGTATTAAGCCAAATACAAATAAGCAGAAGGGAGTCTGTTTGTATGTTTAGGTGCGTTGGGAGAAAGTGGCATCTTTGGCAGTGGACACAAACTCACTGTGAACGCACTGATATCCTGGTTTTCTTCGTAAAAAAAAAAGAGGGCATTGTAGAATAGTAGGACACAGGGTCAAGCAGTTTATTAGCCCAATAAAAAAGATTAATTGATAATAATCTGGCACTAAATAGCTTTGGAGTCAATTCAGTTTATTTTGGTACAGGGGCCT
Organism: Verasper variegatus; assembly: GCA_026259375.1. Taxonomy (NCBI): domain Eukaryota; kingdom Metazoa; phylum Chordata; class Actinopteri; order Pleuronectiformes; family Pleuronectidae; genus Verasper; species Verasper variegatus. The sequence goes on along the minus strand of CM048044.1, from coordinate 10,205,281 downwards.
CAGTTTTCTGTGGTGGTACATTTTCTCTGGTCACTTAAACACTTTATGTGATTAGCCCTGATGCCCTGAGTCCTGCTTTAGCGACTGACTGTCTCTCCGACACTGAGACATAGCTGGTTTATTTACTTTAGGGGCTAATGGACAACACTGATGTCCTTTGTGGATGGGGGTAGAGGTGGGGTGGCTGCTTTGGGTGATGAACAGGAGCTTTAGTCAGACCTGTGTCCCCCCTCCCCTCATCCCACTGCTCCTCATCGGCCCCAGTGGGATGATAGCTAAGCTCCTGAGGAGGGAGGGGGACTAATACTCTCCAGCTGGAGGTTGGCCACAGTGACAGGACCTCCATATGCCCAACAGATTGAGCTGTGGCTCTCATCACTGACCCCTCTCTTTCCAAGACTGATGGAATGGGATTGGACAGGAAACTTAAAACTGCCATACAGGAGAGACAGGGGCACAAAGCCAGGACAAGATTCTGAATGACAATGTCATTAATGGTTTAGTCGGCCAAATCCACATAGTAGATGAATGCAAATAAAATATAATTATATAGTAGAAGGTGTGATGAAAAGGAGTAGACCAGGGAATGAAAGTGTATCGGTAGTAGCTGTGATAGTTTTAGGCTGAAGCTGGTTAAAAATGTGATCACCAAAAGGAATTAAGTTACATTAGCAGGGATCCTTGAATGACGCAACAGAATTTTGTATCAATCTATCCATATAATTCACTACAAGCGCGAGATGGTGAGACAGGCATTACCCAAATCATCAGAACTCATCTTTTGGGAAGCATAGATATCTGCACATAAGGGAACATTAAAAAACACTCATGGTAGTGCTCTAAGAATTCAGCGGATCATTAATGTCTATTCAGACCTTAATTGCAATTCATGAAATAGTTTTTGGGGTATTACAAACCAGGCTAAAGAAGACAATCAACCAACCAACCAACCAACCAACCAACCAACCAACCAACCAACCAACCATTGTATGAGCCACACCACTAGCATGGCTAAAAATGGACTTTGGAGTAGAACCTAAGGGTATTTTAAAATCAAATTCATGCTGGGATAGTTTCCAGTCTTCCCAAAATATGGACTGGAAACTGACTTGAGGTATCTTTAATGAAGTAAGTGGTAATTCTGTTAATGACAATAAAGAAAAAACATAGTCATCCCTATGTTAATTGATAATGTTTTGCATTTCACTCAATGGTACATCACATGATACCAGTGCAGGTCACACACAACTGTAATTTCTACAAACAATGGTCCCTGTTTTCTCAGAGGACAACAGAGTTCTTATTAGACTTGTGTTGAGATGATATGGCCACAGAAAGATCAAACTACATCATTGTCTAAAGACAAAAAAAATGTCTAAGGCCTTTAAGAACCATAAAAACAAGACAAGCTTCTTCACAGTTAGTGCTGCTGGCTTAAAGGCAATGAAGCCAGAAGAGGCTGCTGGGTTACTGAGTTCGGCCTTTATTCAGCCGCAGGTCGTGGTTTTGAACTCCATCCTTAAAACGGTCATGCTCACGAAGCTTCAGGCAGCCGGGCTTTTCTAGCTCACATTTCAGTGCAAGCATACTGCTAAGAGCCACTCAGGTGGTTAAGATGACAGCTATATTGACCCTGCAGAAAGACAGGCCAAGAGAATAAAGGACCCAACATGTTTACCACTCATTATGTTTCGACAGGAAGCTATTTGTGGAAGGGACAGACACAAACACAAGAAAAAAAAAAGGTCCAATGTCAATCAAACAAACCCTTATTTTCAAAACATTTTCAGAATGTCTTGTTCATATCATTACAGACTTTCTGCTTTATTTCATAGCCAGGGAATGAACAGGGATTTTATTCAGAGGAAGAAGAGGGAACACTTGTGACCTGTTACGGTTTTTTAGAAATGTTGGGCAGACATTAAGTTCACTGACCCTGACCTCAACCACACACACACACACAAAAGACATTAAGTTGTCAAAGTGTCACTTAGCCAACATGCTAATGCTATGCGCTCCAGTGCTTGCATTATACCAGCTGTAAGGAGCTAAAGTGGAGGTTGGCCAGAGCACAGAGGGTGACAACACTCAGCCAGTGGCCTTGTGTTCACCCATTCAGGGTGGCAAAGGGGTTACGATCCTTGAGTGACAATGAGGTGAAAGGTCACTGGCAACAACACTCGATCAGAAGGATCATTAAATGGCTACTTAGTCTCAAGAGAGATTATGTTGAGCACGCTGGAAATCTGTGTTGAAGTTGGAAATACAACGTAAAATTAAGTTTTGGCCACATCTCTCTTTGAGGTACAAAGACAGATCAATTAAAGCTCACAAAACGCTGGATTAATTTGATACTACTTGGTGATTGTCCAGAGAAGAACTTGTGATGTTGCCCTCAACAATCTTTTCCTTTGAGATTCTCAGAAAATATTTTTAAAAGCCCAACAGGGGCCTAACTCAATAACTCCTTCCCCAGACGCTTACAATAACAGCTGATGTTTGGTGCTGTTCAGCTCCAGGCTTCTAATCCAATCCTTACTGACTGATAAGACGATTCTCAAAATGACTCAGACATTAAATATCACGTGTAGTCGCCAGAGGTGTTTTGTCATGGCCTAGTCATAACATTTAAGACATGCTTTAACATATCTAACAAACTGCTTCGAAGACAGTGCAGGTGAAGGGGATATTTTGAAAATGGTCGTCTTGACAGTTCCGTTTTTGTCTGTGATAGGTTCTCAGCTGTCAGGGGTCTTGAAGTCCTTCCTAACACAATGATAAATGCAGAATGGAAAGTATGTGGGAATGGAAAAAACTAAATTACTAAACCCGATGATCCACAGCGGCTGTTGACCTCCTCATAAATAAGAATACCAGCCTGTTTCCTGCATAGACCACGGGCCAGGTAGCACATGAGGTGGAGGTGGCATGCCAGAAAAAGCTTCCTGGAATGCCATTCTGGAGACCAATGAGTTACCTTCACAATTTCCTTAAGCACCTAATAATGTAATCAATATTTGGAATCTGCGAAGCAAATGGATGATCATTAGGGCTGGGGCGACGTAATCAACCTCAAAATTAGCTCAGTGTGTTTGTATTTCAATGAAGTCTTGGAAACACGCTCAATAATTAATCCTGGCGAACTGCTTCAAAACCAATCTCAATTTGATGGGTCAAAAAGACCAACAAGATTAACTTAAAATCTCCTGTGTATTGACTGAGTAAATAAAAAATGGCAAACCCCACTGAAACCTAGAGGCAGACACTCAGGAAATGAAGGCCCTCTGGAGAGTAAACAAACAACATACCATGAGATCAGGCACCCCAAGAGGCAGTTAAATCACCAGAGATGAGACCGTCTTAATGGGGCAACAAAACCTGTTCTGAGTACCCATCTGGGATAAATCCTCCTGGAATGTAGCTGTTTTACAACAAATGACCACTAACATGTCGTCATGCCATCTTCCTATATCGTCTCACATCTCAGGTCCCCGGCAGTGACAGGTACTAAAACTGACGACCTTGGGCACCAAGTATTACAGACAGCTTTGTCCTTCCAAAATTGGATGAACATCTTCAACATCTCCATATGGACATAAACTTCAGTTCACTGTTATTCTGACCTCTGTTTACCATCTTCCCTCAGATGGATGTGCCGTCTGTGTGTGCATGAAGAAGTGCCCATACCTCCTCCATGCACACTCAGATGGTCAAACACTCTCAACGTTATACTTCTTTGTTAAACTAGAGATCTGCATTTACATTTATGATAGTGATATACATGAATGCACCCCTCACCCTTTATTCCATGTTTTTGGAGAACTTTAGTCAATTCAGTCTCAGGCATTGAGCAAGCCACAAATCAGCAAACGCCCAAAGCACAAATGGTCACACACCTTTAAGACCTCAACTGTGTACACTGACAATGTGCTGCTGATCAAGTTGCTGTCCTCTATGGGACCCAATTGTGCAAAATAATACATCATTATTTGTAGATGTTGTAGTTCCTCCTCAACTCTCTTCCCTCATCTGTTTTCTCTATACCTTGCTTTTTTAATTTCAGCACTACCAATAAACACTGCTTACAGCAGCACTCACACCAGTTCTGCTGAGAGAGGGAGGAAAGGTGTAGGAGAGGACCGGCCTGAATGTCTGCAGTGTGAAATCAGACATTCTCGAGTGCCGAGGCAGGAGTGAATTCCACAGTGTGTGCAAATATTTGTGCACACCACTTTGGGAATCCCAGGCTTTGCCAAATCAGGAGTTCTGTGAGTGGCGTCTCAGTAAGGATCTGCGCCCCATCACTGTCTGATGTCAATGGACACTTGAAATAGCAAGCTCATTGTCCCAGCTCAGTTATACATGGATGTTTGGGTCTGTCAAGGAGCCTAGTGTTTGCCCAGGTTCTGCTCTGCAACAATCACACTACGTTCCAGCAGCATGAGCGATACGTGGGAATTGAAAGGGACAATGAGAAGTCAAGAGCGTGCGTCGAGTGGGCTACTTGTGGTATTGCTGAGAAGTTCAAGACGTCTCACTCGAGTGATGATTAGGGAAAAGAGAATCCGAAATCAAAGAATGAGCTGATCAGCATTCTGCTCACAAATCAGCAGACTGAGACTGCAGCTACACACTCATAGTGCTGATGGCTCAGGATGTATGCTGCTGTATTACTCTCTCTTTCTCTCTTCTGATGGGTTTAAACATTGTCCACAGTAAAGAAAAAAACAAATAATGAAATGAGATGATGCTGAATGGTCTGAATGGCATTTAAGTTGGAAGCTCAAGAGCTGCTCACAGGATCAAACATCTCTTCATGGTTCAGACTTCTGCTACAGACAGACAGACAGACAGGCAGACAAGACAAAAATTGCCAGATCAATAAGACAGAGAGGAGTCTTATGATGAGCGAGTCAAAAGAGGCATTGAGTGAGTTCATGTGTTAAAAGGAGAAAGTGAGAAAAGACTGAAGGACAGGGAGCGCGGTAGAACAAGCAAAGTAAACAGGTTTGGCGTGAGCTTTCTGGAGTCACTGGGTTTAGCAAAACATTCCAGAGTCTTCGAAACAAGCGGCCTTGTGAGTGCACAGGGGCAGAAACAAGGGGGCTTTAAATCATTGAACAGGAACAGCGTTGAAGGACTCTAATTCAATCATAAATATCTCCCTCACACCCACATGTCAAGTCAAATGACTACCAGTCATGTAAATAACAACAGGATGAACAGTCAGTATCACCTGGACTAAGCTGCAAGGACAATAAGGTTCACTTATATTAATGAACTGGAGCAGACATTATATAGTCTGTTAGTACAGTGGTTTCTACATTTGACATAGATTTTTGTAAATTTAAAGTCTAGTTAAATTTGGGGAAATTTGAAACTGAGAAAAGCCATCATTACATAAACCCGCTTAAATCATACACTGACACATCCAAAACTGCAAATGAAAAACTAGTCGATTCTGAAATAAGACAAAACATAGCATGGCTATCTAGAGAACCCTATTTATCTATTTATAATGAACTCATGAATGTGCTAAAAAAAATTATGTTAGAACAAATAAGACAACAAAGTCCACAAAAAATACTCAAAATATTTTTCACACTCGATAAATGTAATGAAAAAGACGGCAATGTGGGCGAGAGGATGTGCAAGGGGTGAAATCCTAACAGCCACTGGGGTTGCATGTCAATATATCAACTCAATTTAAGTGTGTGACACTGCTGAAATGTTTGGAAAAAGGTGTAAGTGACTGAGAGTTTCCAAGGTAAAGAATGAACGCTCTGACCTAGACACACTGGTTTCTTATTAAGAAGTAGTTATTGTAATTCTGACTATTAATTGATAGAATATGTTATACATTTATAATTTCCATATCCTCCTTCCTGAACAACTTAAAAAATATTGTTTACTAACAACTCAATTGCTAGGTTACATAATGCAAAAATATACAGTGGAAAAAAACATAGTTGGCAAAAGACAGATGACGAGACAGAGAAAATACAGTATGTCCCTGATGTGTCCCACAGTCATGTCTAGTCGAGCTTGACTGTAATCTTATAGTGCACACACATGCATGCTAACACAGTATAAGAGTCTGTGCAAGCTTTTAGGTATGCCCTGAATGACACACACTTACACACCCACCACACACACAGGCCCTGTGTTTTTATGACTATTTTCAGTAGTGGCACACTTCACTTCAATAATATCTCAGGCACAAACAGAGATGAGAGGAAAACTGTTCTTGGCCTACTTTTTTATATCCTCATGACAGGATGGGATTTAGGCATGAAAGTAAGACAGTGGTGCAGTTCATCTGCCTTGATAAAATAATAAGGAGGTGCTATGTATAGACACACAAACTGAGCAGCATGACCTACATGTGAAGGCATACTGAAACGTGATGTGCCAAAGAATCTGTGTCTAGAGGGAACATAGCAGGCACCTTAAACTCATGTGACAGAATAGGCTTAATGTGTCCAAATTAAGCCAATGCAATGACTACATGATAAAGTATCATAAGCAGATCTGTTATAGGAAATAAAAGACACCAACAAAGATTCAGCCATTACTGTTGGGGTTTTAAAACACTTTGACATCAAGATGTAGATGGAAAATGTCTGTTTTTAAGAGATGGAAATGTGCTGTGGGAACTTACAAGATCTCACAGGAGCGAAACCACAGTATGTGCCACAACCCAACTAACAGCTAAGGATAATGAGTTGAAAAACAGCAAAGAAAGCCAGCCAGGGTGTTAAAAAAGGGGGTTACAATAAATGAGCACAAGTTCTGTATTGTATAGTTTGATTCCCAGCAGTTAAAATGCTCTTTACCCAGACCTAAATCAATCATAGACACCCTCATTACCTCCTCCAAGGAGGTCGTGCTTTCATTGCTGTTTGTCTGCCTGTTAGCGGGGATATGCAAAAACTACTAAACCTATTTTATTTAAACTTGGTGGAAGGGTGGGGTACCGGCCAAGGAAGAACACATTACTTTTGGAGAGGATTCAATCAAGAGGACAGGCTTAAACATTGCGTGATAGGCAACATGTGCAGTGTATTCTTTTTTTTTTTTTTAGAGAATTTCTCAAGAAATACTGCAGAGATCTTGATAAGAAAAAGCAGGCACACTTGGATGACTGATATATGAGTGTGTGCAATTTGGTGCAGCTTGGCTGAATTTAAGGGGACTTGGCGGAGGTATGCACTCTACTAAGTTCTATCATATTTGTGGACATCTGCAGTTAATTCTTTCATTTTCAGGCTTAAGCACTGATTAAGCTTCGGACACACTGTCCCTTCTTTGTGTGAAAGTATCTTGTTGAAGCTAATTTGTTACATGGTTGCCTGCTGCATTCTCATTCAGAGATCTCTACTGATGTCACAGTGGTGCTCCCTTTCTGACTTCCTCTTTGGGCATCCCTGAGGCGTGAAATGGCCCCGCTGGGTCCCTATAGGGCCACAATAGGCCCAGGACATCTGTGTGGTTGAACAGTAGGCAGGGCCCGAGTACACCGGAACATGTCTCTGGACCTCCCACTGGCCTACCCTTAAGCCCCAAACAAAGGCCTGGTCGCCACTTAACTATAAACACATTCATGCACATGCAGGGGAACAAAGACACAAATACACACTTGAATGCTGCCACGTAGGGATCACAAATATGTTTTTGTAAATCCAAACATTTTATGTATTGTATTCACATGTGTTTAGGCAACACAGTGTTATGACCTTCATGTTTGACCAAACCAATACATGGAGTCCTGTTTTAAAACTCCTCATTAGGAGCACACAGGCTCTACAGATGGAGGTCATCTGGTCCACACCAATTTAGCTGAGGTGGTTACCTGTTGACAAGTTGCCAAATTCATCTGGTACAAGGCAGGTTGTTGTCTGCCTGTGCTTGGGTAGTCATTATGTGGTCTGAAAAGGCCAAACCTGTGCCTACCAAGATTGGTGGAGGGGCATAGTTGAGGGTGTGGTGATGCAGATTTGGTAGTACAGTGCAATGTTGGTATAAATTTTGGCATTGCATACTCAGACTTAGCACAAATGCAGGCAGTGTGTGCGCTTTTAGACAAATTCTTAATAAAAATGAACGCTGTGTGTACATACTGAATATATTACACCATCGAGATCTTTCACAATGTTAAAGAAGTGCTAACAAAAATGTATCCTCGATCCACCCCCTGACCTGGATACACACCAAAAACGTCACTCACCGACCAAGAGTCCAGTAGTTTTAGCGCAATGTTGCTTACAAACAAACCAACAGAAGTACAGGGGTGTAAACAGTACTGTACAGAGCTTGCAGAAATAATACCATGAGCAGTTTGAATTTATCATGGAAAAAAACTCAACCCAAAGAGATTGAGGTCTGTGCTTGTGCCCACGTCTCTAACAGTTTAGCTCACAGTCTTGTTTTTCAGACTAAAACAAGTGAATATTCGAAGATGCAGGACATTTAACCATATTAGCAGATGTTATTAAGAGGAATTCCACCTTTAATTCTATCGTTTCCATGCTAATGCTGAAGGTCACAACGAAAAAACAGTATGGAAGAGAAGAGTGCAAATCCTGAACCCAACGAACATTTCTGTCATTGCAAAACATTGAAACATTGTAGACTGTATAAATTAAAATTAAACACAAAGTAAAAGCTTGCACTATATTATGCAACATCCCAATGTTTGCCCAAACATTCTGAGCCAAGATGAAATTGGCCAACCGTGTAGTTCCTATTACCTTCTTTCACAAGACTTTGGAAAACGGACTGATTGACAAAGCTCTGGCTGTTATGCAATATGATTGGGATAATCAACTAAATAAGCCCCTCAGGTAACCAGCCAAAAAGTGGTGTAAAATGAGAGCAGAAATAACCAAAGCTTGAGGCAATCCATGATTACATCACAGTACAATCTCACCAAAGTGGCCCTTCATAATAAATGAAACTCGACACAAAGTGAATTTTTTCTATAGACATGACATTTAGAAAGTGTGTTATGCAATCTCCAGGTCATGCAAAGCAAGTATGTGCAAAGCAGGAGGGTGAGCACGTATGTGAGAGTCAGTTTAAAAAAATCGTGCAGAAGAAAAATAATTCATGTGCTGAGAGCAGTTGATATGATTTGCTGAGCAGCTACTGTGCGCTCGCTGCTGAGCACCAGTGGGATACGTCTACTGAATTGTGAAACATCATGATGGAGGATGGCATTGGGGGGTTGGGTAACTAAGCTCCAATGATAATAACCATTAGCCAAACTCATGCTGAGGGAAATTAAGGGGATTCATCGTATCGGCTGTAACTGAATGATTTGACAAGAGGCCTAAATTAAAGTTTAAATAGTTTGTCAGAGAAAATACATCACTCTGTTACACGACATGAACAACTACAAGTAAACTGAGTGTTTCTGCAGCTCCAACAAATCCAACGGAGTGAGATGTCTCAGCGCTTTGTGTCACGATTGAGGCATTTTCCAAACTGAACTTTCATTCTGAACATACCGAGAAATTAAGCTCAAAGATCTTTTAACCATGACTTTCAGGATTTGAAAAAGAAGCTCATAAAAACAAGGTGTACGAGAGGAACTAGCCAAAAGCTCTATTAATTCAATGTGTACGAGATTAAAGTAAGTAAGGATTAGACTCATTGTTGGCAGATACCCAATATTAGAGACCCAGATCTGGGACACAAAAACTTGATCAGGACATGACTTGTATGGAATACAATGTAATGAATATGTTTTTCCGCGATAGAAAATATTTGTTTCTATAAAATGAGAGACATTGGATTCCTGTGTGTGTGTGTGTGTGTGTGTGTGTTTGGGTGGGTGTGTGTGTGTGTGTGTGTGTGTGTGTGTGTGTGTGTGTGTGTTTGGGTGGGTGTGTGTGTGTGTGTGTGTGTGTGTGTTTGGGTGGGTGTGTGTGTGTGTTTGTGTGTGTGTTTGGGTGGGTGTGGCAGCTGCTGAGGAGCATTACACTGACCAATATTTTTTTGGTATATTATATTTGCTGACTCAAAATATCAGTATTAAATAAATATACCTTCTATAAATCAATTGGCCAAATTGTGATTCTTCTTCCAAGATTGTGAAGCAATGAATCTAACATAGAATTTAGAATCTGTTTGCAGGAAGAGAGAATCGCTGTCCACTGGTAAACTACATGAGCTGATGAAAAGTCTGGACATCAGTGCCTCAATGGTAAAGTATCTGTTACTGTTGGAAATTCATACCTTTGGCCTAAAGGAGGAGATCAGGAAAAAAGAGGTTGTCTGCTCAAAGCTTTGGCCTCTTAACTTCCATTCATACACCTTCACTGCCTAAAGAAACTCTGTCCTGAAATAGGGGAGTGGATTTAAGGGGGCTTCGAAGACAATAGCCGGATCTATTTGATGACGTCTCCAGTGGACACTGAGCACAAAGACTGTGAGTGACATCTGGTTTTTGTCAGTGGATAATCTCAGTGTTCTGTGACCCATGTTTTCCCCTTCAGCTGTAAACATGCTTAAGTAAATATGTGATGCGCTCATAGGTACAACAAGGGTGGGAAGCATCCACAAGGCTATTCGGTTTCAGGTTGTGTGATGCTGCACAGAACTGACGTGAAGTCTTTGAGAGCATGGTGTGTGACATTAGCCAATGTCATGCACCCCAGAAGGATCACATATACTCAAACCCTGTTTTCCTCGGGTTAGGCGACCATGACGTCATATTTAATTGGTGTAGTCGCCAATGACGTAAGGTGGAATCACATGTAAAACACAGCTTCAAATGTTGTAAAATCAATTCTAATTAGGATTCATTCATGCAATCCACACTGATACCTTTTATCACTGTGTTTCATTAGAAGTCAAGTCAAGTACAGTGCAATGTGTTCAAGCACTTCATGGCCAAGAACACGGATTGAATTCATGTACAATGACTGGAATGGCAGCCAGTAGAGTAGAATTATTCTCAGAGAAATCTACGAAAACGTTGAAAAATGGGCAATCTCACAATGTTAGAGAAAGAAAATAAATAGATTATTGGATCCGTGCCTGATCCGGATCCACATGCACCAAAAGTTAATGGGTTCTGCCCTGGGTCATGCCCCGACCTTCCAAAAAAATGCGATCAGTTGAATAGTTTTTGCATAATCCTGCTATATGTCCTTGGCGTAGGTAATAGTGTTGTTATTTAACATTAATTGAGATCACAAACATTTCCTGTTGAAGTCATATTTTGCCTACACCTTCAAGAAATTGAGAAAGTGAAAAAGAGACATGAGTGACAAGCCAGGGGAGCAGTAATTAGATCCTGTCATAATTCTTTGACGCAATTTTCCTGGCTCTTTCATGTGGGACAGTGAGCTATGTGGCAACAGCCTGAAACATCCTGGACAGTGTTTGTTGCTGGTTATTTATCACCTGGCTCCATATACTTCAATAGAAAAGGTTAGGCCACAGGGCATTGACCTTTGGATTCAGTGAAATAACTGCGTTACCTCCTTTGAAATGAGGCGCACCAGCACCTGTACCAACTTGGAAGGTGTCAGGATTTCAAAGAGCCAAATGTCATCTCCATCTTAATCCTTAAAAATGATCATAACTCTCTTTAAAAGTGTCTTGAGCATGTAGATCTGCGTTCAACCAACGTTCTTCAAGAGCATGCAATCCATTTTCTTTGCTACTGCTTTCATAAGATAGAGAACTATCTGTATTATTTAGAGACAAGCTGCTGGAGCAGCTATAGCCAGGGAGTTGGAAGTGTATTCTAATGGATTCAGTCCTGCGTGTGGACGACCAGCTCATTAGTAATACATGGGGCCAAACTAGTAAGCAACTGTGGTGGAGGCAGGTAAGAATTTTCAAGATCTGATATACTTAGAGAAATGCATCCATGTAACCACAGATCCACTAAAATCAGCTGAGGTCAGATGCAGCCTATCCCTGCACCCATCAGCTGCGGCATCAACACGTCCATTAAATCCTGTCTATTGATCTGACATGTCAGAGACACAGTTCACTTTACTAATGCCTTGCTGTGTGTTCTGTTTTCTCTCTGAGGCAATGACAATGCACTTTTATCCACCAGCTCTGCAAAACCTCCTGAGTAAATCTGCTTGTAGCACATTGTAACTATATGTTCTAGAAGGAAACATGGACACATGCAGTCATTGAAAACATTGGCAAACACACATGCACACACTGCCATTTCTATGGTCACTCACCTGCCAGTCGACTTTCTTGAGTGGTCTTGCTGAGCATATCTAGGGCTTTGGAGGTAGAGGACCTGATGTGGTCATTGAAGGACCTCTGCAGCAGCAGCAGTCTCATAGAACGAGACATGCCGATTAGCATCAACTAAAAGGTACCTACGTCAGACTCCTGCCTTCTCCCCACAATTGTTCAATTGTTGTGCTTTTGTGCCTTGTCAATCAAACCTCTTCCCCCTGCTCATATGTTCAGCAATTGAACCACAATCCGACTACTTTCTGCATCTATCCGTTTCGGTTCAGTCCTCTGCACTGCTCTGGTTCCTGCCTCCCTCTCTTCCTCGCTCTGTTCTGCTCCTGTCAAGAGCATACACTCCCGTGTGCTGCAGCAGGCATCAGTGCGGTAACTGCTGGGACACATCCAGCCAGTGCTGCAATGCTCTCATATTCTATCCTCCCAGTGTATGTGTGCGTATGTGTGTGTATGTAAGTGTGAGTAAGTGCTTTCTGACACAAGCTCGAGTGCTCTCTGTGTGAATATCTGAGTGGTTCAAAGTCACGACTCACTTCTCTCCCCTGCTACCTTTTTATTTTATTATCACATTTTTTTTACGCTTCTCTTCTCTGTCACCTTCATCAACTCATCCACTCTATTTACACCTGCCCTTGTCTGTCTAGACACTGAGAGCATCAGTGCCAGTTATATAACCCAGTGCCCAGGCAGCCTCCTTGTTATGAAGCTCCACCTGTCCTTGTGCACTGGCAGCTAAAGATATACTCACACAGGACTGAAACTGAAAGACAGGAAATTAGATGATAAGGGTCCAGGATGAAACTTGAGTCACTCAAATAGTTGCAAGAAAATAAAATGATTCCCAGGAATGGTTGAAAGTGAAGGTTTAGTGAAATTTCCCAAAAGGACATGGAGATATCAGCCATGAAGGAATTACTGAAACAATGACACGACTTTACTGTGATTATATTATGGTAGGAGCAGAATGCGCAATACACACAAATACGAACCCAAGACAAACCCAAGCAAATGCCAGTAGCAAATGAGAAATACTTATGTAACAATGTTCAAGCTTCAGATGGACAAAAACAACACAATGGAATCCATTACTTAGACTGCTGTTGATTGGATAATGCTGATTTAGCTCCTATTAAGCAAACACAACTCTCTGGGGTCTGTGAAGAAGCTTAGCAGAACTGCTACACTCACATCTATAGCTGATGTGACTTTTACAATGCAATTTTTGGATACAACATAATCTCTTTTCTCTCGTGCACACTCTGACACGCTACAGTTTAAACGTTGATTTGTTTGAAGTGACTGCAGCATGATCAGCACTGATCAAAACATAATGATCGATCATTTTCTTAAGTGAATAAAATCTTTCTTCATAGCTGCGCATTCATTTGATTATTGAATTAAAAAATTCTACATGCAAATTCTTTTATGTTTATGTTTGTGCATTGGTCACTCCTTATCTGAGTGTGTGTCTTTATTTGTAGAGTGTAGTTGTGAGCAATATGTGCGATTCAGGTTTCCTTGAACACATTCCACACTAAGCTCACACTTTAGAAAAATCAGCCAAACGCGTTGATTGCTCCAGCAAGTGAAGGTAATGCACTCAACATTGGCTTGTTGCAGTCTGCTGATAGGATTGTTCTTATCATGGTCAATTGACTTTATGGTCTCCTAAGGTTTGCTGAGACTGATAAGGCTGGATTCCCGTGTCTTTGCTTTGTTTTCACAACCCTTTCGCCTGTGCCTGTGTGATTGTGGACTGACCTCTTTAACATTGTTGTAAATGAGGATGCAGAAAAACAAACATCCTAGAAAAATATCAAATTTGTACGATCCTCCATCACCTGGTTGACTCACATAACATCTGAGTAAAATTAGAACTCAAACACACACAAATCTAGATCAGTATTTGCATAACAACAACATATCAGTGTACTTTCCCTTTCTGTGTATCTGGTATCTATACCTGTGATAAGGGGGCTATACCCAGACTGTAACCTGGATATGAGTGAAAACGTCCTGAAAGGGGGATGAGGGGGGGTTCGACGAAGGAAAAGAAAGGATATCTCATACCTCAGGAAGGAAAGTCTTGCCAAATGGCCCCTCTGTCAAACAAGAGTAGAGCGTGCCAGTAGAGTGTATCTACATCTGATGGAGGTACCTGCCAACACACTGACCCAGATATGGAGACAGGGGAGGTGAAATATGAGGGCAGGGGGGTTTCTGGGAGGACTTCAAACAGTGTATATAAACACTATGCAAGAGTCTATCATCAAAACGTCTGTGAAAAACAATGCACTGTACTCCATTCTTTACAGAACGGCCAAAAATGGGGCGGTATGTTGAAGCATGTATGTGTGGCTGTGTCCGAGTGTGACTGTAATTGTGTGGGAGTCGCTTTGAAGTGACCATCTGCTTGAAGTCTTAGGCCCAATCACATTTCACCCCTTCTCCCTACCCCTTAGCCCTTCTCCTCCATTTTGGGCGTTCGGGTGTAGGCATAGTGTGTCTCTGGTTAGGATGGAGGGGAATGGCCAAGTGTTCGGGCTATGTTATTACAATGACATCCCCGGCAGAACTTTTTGTCCCGTCTGTTTACATCGACGACTACTGATGACGTGTTGGGTTCTCACGACGACTACTGATGACATAACGGCTTCTTCGAAGTGCTGTCCCAATTCCTAGGGAAGATTTCAACCACGAACCCTTGTAACTCCATTTCAAAGGGCAAGATAACACTTGAAAACAAGGTGTAGGGGTAGAGAGAAGAGGTGAAATGGGTTTGGGCCTTAGTCTGCTATCAAACATACACTCTTTCACGCTTACTGTCTGCCCTACTTTCATACAACTCCAATCTGAGTACATGATACCTTCAGACTCGTGTGTTTCTGCAGCAGTTAATCAAAGGGATAAAAGATTATGCTCGCAGCAAGCTACAAGACGGCCAGACGACTTAAATTATAGAAACACAAAATATCCCATGTATAGTATATCAAAACAGGCTATATCATAGTCTCCTCTGTGTTCTAGACGATCCCACCCCCTAACCTCCAGACAAGGGGTATAAACCAGCCAGGGAGTGACAGAGCCTGCTGAGCCAGGGCTGATTCATTAGCCTGGGGACTGCTTAGGCAGCTCACACCATCAACACTGAAAGATTTACAGTCCCCTGGTTATGAATGGGAGTTCTTGATGGGTCATTTCAGATGAAGCCTGGGCTTGGTGCAGAAATAAACCTTGGTTAAAATTATAATCACGAGAGAAGGGATGGACCGCTACAGAAAAACATTGCGTATTGACCTAGTTGCCTCCTTCGTCTTTCTTTTTTTGAAGGATCCGAGGAATAAAGTAGCTGTATACAAATGAAAAACCATAAAAAGTAACAAAACATCATAGATGAAAAACAAACCAATCTGCCGCAAAATAAAGCTAAAGTAAGAATAATGATATAATTGTTCTTAAGGCTTTTGTCTTTGGTTAAGGAACTTTTGTTGTTGTTCAGCACGTTGACTTCCTGTTGTAAATTCCCCTCCATGCGGAGGTTTCCTGTTCAGAGTACCACAACTAGAGAGATAGATTCTCAAAGAGAGAGCTCTCCAAATTTACAAAGAACTGAATGGGGTTTTAAGCTTTAACAAATAAATGAGTTAACCTAAAGTTGAGAAATGCGTCTCAAAATTACACATTATCCACAAATATATACATTGAATTTAAGGTCATTTCAGACAAAGCCTGAATATACCTCAGTCCATCTTAAATTACAAAAAGAATTGTCAAATAATTCTATACAAAATATGAAAGTCTAATTATTTGATTGCAAGAGGAGGATGTAAATGTGTTACAACTGATGTAGAAGATTGAAATATAAATGGAAGAGTACAGTATGTTGAAGTACCAGCCTCCACACAGGAAGCAAGGGAGCGAGTGTGTCAAATGGGAGGAGAGAGGAGAAGCTGTTTGGAGGGGAGGTGTTGAGGCTGGCATAGACTGACGGGGGAGGCCAGGAATGTGACCTTGCACAAACACAGCAACTCCATTTACTGTGTACAGAGGGGTGGCAAAAAAAGGAAAGAATAAGGAAAACTAGAATTACTGCCTCTTCCAAGTTACAGTTTACACCTGAAAAGAGTCACTGACATATGTAGGACCATACGGACGGAGAACCTGAAAATACAACGCATCCGGGCATGGCTGTCGTCTGTGCGGACGCGTGAAGGTGGACTCAATTAAAGAGCAGGAACAATTAGCACAAAAAACAACATCAGTCATGGGCTACTATCGACTTGGCTCCACGCTCAGGGAGCTTCATTACATCTGTGAAATTACTTTCTCAAATGAGAGCAATGAGCTTCATTCACCAACCGTTCTTAAGAAGAGATTTCCACCGAGCAGGACCTGAACCCGAACATGTCCGGTCCCGGTGGGTCCCATCAGGGTCAGGTGGAGTATCCACTGATGCTCAGCTGAGGGTTCACCTGCAGTGTTGTGTTTCCAATGATGAGCAGCTCCAGCTTAGATAACCCTGTCCACCGTCGCCTCTTTCTTCTGAGTTTGACAATATTTATTTTTACATCAAATTATTTCTTTAATTCAATTATCCAACTTTCTCCTGCTACAACTTTCACTGAACGGGGCGTTTAGCAATGCTGATTAGGAAAAATTGGCACGCCCTTTCAACGTACAATTACATGGCATTCGTCAATATAGGAACACAGATGCAACAATTCTGCAGTCATGAAAATTCTTAAGAAGATATTGGTGAATGAGGCCCATTGTCCGCGAAGGGAAACCAGCTGCAGGGTACAAACAAGAGGAAAGTAGCGCAGGTCACACATGAGGAAAGACACTCAAGCAGAATGAAAGCTGACTTATTTCACTGTGACATTCTCCAAATTAAGTGGAAACTTGTGTGGACATTTTGAAGACTAGAGATATGGTGCGTTGGAGCCAAGCACCCAGTCACAAGATCTGCGGAAAAACAGACACGATCTGTGTGTGACGTTTTTTTATAAAAGGAATAGTTCAACATTTTAGGGAAAATGCATATTGACATGACACTGCTCCTGTTTTTGTATGCTTACTATAAAACTATAACCAGCGGGTAATTAGCTCATGTAAGCATTAATACTGGACCTGTTGAAAGTTAAATTAAAAACAATCTGTCTGAAACCGCAATATGTCAATGTTTCACTAATTTCTAATTTCTTGTATGAACCCACCCCCGGGCCCATCAGGCTCTGGTCGGGTATCCAAACTCTAATGTGTATGGGTCTATCCTGTATGAAGTTATGCTAAATCTGTCTTCCTGTTAGTATGTATTCATGATGTAAAATATGCTATGAAAATGATTTATCCTTATTATTATTATTTAAAAAATATGAGAGTGGCATTGATCTTATCAAATCCACAGCAAGAAAATGAATAAGCATATTAGCCAAAATGTTCAACACACACATACATATGTAAATATACACATATAAATGTCCACTGGTCATGGAGAGAAGCACAATGGTCAAACAGATGGACCAACAAAGGGGAGTTTTCAAAGTGCGTAACAATATGATGATTCAAAATGGGATCTCCAGAGATCAGTGTCCAGGTCTAGTTTCACTTTGTGAATCATAATGGAGAATAAAACACAGCTGCAATTCAAATTAACCTTCAATACCAGTAACATGAATTTGTCACTGGAATTCCAAGAATTGAAGAATAGTGACTACAAGGGAAACAACGGATAAAGAAGAAAGGGAAACTAAAAGGGGAGCCAGACAGACAGACAGACAGACAGAAATGATGAGACACGTTATTCTCAGGAAGTATTGCATAATGCCAGAGTGTGTCCCTCCCATACCGGACCCTACTGAGGGTGCTAAACCACTTCCTCTTCCCTCAGGTTTCCTCTCCTCCACCTACAACCACATAAAGTGTCTTAGATCATGAGGCTACGAGTCTAGGGGAAAGGTCAGGCTTTAACTCTGTTGTTGGTTGGATGCCCATCATTGTGTTCTGTATATATATTCCCAGTGGTTTATATTTAGATGAGGAACTCACAGCATGGTGCCTCCAAGCACAGCTACGATGGAGAAAAAAAGGGTGGATCATTCTTAGGAGGATTTGTTGCTGGTGTGAATGCGTCTGTGGAGAAAACCTCCTGCTGTGTTGTGCATGTGTGGAAGGTAAACTCCAGACTCAATTCTCCAGACTTTACCCGCAGGTCACGGCTGAAAACGGCTTGAGAGACACTGTTACACTTTGAGTTGTCTACAATCCTCTGTTGAATAAAGATGTTGTATACAAGGTTGAAAAGTTGATTAGTTGAAGAAGGTTGTGCAAAACCAGCGCCATGTGCTATCAAGATTACTTTTGTACTCACAAGGTCAACAAGAACGGTTCATATTAGAGCCCAAAGCTTTGTGGTCTAGTTCCCATAATTCAATCAGGCTGCGCTAAATTTTTCAAAATCAAGATCCATTCATTAGTTCCTGGGAAAACTGTGAAAGAATCAAAAACGTCAAAAATTTGAGTGATATAACATCACAACTTACATTACATCGCATGTGTCATCTCCTAGACCATTCAGTGATAAGGACATTCATGAAAACTTGATGCATGAAGTCCTTATCATCTTCAAATGGTATGTTGTTCTCTCATGCCATTCCAGTGCATTAGCACTGTGAAGATCAGGCTTCAGCCAGCGTCACAGGAGACCCATAAAGAACGCATCTTAACGACAGGTTGTCAGTTGTAATTCTGCAACATATAGACACATCCTCTTTGTTCACAGGAAAGCCGTGACACTGGCCGCTCACAAGGGGAGCCATCAACTGTGCCATTACAGAGCGCGGGCTGTGGAAACTTTGTGTTGATCACTGGTGTGCTTCCGTTTGTCACAGAGATAGTAAAAATGAACCCTCAATGAGCTGTCTTTCATTGGGGGGGGGGGGCGCGGGAGCCTTCAGGGCACGGTGTGTGATGTAACACTGTCACAAATGTGTCATTCCCAAGGGCTTGGTGGTGATACAGAGGGGGCTTTGAAGTGTCACAATGAACACTGGGCTTTGTGCTCCATCAAGTCCCCCCAAAACCCCTATCTTAACCCCATCCCCTTCCAGAGTCATGGGTTCCATCACACAGACCCAGAGATGGAGGTTACATAACTCGCCTACAGCAAGTAAACCCGATTTAAAAGAAGTGAAATGACCAAGAATGCTCCTTTAGAAGCTGGCAGTGTCTCCTTGTAGAAGGAGAAAAAAAAAAAAAGGTAGGGCTGACACACACACATACGCACAAGCAAACATACTGACAGCTCCTGCACATTTCCCATGAAAGGTTTTCAGCAAGTGGCGGTAATTAGAAGGAGAGACAGAGCGAGAGTGAGTAAGGACTCCCAGCAGGCTCTGGGACAGTGGGGGTCAATATGAAAGCCTCGTCCCCACGTCAAACCACCTCTCTGGTATTGTTTACCAGCGGACTGACGACACAGGGGGGTGTTTAATGAACACTGCTCCCCTGCCGGCTGTCTGAAAGTGGGTCTGTCCATCTGTAGTTTCCTGATGACCCTGTGCATTGCTGGCAGACAGCTGACGGAGAGGTCAGAGCCAGAATGGAGGTACGAGTCACTACCGATTGAGTTTGTTGTTTTTTTCAGAGTCGAATAATAATAAAGTTTGCCAAGTAGATGACAGGAAGCAATAACATTACAAGTCAGTACTGAGAAGGTTGTGGCATCAGGCGGAAGTAATTATAACTGGGAACTGTGGGCCGAGCTGACAAGTACTAATAAAATCCGGTCACAAAAATGCTTGTGCCCGAGGGTGTGTGCAGGGAGAGAGTTGCATATTTGGGGTATTTATCTGTTTATTCTACAGCGATTCTATTGCTGTTTATGTTTGATCACCACAGTAATGTATGAAGTTGAGTAAGAAGTGAGAGAAAAGGCAAATAAGCATGCGTCCATTTTTTTTGTGCTCGAAATTCAGTCGGGCTCTTATCTAGGAGAGGCAACAGACTTGATGGTTGAGTAGATGCGTCGAGGATCTTATCTCGACTGGCATCGAGTGTCTCATCGAAGTGGAGTCTGTCTCCCTCCTCCTCCTCTCCTACTCCTTCCTGTCTTGCCCCATGTTGTGAACACCAGACAGGGCTATCAATCAGATATTGTGTTGCAGAACCACTTCACATGACACCAGACAACGGACACACCAGATCAACTGCAGACAAACGCTTCAGCTATCACTTTGACCATCAAGATCCTCATCTATCCAGCCACGATCTGTTAGTGAACTGAGCATGTGAGAAGGAAGAAATAGAGTCAAGACTCACCAGCTTTTTCTTTTTCAGGAATGGCAGAGGTGCTCTGGGAAGAAGAGGAGAAACAAAGAGATTGTTATAATTTGCAAGATATTTAATGCCATTCAACTATTCAAATTCAAAAGTTCTTCTTCTTAACAAATTGTAACTTCCCTTTAAACATTAACCAGTGAGTTTGTGTGATGAAGTGTAACAAAGGAAACACTGAAACACCAAATAACAGAACGTATCCAGTGTCACGATGTTGTCGGGGCTACATATTTAAACCCTTTGCGTGTTCTCTGTCATTTCTCCTGCATCCTCTGATTTATGTTTCAGAATGTGCACAAGAAAAAAAGAGAATAAAGCAGGGTCTTTGTGTGTCCTGTTCAGTCGGCCTGTGTGTGTGTGTGTGTGTGTGTGTGTGACTACAGTGATCCTTGCATGTCATTGCACACAAAGATGCGTTTGTGCACACCGATCAACAATTTCACCACAATGTGTTCTGAACCTTCAACAACACTTGGCTTAATTAGAGCCAGTAGAAGTTGAATTAAGAAACTAAACATATTTTACATAACCTGTAACCATAAATACACAAATCTTCTACATCATTTATTATAATGCTCATAAATAAAGAATTGCAGATACTGATATGTTGGTGAATTCTAATCTACCAACCGATAAATCAGCTACAACACCAAGATAATCAGACACACACGCATGCCCGCACTAAGAATGTGATTGCTAAGATAGCATATGCATAGTTTTCTGATGTTCACATCTTATTAGAAAACGTCACAACAGATAATCATCTCACCACAGACTTCTGAACAAATATCACATCACTCTCCTCTGATTCATTGTTGGTGTAGCCCTCGTGAAGGTAGTCTGGAGAGCCGGTCCTGATAAAATCACACATTCTGTAGCTAAAGTAGATTCTCATCGTTCTGCTCATGTAATATTTCCTTCTTTGGCTTTGTTGTGGGTTTTAGACTAATACTACCGCATCAACACAGGCTTTCTTTAAAAAAATAGAGCAGTGTGTGTGTGTGTGTGTGGGCAGCAGTCAGTTGGAATGCAGGGGTCTCTCTTGCCTCTGACTTTTGACCTCAGGTTTCTCGGCTGACCTCCATACCCTGACCTGTTTTAATCCACACTCCCCTGGAACAGATCAGCCGGAGCGGGGGGGAGGGGGGGTGGGGGGTGGGGGGGGGGACATGGTACCTTCACAATACAGTTTATCTACTTAGTGCACATTGGCTTGTGTGGCCCAAAGTATAAATATCAACTTTTCCTAAATGCTCTTCTCCCAGCTTTATTTTGGAATCATTGAGCTGCATGTGCTGTGTTTAATTTAAAGCCAGTTTACCCATTGGCAGCTACTTAAACAGCAGTTTCACCACAATAATAAGCATTTTGAATAGAATCATAGAATAATCATTAAATATTTAGTTACTTGATTTTTTTATTTGTCATGTGATAGTATAAATACCATTCTAAATTCTAAATGCTAATCTAAAGCTACATCCAGCAGACAATGACTTTAGTTTTTTGCACCACAAGAAACACTGATTCCTTTCGCTGTAATGCAACGTTCCTCTGACTTAGCATCATGACTAATATCAGTTTACCTAATGAGTGAAAACGTCTCTGTTCACCTTTGCATCGGAACATGATTTTGACATACCGGGAGAGAATTTAAGATAAGAGCATGATTAGTATTTATTTTGACTACAGAACATGTAAGAATCAAACATGAGAAAGAAGGAGAATGAATAACTTTGCTATAATTAGTGTCAAGACGCCCTTTGCTTTTTGAATGTCAACAGAGTTCTATATTTTATGATGAACCACTGCAGATGTGACACAGTCTGCTGAGAGTGAACACAATGCCTGCTCTCATAGGTGAGCTTGTTTTTGTTAACGTGTTGGCTGATTCACGCTGGATTAAGTGTTGTCTTGGTCTCCATCTGTCTTACTCAGACTTTTTGGAAGCCAGCGGGGGAGCTATCTACGAATACGTTATCTGAGAGTCCAGCGATTGGTCTGCGGTGTTCTTTTTGTCTGTGTGCATGTGTTTGAACGTGTGTATTTGTGGTTATGCATGTGGTTGTACATGATGTGAGGGCAAAACCAGCATTTAATCACTTCATGGGTCACGTTTCAGACACAGAGTGGGTGAAATTCCCTCTTTGGACAAATTGCTTCACAATTTATTGCTGATTAATGGCCTAAAAGAAGACACCGGGAAGAAACCACAGCCAAAGACTCCCACTCAGTCCACTGTCACTAAATCATCGGCACAAACAGAACAACAACAGTGAGGTGAAATCAGAGATAGATTTATATTCAGTGTTGGTTCAGCTGTTGGACTCAAGTAAGATTAGCTCAACTTTTTTTCAGTCACACCAGTGACCTATGTGTGCAAAACACTGAGTGGTGTGACTCAGCTAAGACAACAGTGATAAACACTTTAGTTTTTTTTAATCAGTTGAATATAAAACATGGCCAACAGGCAAGATATGAGGTATTTAATCAACCTTTCTCCCACAGTGCACATTAAACGTACAATATGTAACTTGGGCTGATAGGGGTCTCTCAAACAACACAATAACAAAAACGTTCGATGACGTTGTGAAGCAGCGCGTGATCATGGGAGTTGTTGATGAAAATCGACCTGATGTGAATCAGGTGCAAATCCTGAATCATGTATCAGGTAATGTATTGGTTTTATTCACAGTTACTCAGCAAACAACGAATAAGCCCGATCATCTATGAGTGACGAACACAACCAACCTGTATCGTTGATTACAAGGCCAAAACACTGGATGAGGCTAAGGCGCACAACTGAGGTTGTGTCCCTAACATCCGCTGGTGTCACCTAACACCTGCTAACATCTAATGATAGTTGGTAACTTAAATTGTGCAGAAGACCTTCAAACGTATAATGGATATTCACCATCTAGTCCTATATTTTAAAATGTCATTGCCTTGAATAAAACTGGGTGATTATTCTGGATTAAAAAAAACTCACTTTTTTTTTTTGGTAGTTTAACAAAAAGGTTTGTCAAGTTTGTATCATTGTCATTGTAAACAAATCATAAAGGACCAAGAAACAACTAATGGATCTTGTTGACAAGTACCGATTATATTCCTGAGCTTATTTCTGTCCACTGTTGCTACATCAATTTAGTTCCTTTAGTTTCCTTTGGTTAATACCATACTCGCAGCCTGTTGTATTATATTCAATACCTCACCAGCCTTGTTTTAGCTCACAGGTGAAAATAACCCCTGAACAAATGCACCATTTACTCCCACTGGGCAACATTTGTTTTTCCCTGGTTTCTTTCCAGGAGTGGGTGGTGGTGATGTCTGGGTTTACAGCGACAAAAGGTTATAATGTGCCTTCTGGACAGCTCGTCAGGTCAGACGGGACACTACAGTGACTTGCTATCGGGCCATCTGGGGCTAGCTGGGTAGAATGCTAACTTCTGTAGAAGCAAGTAAATGATAGAAATGGAAGCAATGCAAAAAGCCAACATTGGCCCAGCTTCCAGCCACTGTGGACAGCTCTTAGCAAGTAAAGGCAACGTTTCCGCTAGATTGGTTGACTAATTTTTAAAGATTTACAAATGGGTGTGAGGCTGAGAGCCAACCAAAGATTAGGAAAAGTATTAAGATTTTTAATAGGATTTATCCAAAACATGAAAATAGACAAGGACATCAGCCTCATTCTTTAATTGTGTTGTGATACATTCAAACATGGCATCACATGAAGGTTCCTTGCTTCATTCTAAAGTACAGAGGTGTTTAAAAAAGAAAAATCTTAAAATAACTTTTGGTATTTAACTTGCTGAAAGAATGGCCTTGAATAATGGAGTCAGTATGGGAGGTCTGTGGGGCTCCTCTGCTCAGCACCAACAAGACATTTCAGTTCGCCCTTCCTATTGTGTAAACACCACACCACAGGTTCCTGTCAGTGACCCATGAAGTCACTTACACAGTGTAAGTCTCACCTTCACACAATGCTGTGTTTTTCTTCATAATAGCAAGTACAGTTGAATAAATGCGGGTGAGGGACCACAGAGCCGGAC
Organism: Verasper variegatus; assembly: GCA_026259375.1. Classification (NCBI taxonomy): domain Eukaryota; kingdom Metazoa; phylum Chordata; class Actinopteri; order Pleuronectiformes; family Pleuronectidae; genus Verasper; species Verasper variegatus. The sequence continues at coordinate 10,180,664 of CM048044.1, read as the reverse complement.
AAGAATGTGAATGAATGGGTACCAGTAAGTACCAGTGTTTTCATAGCACCACGGCCACATATTTTGTCGATGTTTGCCTGTGCTCCCCCTGCCATGCCACAGTGCAGGTTGTCCCAGTGTGGGGTTGTCTGGCCGTGTCAGGTGTCCACTGGAGAGCTGTAAGCTGCAGAGCACACAAGCGTCAGCTGCCTCATTTACTGCCACTAATTTACTGGAAGTGGCTTGTGTGGGGGCACAGGGGGTATGGTATGTGTTTACTTTACACGTGTGTACGTGTGTGTGTGTGTGTGTGTGTGTGTGTGTGTGTGTGTGTGTGTGTAGTGGCCCACAAGCATGTGCGCCTGCCTGATTAACCACTGCAGAGTCATTATTGTCATTACTGTGGCCAGAAGCTTAGTAAAGTCAGTTTTCCCTCAAATCATTTCCGTTTAGTGAAGATTTTATTGTTACCTGGAGTTAGTTGTCTGGTGAGTTAGTTGTCTGGTGAGAAATAGTTATTTCTGGGTGAAACTACTGCATCTGACTAAAGCATATGCTGTATTTAAACAAAGGACAATAATGACAGACCCTGATAATTCAGTTCCCTTATTGGGATTATTGATCAGTGTAAGTAGGGCTTGGGTATCTTTTTAAAGATTTACTATATACACCTGTCAAAATGGGCAACCGATTTCATGCAATACAGGAGTCGCATACATGGATATTTTTTTCACTTACTTTAACATTGAGAGATGAGACAATTTTTTTTTATTTCCCAGAGAAAATCTGTACAATCTGGTGCATCTTAATTGAATTTAAGGGAACTATTGGGTCGTAAGTTCTCCACTGAGTGCTGAGCGTTAAAGCCATCTCTGTCTGACACCATAAAATACACAGTAATTCCAGCTCCTCATTGAGGATATATAGAGCGTAAACTGAGGGTAATATCAAGACCAAGACCGTGTTGTTTACATAGTCACCATTCCAACAAATGGAATATAATATCAAGTCGTAGACATCATTTTGCCCCAAAATCAATTCAACATATTTGGTGTCTGTGGATATTTTAGCTGGACAACCCACTAGTAGCCTACTGTTTTAATTTAGGAACTATTTGAGTATTTGGTCAAACTATGGATCTAATATTCAGACTATTTGAACATTTTTGGGCAGTGAAACATTGACTCAGTAACAAATGACAGTTTGTTTTTTTACTAATGGACCCTGCTTGCATGTGGCTGTGTGCACAAGCTTTTCCGTGTGAGTGAATTAGTAAGCGATGTTAAGCAAGCCATTGGCATGTAGCTCTTGCACAACAAACCTGAGAAGTCCACCATGCGTCTCTCATCCCCACCACCACTCTCTCAGCCCCAGCCCCCCTCCTGCACTGCAGCTGCACTATGTGAGTGTGTGACCACCCATGGTCTATGCTGGCCAAGGATTAGGGGGCTCAGACTAACCCAAACCTTTTTCTCCACCACTTAACGCAAATGGCTAAATTGGTGCAGATGGCTTATGGTCAGGTAAGGTGGCGGCTCCAGCGCTAGATGTAGAAGGTTACTGTGTGTGATAGAGGGGAGACAGACAGTGTGAGTGTTTGTGAGTGCACGCGGCCGCCTGTCCAGGACCTTTGGAGATGTTATCTTGAGCACATTTCTGTTCTTTGACTGGCATGAATGTGCTCTTTCTGCCCTGCACTTACAAAGGAATTTGTTCTCCATGCTCCATCGACCCCCGGGTGCACGTGTGCAGGGAAACGTGGGAAACAATTTCATTTTTAGCCCTTGAGTGTAACCCCCGCTACCCCTCATATGTTCTCCCCCGCATCCCCTCCCCTCATTTTAATAGTTTCCATATGTCACACTTGGAGTGTGTCAACAGGAAGTGATGCGATGACTTGGTGTAATGATGCGTTGGAACATTTCCTGCAGAGGCGGTACATTAGTGTCCAGATGTGGGATTTAAAAGCTATTCGAAAAGAAAACAACTGAACAACTCTGAACTAAACTTGGTGACGCATTGAAAAATGTCTCAGAAAGACCCACTGACACTTGTATAACACTTTATGCTCAGGTGAGTGGGTATGTGTTTGGTCTTTGATTTTGTTAGGAAGTTAATGATTCTCCCGTACACACTGTTCACTCTCTCAGACACAAAACGATATACATTCACCACTAGTTGTGGCCTTGTTCTCTCCTTCAGCCTTGAGCCGTGACACATGTTCTGTTTGGAGTGATGTTGACTGAAAGAGAGTGAGAAAAGTGGATATGCATACACCGAGACAGAAATACACACATCTGCCTTTGTTTACACGAGTGAGTCAAAGCAACAGGCTTCTGGTTTCAGGCAGTATCTGGTGGGATTTAGTGCTGGGCCCCTGGAGCATAAACTATGAACTGTCGACTGGACCTTGGAATCCATCAGCAGACGAGACAGTAACTCTTAACTTGTCTGACCATAAGGCTCTTCTTTCCAAAAGGCAGACTAAATGCTCACCAAATTCCACTTCTGAGGTCATTCTTACAAGTGAACAGTCCTGATACTTAAAAGTTTGTATTTAAAAACCATTAGCCTTTATAAACCCAGTCTGGTACAGTTTAAAGGGAATTTTCCGACTTGTGGTGTTCAGTGAGTACAGAATACTGATCGAATACCACATCTTTAAATTATATTCATTTCACCCAGATAAAACTGCAATTTCTACTCAGAAATCAAATTTTCTTCAAAGCTACAAACCAGCAGATGTGCTGGACTAACATTTACATGTTAAGTACTGTTTTTAGAGCAGTGAAGAAGTGATTTCAGCATTGGTGCCTATAGTGGCATTATCATTTGTATAGAAATCAAAGTCAACTCTTGGTCTTTTCTGTTCTGTGCCCAAAGCCAAAAGGGATCCTAATATAAATAAATGAGGCAAAGTCTGCAAACTTTCATGAAGGTGGCAGCATCTGGAGGTAACACTTAGAATCTACACTCACACCTCACACTGCACACAAGAGTGAGGATACATGCAGCGAAATCTAATGTTAAAGATCAAAGTAATAGCTCTAACACCGGTGCTGTCGTGAATATATCATCCTGTGGGAAATGTTCCTCACTGTGGCATCCGGACTTGTTAGAAACATGATTCATCCCAAGTTAACATTTTGTTTTGATAGATGCAAATGTGCAGTACTTTGTTCACACAATGAAATACCACTCACAGTAAGTCCCAGCAGACTGGTTAATTTAGCAAACAAGATAATAAAGTGACAAACACATGGTGTGGATGTTTTCATTTAGCAATAAAAGAAGAGGAAAAGAACAGCAAAGGCACAGTCTCCTCTTTCTGCACTGCCTCACGCTGATCTACTCAATACTTTATCCATTAAAGTCCAGGCTTTTCTTCATAAGGTTAGCAAATACCTCCACAAGTGGCTTATTATGAAAGAATGATATGAAAGAAGTGAGAAAGAGTTTGGAAACAAATGACGAAAATACATGAGGCTGTTTTGTTCCCATTATTCTGCTGTCCACTTATTACACTGACGATAAGAAAATCTGTCGCCTGTTCCAGCTCACTAGTTTATATCTAAGTTAAAAGGGATAAGCGCTAGGATCCCGACTGCATCAACAATGCCAGCCCAATAGGCTATGCCATTTTTGGTAGAAAGCATAGAATGGGTTAACAGCACAGAGGGATTAGACTGTCCTCTGCAGCAGTTCTGTGGTGGCAGTTCTGTGGCAGACATCAAGCTTGTTGACAGAAGGATCAGTGGGCGAGCCATTGCTGGGTAACATTTTGAATTTATGTTGCACCCTTCAAGAGACGCCGGGGCGCTTTACATGTGTCAGTTGGGACAACAAGAAAAAAAAGATATGCTGACGAATGCATAGTCTTGACTATCTACTTTAGTGGGTATTGTTTTGCCTTAACCACAAATTCTATATTTATCCTTCCTTATAAATACAAACTGAGGGCAAAGAATATTTATTGGCAAAGACACAAAGAGGTGTGCCTTGGCTGAGGATATAGAACTTCAAACATGGATGCAAACATATTCAAAACTAAAATGTGAACACATGCTCAAGCCAAATGTCCCAATTAAAACCCTGAACCACAAGCCTCAATGTGTGTTGCCTAAATCGCACCTGGTTTTACAATGCATTCCTGTGTACATGTTTCAGCATCTGTAAATCTGTGTGCGTGTTTCTGAGAGTGCATTCAGTTTGTTTGTTCATTCTGTGATTTATGGCGCTTCATTATCAGCGAGCTGCAGGGGTGTTTCCAGATGTCTGTATTTTCCAGTCATCCCCTAAGATTTACTGTCAACAAGGACCATCATCCTGCAATTATTCCCCCCACTTTCTGCTGTCTCCTTTACGTAATGGATGTGCGTTTGACTTCATTGACTCAGAGGTTGTCTTACGCTACCAACCAGTGCTCATCAGTTACAAACATGTTGGAGTGATGTTGTCAAGCTGAATGAAAAAGTGTGATGTGTTAAACTGCAAAAGCACCAAAAACCATATGTGAGTCACTAAATCACGGTGGTGATAAAGTTGATGTATTTTCGGCGGCATGCCACAGAATGTCATAAAAACAAACAAGCTGCCATTGAGCACAGGCTGTCTGAAGAATGTATTCCTTCCACGTCAGATGCTAAAACAAAAAAGTATGCAACATGAGTCAGGCTGAAACATGTGGATGATGTCAACTAATTTCATGACAGCATGTGTGCTGTGCTTTGCTTTTCGATGTGGTTTTCTAGAGACATGTGTTTATTCAACATATCTTCTCTCTCCTGTTCCTGGAGTGCTTCATGCTAAGACTGTAGCCTTGAATCGACAGGAAAAACAAGATTTCCTTGTGGGGGTGGAGGAGAGGTTCACCGTCCACATCCTGCTCCAAACACAAGTCTTTTCTTTTTTTAAATCACAGCGGGCCTGTGTTTGTCTCCGTGTTACAGCTGTGCTCAGCAGGGGAGTGACCTTGGGGACAATGACACCACACAAAGCAGCCAGCGTGGCCGTGACCAGAGCCACTACTGGCACCCCATGTCAGACTGAATGGTGGCTGATTTCATTGCTCTCTGACTCATTGTGGCCGACTACAGTCTTTAAGCCAAATATATGGTTGGAACGTATTTGTAGGCAAACTTAATTACGTATATGGCACATGGTGTTGACTATTGTCCAGAGATGGGAAATAGAGAAAGTGGGAGCAAATGTAGAAAGCAAAAAAAAAAAAAGGCAGTGAAAGTAGCACAAATATTGTGTCTTCTGTCTAAGTGGGGCATTGAGAAGGTGTGGTTTGGATAGAGGATGTTTGGGGACTGTGAGGCTGCCAAAGCGGAAGACAGAGGAAGAACAGAGCAGAGATCTGCAAGTGACCTTAGCACGCAAACCACATCGCTTCTATTGTCCAGCAAAGCACAGACAGATAAAGAGCTATGCACATACATAACCAAGTGACAGCGAATCCTCTTTCTGTATTTTTAAAAACTAAAAATATCTCTCAATCAATCATCTCCAGATAATTCCCTTGATTCCTGACATGGAAACTTGAGATTTATTTTATGAAATCTGTGTCAAACAGCAGCATAACCACCTAAGGAGATGACAGGAGTTGTGTGTGGAGTGCTGTTGCCTGGAGACAGAATACAGATCCAAACACAGGGTTAAAGGTTGCCCTGTTGTGGAATGTTTACCAAAGATGGAGGGGATAAGGGCAGCACCCTCCATGTCTCCATATGCAATGCCCCCATGCTAAATATAACAGACCGCCGTGCTCTGCGGCGAGTTCAGTACCTGAGGCCTTAAGGGGATTCTGAGTATATGTCTTGCTGGTGGGAACACTAAGCACTGAAGGTGACTGATATGTTGTTTCCGACTGTAACATTCAGAGGAAGGTGGTCAGGGGTCAGCGGCCTCCACCCACCTCTGCGGCTTGGCACATCCTCTGCAGCCACAAAGCCCTAAAAATAGAGTGACATAACAAATGCTTCTCGCGCCAAGCATACCCCTAGTTTGTTTAACGGTTGCTAATACAGCAAACAAAAGACATAATGCATTGAAATCATCATTTATGTGTCAAACAATGCGAAAAATGTATTACTTTGATCCTCAGATGTAAATGTTTGACATTTTTCTTTGTCTGACAAAACAACTTTTTTCTTTCTAGTCTGCATTTTTCAACAATTAATTGATAAATGACTTGCATACCTACATATAATGTAAACCTAAACAAAGATTCATAAAAACACAATAAGACACACCTGTTGCAACACAACAATGCAAAGCCAAACATGCGTTGTAAGACACCTGTTACACTAAGCAAGTAATAGAAACCTGCCAACAAAAACACTCTGGGCAAAGAATAGCAGTTCCACCATGAGAAAAAACACCTGCTGTGGCACAACATCCGCGAGATGTTAGCCCCACATTCGATGCAAGAATAACAGCCACCTGCTGAAGGCTAACAATAGCCACCAGCTAAGCTATTAAAAAAATCTGTTCACTTGAACCCGATGCCTTATCCACAGCTGTGAGTGAACGATACTGTACATGCCAAGTGAATGGCCCTTTCATCACCAACGTACACAGACACATACCATCGTTTATCATGGTTACATAAAAGGACGGTGCGAGTATGTGCTTGGAACAGTCACACCACAGTGTTACTATAAACACCAGGAGGTGTCAGGAGGACAGTAACAACACTGACTTCTTGCATAATCCAGCATAAGATGGAAGGAATTCAAAGGCACGATGATAAACATGACAAGCGCCCATGTACACACACACACACACGCTAGTAGTTTGCAACCATCCAGAAGACATGAGATAAGACGTTCACACCCAACCACCCCCCTCGAAACTTTCCACACTGTTATAATTTTTACAGCTGTTTTGATGCCTAGATAAACATCTGGCAGCAATGCAGATTTTATAGAGTTGCATATGTAACCTTTTAATAGAGGTTTCAGAAAGTACTCAGACCAATTTTTCTACACTTTATGGACAAATGCATTTTGCCCGTCAATCTACTCCCAATAAACAATAATAACTATCAAAAATCGAAAAAGTATCTAGACCCTTAATTTGGTACTTTGTAAACGCCTGGTTGACAGCTTTTACACTGTAAAATGACAGATTCTTCTTGGGTCTCTATCGGCTTTGTACTTCATGGCAAATCCTATCGAGCTTCCTGAGATTGGATGGCTTCTTTTATTTAACATTGCTTGGATTTTGGCTGTGTTTATCATGTACATCTCTCTATTTCTTTTCTCTTTCATATTTTATTCTTTATATCTTTATTCTATTTTGTTCTTTCTACCTTGAATTGACTGCTGCTGTAACAAGTTTCCTTTCGTAATTAATTAAGTCTTATCTCATCTTATCTTAAACATTTACACAGTACAAGATTTGTTTTAACTGTATGTCTTGTTCTAGTCACTGTATATGAAGGGAAAAAAGTAATATGATCCGACAGCAGTCAAAATAATCAAATTATTCTGAAGCTTGTACTGTTACATCATTGTCGACACTAATCAAAAATAATCTGACACAAACGCGATAGATATTTCGCGGGGCTGAAGTTTGAATTTGGTGTTTTTGTTGCACTGTAATCAGTTCTGGTAATTCAGTCACTATGTAATCTCTAATAATAAAGGACAAGAACAATCAGGTGAACAGCATGATGACTAATACTTGGAGAGAGGACGTGTTAATTCACATTACACTGTGAGATTATGTTCACGTCAAAGGTCACATATTCCCCTCTGGGAAGATTTTATGGTGAAATCCTGGCACGACACACAGCCTTCCCTGTTATTTAGAATTTAGTAGATATTTATTCTAAATTATAAAATCAAATTACAGTAATTATTCTGTGCTTGAATAACCTCTTCTATCCATGTTTCATTTTTATTATCAACTAAACACAACTGTGATTTCAGATTGAATTAAAGCCGTAACCTCCACCGTTCTTCCTCATGTTGACATCATTGAAAGGATTTGTATTGTGTGGCTAGAAAGATTAAGTGGGCGTCACAAAACTTAAACTCTGAAAGGTCTCAAAAGACCCCTACAACTATTAACCAGTGAGAATCCCCTTCATGAAGTCATCATCTGTTTGGCCTCAATCAATCACCCCACAGGGCCTCCACTGTAAAAAAGCCTCCCATTAGGCGCAGTGAAAGCAGTGTTTACCCAAGCTTAGTGAGTTACCTTGGGTTACTGCAGGAATGGAGGCCGCGGAGACAGTTGGCCACAGACACAATACAGCTCACATTATTGAATATGTTGATATGCGCATCTTGAATAAATATTCCTCTTTCGTGTGACAGCAGAAAAGTTGTGACAAGACAAAGCAAAGTCGGGAAGGAATTGAAAGAGATATGAAGAATTCAGACTTTTCCACGGGTTGCAGGTTTTTGTTCTGGTGAGATAAGAGGACTGTTTAGCAACAGAACCATCCTGCCCTACGTTTAACTCTTATGCAACTATGCATCACTTCATCAGGAGATAAAGTGTCTTTTTTTCATTTCCATTCAAACAATCACTTGCTTGAGTGCCCAGTCCGCCGGCCCTGTTCACTTTGCACTCGCTCTGAGTGTCAAAGCAAGGCTGACAAAGTCATTAAGTGAGCAAGCAAGGGGTTTGAAGACGAGTGTCTCACTTGAAGTGTTTCCCCCTTCCTCCCCCTTTTCCCTGGCTTTTCACCTCCCTGAGCCCACCTTCTGACCCTTTTGTTGGGGCGAAGGGGTGTACATCTTTGGAACCAGGCTAATTATAGAGTTTTAACGTCTGCTTGGCTAAGCCTTAAGTGCTGGGGGACATTCCTACAATTAGGAAATTCAGTATGAGTGTGTGCGTGTGTTGACAAATTCTGGTTCAAAATCCAGTCGTCACTACTTCAATGGGGTGTTCCAGGGTGAAGACTTGTTTTTTAAGGTTTAGGTTAGAATTAGATTTGAGTAAAGGACGAGGGAATCAGGCAGTCCTCACAAATATACATAGAAAGAACAACATGTTTACGTTTGCTGTTATAAATTCAAACCTTTGTCCAACTACATCCCCAGAAATAATGTATCATATAAGGCACACATAAAGCTGTTTAACAGTAGCTCTATGCATATCTAAAAGTCATGAAAAGTATTTTAATTGTAAGATCATGGACACGCTAGAAAAACCAAAAGCCACTACAAACCTCAATTATGTACAATCAACATTTCAAGGGCTTAATATCATCAAATGAATCAGTGTGTGTGTGTGTGTGTGTGTGTGTGTGTGTGTGTGTGTGTGTGTGTGTGTGTGTGTAAGAGGGAGTCATTAACCACCTCACAGCCAAGATATTTTTGAATGACCTCATGTCTCTTTTTCATTATGGTGCAGATGTTTTCTGATACAACACGTAGCTCCTGACTTACCCCGCTCTTAGGTTTTGCTCCGAGGGCAGGTACAGGTCCCTGAGGAGGAGGAGGCAGCAGGACTGTTTGGATGAGGAGGGTTTTGTGACGTGTGTACAGACCCTAAATCCGACTCCTGCACACGAAAAAGGAAAAGAAGATGGTAATGCAAAATTAACATTGTTGCACTAAATGTAATTATCTCCTTGTAATGTTTCTGTTTTTCCTTATTTATAACAAAAATCCTTTTGCTGGTAAAAAAGTTTATCAGTATTGTATAAGGTAGATGAGTGATGATCCTTCAGTCTTATCACATTGCTATGGCTACAGTGGCCACTAGGGGACAAACAAGTTTATTACATATGAGGGGAAATGAGTTTTTAAGATGCAGCTCATGAAACCCTGTGGCTAAGTGCAGGTTGATTTAACATGATAAATCACAGGTGTGTACCAGGAGTGGTCGACGATGGAGGGTGGGGGTGCTGTCCTTGGAGGAAGTGGCGCTGAGGGCGTTCTCAATCTCCTGATCCAACTGGTCCAGCTTCATCAGCAGCAGCACCATCGAGTCCAGTCGAGCATGTTCACGCTGAGCACGGAGAAAAACAAGACCAAACTGTTTTATTGAGCTCCTACATGTAGCAGGACGTATTGGTAAATACAAAGAAACAAGAGATGTTTATGGCCTTTTAAAGGATGCATTTGTTTCCCCTGCTGACTGAACTGACTCTAAACAGTATAAACTGAAATGACAAATCAGCCCAAAACAACTTCCGAGCTTCGCACCTGATCTAAACAAGGGACATTTAACCTTCTTCTCTTGATGATGTCATGTTTTGTGTGTTACAGTCATCTGACCACTAATAAATTAGTGGTCATATCAAATATACAAAAAACTACCTGTGATGTCTCAGCCAATTAATGCCTGACTACATTCTGACAACTCAACATTGGCTTTTGTCCCTTCATGACAAAAAGATATGTTCAGGCTTCTTTCTTTTCTCCCTCCTCTTGCTTTCCAACCTCTGTCTCCTGACTCGTACACCCCCTGCTCTTGCTGTAGCCTTCTCCACCCTGTGCTTATCTTTTTATAACATCTCTGGTCCATTTCTTAAAATCACATGAGCTCAAGGTATCTAGTATTTCGCCCTTAGTCCTCTAAAGCGCTATGCACGCATAGATTAACTATCCATCAACACACTGCGATAACAAGTCTCACACTGACCTCAGGTGGTGTGTCTCCAGTAAAACAAGCTAAATGAGACACACATACCACTCTGTCTTTTACTGCACCTCTTTCCTGTTTTATTTGAAGCACTATAAGCCCTTGTTTCAATATATAAAATCTCACTCCACTCTAAATTTCCACTCTATTTTCATTTCCTTGTGTTCTCCATGTTCTTTATCCTGGCTCTGGGTGTGGCTCTCTGTCTGAGCTTCTCCACTGAGATGACCCCCCCGCCCCTCCCCGAGAAATTACATCACACGGCTGGACTCATTAGTCCCAAACAAACCATGTTACAATATGGTCCAACAGACCCTGTAAAACACTTTATGAGGGTGAGCTCATGGGACTAAGCCACTGTGACTGCATGTTTGTGCAAAGGTACAGAATCACGTCAACATGTAAATGGAAGCCTTGTTGTCACGAGTTGCATCTGTTCCTCAATGTGAAACACTTCAGAGACATCTCATCCGAGTTATGTAGGATGAATTCAATCCTTCATACATATCAAGCATGTCCTCAGAAGTGGCTACTGTGGCTTGAAATTGTTTACGATGGGTGTGCACGGATGACAACATTCATATGAACCGAGTTGTGACTAATGCTAATGGGTGTGCTGTTGACAGGCTCATGGATCTGCATCACGACACGAGGATCCTCGCTCCCTAATAGCGTCTTATGACTGGCGCGTTTTACATTTATTTTCCAGTTAGTGCCTAATTAGCCCGTCAAGAGCAGTTCCTGTTGGGTTTGCTGAGAGAGAAAACAAGACATGAGGGGCCGTGTGTGCCAGAGTCACAGGTTGATGCCGTCGCTGGTATTCCTCGCAAGCATGTTGTCCCATATTGTCTCCTTGGCACACGTTTCACAATGCAACATTGTATGGTGGTAAAACAATGACATCTTTACGAGGCCTCGCTGAATGAACAAAAGCATCTGGCTCGAGATGGCAACAACAACCACAAAAAGTGCAAAACAAGTGCAGCGCCATGTCAGGCGCCTCCGAGAGGCAAGGTTTTTTAGGGGGCATTCTGGTGGTTTGGTTGTTCTCAGATGGTCTCTTTTCTCCCTTTCCTATCTTTTGAGGTTTGTGTTACATTCCTCCCCACTTCCTGTTTTTTTGAGATGGGAGAGAGTTCCCACACTGTTTGAACTCATAGACCCCTCCTTCCCCTTTTCCCTGCTCTCTTTTTTCAAACCCCCTCTTACATTTGGTGGCCAGCATCCCATTTCTCAGACCTGTCCATTAAACCGAGGGTCTCTTTTCTCCACTGTGCTAAACATAGAGAGCAGAGAATCTTGAATCAAAACACTACACGGACACTCATAATGTGGGTATTTTCATTCATAAACAGTGACCAGAAGTCAATAAATAAGACGGTAAAACAGAAAATAAAAGAGCGAGCAGACAGAGGGCGAAGTTGCCAAGTTGTCTTTTGTTGGATAAATGACTGTTGAGCCAGTTTAGCCCTGAGGTCAGGATAAGGACTTGTTGCTAAAACAAATAAACACAGCGACAAAGCCCAATATCAGGCTAATCTCGAGCCATTATGCAAACCAGATGGGTTCATTTTACAAACTGAATCCTCAACAATAACATGGTTTACTGGAAACACTACCATTTCTTCAATATGTTGTCAGGGTCAATTCCTGCTGCAAATGTCAATTTATTAGACGACATTGTTTCAGTCATTTTCTTGATAATATTCACGATCCTTTTCGACATATTCCCTCCCTTGTTGATATAATAATGTTAAATTTTACTGTCATTTTTCTGTTTTGCCCTCATGATCTTGCCTTGAGCACGTTTAATTAGTAAACTGCCTTTGTACAGAATGTAAATAGACCCTGTGGTGAAAGCCCTGTTGTCAAAGAGAAGAGAAGCTATTACCATATGCTCGATGGATTGCCTTGGCGCCTTCCACCTTTATGGCTGAAGGGGGGAGGGGGGGCATTTATTCCAAAGGTTTGAAGTCATCCTAAAACTGAAATTGGATCCAATGGAAATAAAATGTGGCACTGGTTTTCCATGTCCCTACACTGGACTGCTCTCTCATTTAAGGCAGCTGGTCGAGTGACATCAACAAGACAAGAAATGTGAAATGTGAAATAATGGAATAATAATAATAATTACATTAAATTCTTTGGAATTACACAACTCATTTGCTTCTCAGGAACACAGATCATCATAGCTAATTTAAAGAAAAGCCTAAAAGACATCTGTTTTATATTATTTTAGGGGGGGTTTCAGTCTGCATTAGCCTTAGCAACAATATGACAACACGCACATACACTATCTGTTTAGATCCAGATGTAGCAGACTGAAAATACATTTGACCAAGTTAAAAACACATCTGAATATGACCAAACACTCCCACAAAGCACCAGAATGCAGCACAGTGAGCACACTGTCACATAATAAAAACCATGGCCATCAGAACAAAAATATAAAGCCATTATTCATCTCATAGCACGCTTCTGTGTAACAGGCTGTTCAAGCTAAAACAACACGGATAGTCCTGTTTGTTTTAAACTCATATAAAAGCAGTGGTTAATGATTAACAGACCCAATCCTATATGTGCACAGCCAGGACATTTTTGAGGTAGTAATTGTGTAGAAATACTCATTTCAATGTTCGTTCTAAAATTACTACTATTTGACAAACACATTTCAGCAACACTTTAATTCAACTATCATATTTAAATGCAGGATATTAAATTACACATTCATTAAATCTTATTGAATAGAGCTATTAAAAGGTTACCACAATTTTTAGTCTTGGGATGACCCTGTTGTAACCCTGTACAAAGATACAACTCTGAAATCAACTCAAGCACATGACTTCACATTGAACGCTGTCAGATTTGCTGTTTACAAGAGGGTGGTTGTCTTCGACTAGAACATATCACAAGAATTTGATGCTCCACAATATGGTACTTGTCTAAACAACATGCCTGCTTAACGCGTGATGAGTCGTAAATAAAGGATTTCTTGTTGTCATTCCAAAAGGTCCAACGCTGCAACTTCACATAGTGAATAAATACCATGTCAGTTTCCTGGCTTTTGCTTTTTGTTCCAATGAGCTCAAATTCATGAAGTGTTCATTGGGTGTTTGGCACTTACAAGCTGACTGGCCAGCAGTGTGTAAATAGAACAACATGCAGAATCGGTTGGAGAAAGCTGTTTCAGCCTTTCTCCCCTGAAATGACTCGAGCGTCCGAGTCCCTCTACATTCATAGTCCTCATGTCCTTATAGGACCTTGTTTTGCAATGCGTGGTTGAGAAAGAGCAAAACATTTCACAGATCTCCCCACTCACAGATCTGTAAGCATGTGAGAGTGAAGTCATTGTTTTCCTTGACGCTTGCCAGAGTGTGGGACAAAAATGATTTACAGGCCATTTATGCCCAGTAAGTGTCAGCTTGTGTCAAGAAAGAACTTAATCCGAGCTGCTGAAAGGCCAGAGCCACAGTAACTAATCAGAAACAAACACAAAAGTAATATTTACAACAGTAATAAAGTCACAGATCTATATAATATAAATCCTTACCTTTCTCATGCGCACTTTGACCACGTTGTCCTCTGTCAGATCCACACACGTGTTTGTTCCATCTGAAAGTGGACTGGAAAGGTGTGTGTCACTGTAAGTAACTGCATGTACGGCCTCATCTGCTTCCTCCATGCTAGACACTGTGGCTCCTGGCCTGTGGTGTTCCCTCTGACCATCTGCCACCTCAGAGGCAGGTGACTCACTGGAGTAACGTCCAGAGGCTTGGTTGCCATGGATTCCTTCTGGTGAATGCTCATCATTGACCTCTGCGGAGCATGATGGCAGGTTTTGGGCAAGCTGCTCGCTAGCTGTATGTTCATCATTTATATGAGACGGCTGAACATCTGGATTTTGGGCCATATTCAAGTTAACGTTCTTTTGAAGATCCAGTGCCGGGGCGTCCTCTGGCTCAATGCAGCTAACTTCTAGGATAGTGTCCAGTTTTGAAGAACTATTTTCCAACAACTGATCGATGGTTTGATCCTCGGAAAAAGACAACTCCTTGGACATTGCGCTCGCATCCACGTCTTCTGTTGGTTGACTTCTTGAGGTCATCGTTTCCACATACTGGTCTGCACTCTGAGTAATGTTTGTCGGCCCGAGGTCTTTTTCTTTATGTCCAGTGTCCCCTTGTCCAGAGGGCACGTTGCTGGTAACTGTCAGAGAGCAACACTGGCCTTTGAAACAAATATCAGATGACGTGATTGGCCCATACCTGACTTGTGCTGTGTTCTCGCCGCTTCCTGCTTGTGCCCACTCCTCTCCCTGAGGCCTATTCATCTCTATCATTTTAATATTACATTTTTCCAATGAAGTCTGGTCGGATATTTCACATCCACGAGCCTGATCCAATACCCCAGTGCAGTCGAGATGATCTCGCTCTCCTCCTCCTCCTCCTCCAATGTCTCTTGAGTGACGTGTAAGTCCTGTTTTTTCATTTAAGGTTTCTAGGTCATTTAATTTATCCAGCTTGTCAGCAGAGTCTGTGCTCCAGCTTTCCCTTACCCCATGGTCCCTTTCTCCATCTACCACTGAAGTCGCAACTGGGTCTGCAGCAGCAATTTTGTTACCCGGTGACATGGCATCACCGCCCTCCATCTTATCAACTGAACTGTGAAGCACAACACTAGTTAAAATCACATTTGCACCAGCGTGCTCAGATGTCGAAAGAGTCTCTTCCTCAACATCTGGGAGGTCAGTTTGAGGTTCCAGTTCAGCAGCAATGGACCCGTTTCGCGTGGCCCCAGAGATTTCAGGAGGTCTGCTGTAACCCTCTGTGTGGCTCTCCTTTGTGTCCTGATGATTTGGATGTTTGCCAGACTGGTCACCAGCAGATTCAGACAGTGGAAGCCCATTGTTAGAAGAGATAGAGATGCTTTGTTGCTTTTCACGAGAGATATGTGGCCTTTTTAAGACACTATCGTCATTGCAGATGTTGAATCTCTGGCTAATCTCTGTGCCTATTTCACCTTCACCGTTGATCGTTTTCTCAGTGTGACTGCTGCTGCTGCTATCAGCTGCACAAGACAGATTTGCAGTCAACAACCCACTGTTACAATGACAGTCTCCAGAACTCCTCATGTTTGCGGTTTGGAGATTCACGGATTCAGAGTCCCTTTGGGGAATATTGTCGACATCCACCAACTCAGGAGGTCCATGATTTGACTCCTCCTGCAAACCCACTGGAATTTTGTCATTGTTTCCCATTAGCTTCAACTGCTCAATGTCAGTATCGTCATCCCCAACGGAAGCTGTCACTTCATGTGTCTGAGCCAGGTCCTCTGTGGGCAGTTGATGACACCCCTCAGGCATAGAGGCACACCTCGTCCGGCGACCTTGTTTGGAAGCCCCTGCTCCCATCCGAGGAGGCCCCTTGCTGTCCACTCCGGGACAGCAGACCAGATCCAGATCGTCATAGCTGTACTGTAATCCTGAAGGGTGGGTCACATGCTCCTCCCAACTCCTTTTCCGTATGGCTACTGGCATGGTGGTCAGCCTGCGCTGTCCCATAAGAGCTGCAAGAAAAGTGGGTAAACAGCCAAGTTAGAGTTTGCAGTAAGTCAATGTCTAGATGATAATATGGTAAATAACATTACACTTCTGAGAAAAGAAAAGAGGCCAGGAGACTTGCGTGGGCGGTCAAGAGGGGCGTAATTACATTGCATTCAGTTTCTTGGAAAGTAGAAACTCAGCTGGTTCTGTATAAAATGACACCAGCCCCCTGTTATTCTCATCTAACATGGGAAACTGATACGTTCACATAGCAGCGTGCCAGCGACTCTGAGAGAGAACAACAGAGCAGCCTGGATTCTACATGAAGAGAACTGTCCAGATAAAAGCAGATGCACCTTGTTTACTTTTTAACATCTTCACAAGGTGACACCTCATTGATCAACAAACATTCAAACTGGCTGACTATCATTCCGCACACGTCCGTGCTCCCACAGATGAGAGTGATGCAACTAAAGGAAACTAAAAGTGAAACGTTACTCAGGGTCCCTGAACAGCCGGTTCTCTGGAATCAAAAGTTAAACATCATGGGTTCGATCAGAGGATTAGAACCGAGCTCTGTGCCGTGTATTTTTTTTCTATTGTTCTAGGCCAGAATGTACAGAAGTGAGGGGACACAAGGACTCAGCAGCAGGATGCACTAAATCAAAGCTCAACATCTGCCATATAAAACAAAAACTGTCAGGATAGAAGCATAAGTACAGAGATGTACAGTCGGAAACCCTACTGCTGTTTTACAGTAAGTGACTGGAAACTACAAAAATGTTTTTTATATTATACAATTTCAATACAATATAAACATTTCTTTTCATATATAATTACACTTAAGTTGTGGCAAAGGAACATATTTTTAAAAAAAGCAATTTCTACATTATGTCACTGGGTTCCTTCTTAAAGGTTTCTTAAAATCCTAAATTAAAGAAATGGAACATATTTAAAAGCAGGTGTTTCTGCCTTTTCACCTTTTGTTTCCTCAAAAGTGGAGCTGGATCACACCAACTGCCATCTGCGCCTTCTGGCATCAACCTGCACCTGGTTATTGGTTAAGTAAGGGAGGTCTCAAAAAATGTCCGAAAGCTGTTGCTCCTTCCACTTCCCCTCGTGCCAACAGCAGAACTGACAGCTCAATACAGTTGAGATATTTCATGCTAGAGTACCAACGGTTACTTCTTGTAAATCATCCAGTGTTGACAGGTTGTTTTTTTTGTTACGATCCAGTAAACGTGTATTCGGTAATTAAATATGAGGTTTCAGTTGAAGGATTTGCTGTGAGCCCAGTTATCCAGAGATGTTTTCCTTTTCATTCATCCAGCGAAAAAACAAAAATCTGTCCACAATTGAGTAAAGTAAATCCATCTCTTTCCAAGTGACTTGACATATGCTATATTTTGTCAGCAGTCCTTAGTCCAGGTTTCTGCAAGCCATTCTCTGGACTGCAGTCTGTATCCTCACTGTAAAACTGCCGGACAGGCAGTGAAGCCCCCAAAGGCAGGCAGAGAGCCGAGGAGCAGCGAAAAGTCCATAGACAACTTCCATCTTGATCACATTAAGGTTTTTGCTGACGCTGAATGCCAAAGAGTCGGGGTGGTGTAAGAGGGGCCGGGTTTTCTTTTCCCCCACTCCACCCCTCTGCTCATCTCCTGCTCTATCCCTTTTCTCATCATGTCCCCTCCCCGATGGTTTTGACAGGGAGTCTGAGTCACATCCTAGGAGCCCCATCCCCCGTCTCACAACTCACCCAACATATTATAGGCATTTATTCACCCCCACCCTCCTCCAATGTACTTTCTCTCCTCGCTCTGTTTTTGAAACTTACTCTCGACTTCTTCTCTCAAAACTCGTGTCCTTCCTCTGTCACAGTGGACTTCATTCTGCCTTAGATTGCTATTTCACTAAGCTGGGTAAGGCTCCCTCCACTTGGTTTTGATTAGGACCAGACAGGCTGCCTCGTAAGACCGCTGGCTGTGAGCCAAGAGAGATTGCTCCTATGTTTTGGAAGTTATATCTGAGGCATGTTTTTTTTAGGTTTTTTTAAATGTCATGTTGTTACTCTACAAGCATTCTTAACCAAACACACAGGCTCTAATGAAATAAATACTTAAGATATCTTTAAAGATATGGTTTAAGAAATATTGTTTTCTTTCAACTATTCTTAAAAAAAAACAAAAACAGTAGACATAAAACATTATATGACAATATCTTTGTTTTAAATGAAACCAAAGCAATGCATTTAAGGACCCAAATGCCAGCAATACGTTTCCAAATATAGTCATTTGTCAGACGCACTTAGTAGAATTAAAAAAGCAAAGCCAGAGATATTTACACATGATGTCACTGAGACCATTTAAGATAAATGTTAATCAGTCAACTAAAATAAACTAAATATTTCCACAGATTTCCATGTGCCAGTGAAAGACCTCCAGACCCACCAATACAAAGTACACTTCATAAACGAACTAGAACGGCAGTCAGTAGAGCTCATACTGACGCAGAGCCCAACAACAGTCTCCTTAAACACTTCATCAAACCGCACCAAATTGCACACACTCATGGAAATCAGTCCCCTGAACGTGCCTCAAGACCTAAGACAAAAATGCAAAATGCAATCATCTCGCAATGTTAAAAAGAGTGGGAAAGAAAATCCTGGATCTGCATCAAACTTTTATTGGATATTTCCCTGACACACCAAGTTTGATGGAAATAGGTTCCTTAGTTTTTGTGTAATCCCGCTCACAAAGGAACAAACCCTGAAGAAAACAAAACCTCCTTGGTGGAGGTAACAGCACCCTGGCAATAACACCTCTTCCTGTACCCTCCACTAAAAACAAATCAAGTTGTGACCATATCCATCATGAAACCTTTTAGTCAACAAAACCAGCTGCACAGAAACAGCAATGTGTCAAAGCAATGGGGACAATCCAAACACAAGGGAAAACTGGAATGAATCCCCCTCTGACTGCTGCCGCATCCCTGGCCTCTAACCTCTGGGTCATCCAGATGTGAGGTGAGGCTCTGGATGAGTCTTTTCTTAGGGGCCTTGCTGGGAAAAACTGTGCGCTGCCGTCAGTGTTGGCTCACCAGGGACACAGATGGTCATACTCAAAGGGGAAGGATCCAAGGACAACAAGACTCCTCTGTAACATGTCACATGATGCGCTCTGCAGTTATGCCAAGCGCAGTGTAAACGAAATACAGATTTTTTTTGGTCACAGCAGCTTACATGTGGATATGGATGATGATTGAAGTGCAGAGGCCCACACAGAGCACGACTCAAGCTATCCACTCATTACCTCCTGTGGACATCCAGGCATATACTGTAATTTAAAAGACCAGGCCGGCCCCTGCCAATCACACCATCCTCTACTGTTACAGGGCAACTGGTCTACGTCACAATCTGATCCATCAGCGACGTTGTGCAAACACATTCAGTCAACACGGGTGGGAAGGAACACCATCAACAAAGTCTGCGTGTGTGTGGTTTTGTATGAACTACAATGTGCTGAAGCATTAAACTGAAGCATTTAAAAAGGGCAGCTTGAACAAGAGTTTACAGGAATGTGACGTGATGGTTGCAATCGAGAAAAAGTACGGGGATCACCATACCATTAATCCTGAGGCGACCTCAATTTGTTTAAATGTCACTGCAATCCACGATTGTTACCTCCACCAAGGGGGTTATATTTCCACCCATGTCCATTTGTTTGTAAGGAAGATTAAGTCAAATCTACTGGATGGATTACTGCGTAATGTGGTGGATCAGTAAAGAAACTGGAGGTTCGAGAAAATCTTCATTACTGTCTTTAACAATGTGATATTTAGGGGACTAATTTCTTTAAGTGTGTCAAATTGGGTGCAGCTTGATTGACTCTAATGGGACTGTTGGGCGTTGGTGGATGTATCCACACAACCGAGTGTCATTCTGGTGGAGATATTGCATCCTGCTCCTTCTGACTGACAGACCAACCAATATGTCGCTCCCTGGATTCATCTGGCTACAAATGATTAACTCTTATTATAACGTCTCTCTTATTACAGTCATATGACTAAACCTCATCTTTTTTGTGGTTATCTGTGTGGATGAGTGTGCAATGCAGTCTATTCTCGACTGAGTAAATGCTTTTGTACATAGTTATTTTTTAGTATGTGAACATTTATTTAGCCTTGAGAGTCATCATTACAGGCCAAACTCTGTCGCTGTCCCACATCACAGAGGATGAGCATGAACTTTCTCATCAGCGCGCAGCATCATAGGTCACATGTCTGGAGTGGTTACATACATGGTTAAGAAAGACCTATTCATGATTCACCCTATAATCCCCCACTGTTCGAGCTTCTTAAGTGGAGCAGTGAGGGCCCAAAGGAAACAGCCTCACATTCCTCACTGATATAGTTTATTATTGGAAAAATAAGCCAGTCTAAATCATGGGCATTGAAGAACACAGAGTGTTTGCCCAAGTAGGAAAATGTAGGTGACGCTTTTGGAGAAAAAAAAATAAGAAAAAAACACTTTCCCTCCCATAACTGAGTCATTTTGAGTCCTTGCATATACAAAGGCTGCTTTGAGAAAAATAGTTGCTCCCTTTTTTAAGACTTCTTTAAATAACTTGTTTCTAATGTACTTGCAGTTATATGAAATTAGAAAAAAAAAACAAATCTTGGGTTCATTTATACTAAAAGGAAAACTAAACAAAATGCTAAGAATCTCATCTGAAGCTCTAAAAATACCATCAGCAGACCACACCAAGATCCTTGCAGTCCTTTCCTGTTACTGGCTTTGCCCTGTGGTTAACAACTGCTTCTCAAAAGGCCAGAGTCACGCCGGCCTAAATAACAGGGTTTGATGCCTGGGTGGGAACTTGAGCAATTGCAATATTCTTGAATGAAACATCCCAGTGTAGATGATGAAACTAAAGTGCATGTGAACAAAAACTGGTTCTGAGCTGCTTGGCTGTTTTAATTAAAAGCTCATCCTCAATCATCTGTTGATTTTAACTTGTTTTTTCTCGTTAGGGGCTAAGTGGAAGAAGTCGTCGTGGGAGACAACAAGGGGGTCCTTGGACACTGATCGTGGTTTATGGTGTGACTGCTACCGTGGGAACAGGAAGTACAAGTTATTAAGGGGACAGACCATAACAGGCTAAAATAATCTATCTAATCTTCTTGTGAGAGGGTCTCTGTGTGCATGTTTGTGTATGATACAAGGGAGGATGTTATATTGGTGTGTGTGTGTGTGTGTGTGTGTGTGTGTGTGTGTGTGTGTGTGAGGTTGAAGTGGAATTGGTTTGTCAAATCAGATGATACAGACCTTGTGTCATCTTAAAATTTCTATGACGACAGTGGAAAACACTGTCTCAAACACAGACAGTCCAATCAGTGTTCACTGTGTAGCTACTATCTGTTCTCTGTTTTTGTCTGACGTGATAAAAAGGCTCACATCAGATGACACTGTTCTTACTATAAAACAAACATCTTGAGACAAACATTTTTCACAGTCCCTGCATTTTTGTTGGATAACATTTGGTCAGATGAATCCGAGGTGATACCGTGAATTTTACATCAGCAAATACAATATCACCAGACTGGTGATGAACTTCATCTATTAAGGCTCCAATGATTTTGCCGGTATCTTGTATATTCAGAGCGTAACACAATACTATGTCCATGAATATCCTATTTTTGTATTGCTGCTTGTAAACATTTTATTTGATTCATAAATAATTGGATAAGCTTTTATTGTGCTTTTTAGAAACCTGAATCAGTGGATGGATGAAGTACAGGCTTTTTAGAAAGCAGGAGACTAATGCATATATAAACAGTCTGTTCCAAACAAGACCACAAAATGGAGACTTCCCAGAAGATTCCTCTCCTGAACAACAGTGAATCTTGAACTGGGATGTCATCCTGGATCAGAATATAAGAAAGCCATCACAACTTAAAAAACTCTTGCCTCTCACAGTCCTCCATCTTGTATAAGACAGGTACATACGTAAGTGTTATACTATCAGGTCTTTGTAGTTGAGAGAAAGTGTTCTGGTCCAGGTCCCCAGTCTACTCTGTCCAGAAAAGCAGAATCATTGTAGATCAAGTGGAGCTCGATGGCTGAACCAAAATGAGATGGTCCAGTCTCCCATTTGCTTTAAGTTGGCCCGAGAAGGATCCACTCATCGGAAACTTTGTTTCTTGAGAATAGAAGGATGTACTTAAAGGAGCCTTCGAAAGGGGACGACCTTGTCGTACCGCTATGACGCAATCAGTTTTGAACAGCAGCCTCTGGATGCAGCCCCTGAATTGAGACACAGTTCTTGCAGTTGATTGGTTTTGTCTTCATGTATCCAATCCATGTCTGAAGACTGTGGGAGGAAGGCAGAGTACCTGGAAAAAACCCATGCAGACACGAGGAGAACATACAAACACAGAAAGGCCCTGGCCAAACCCAGACTGGAACTAAAAACCTTCTTGTTGTGAGGCAACAGTGTGAACCACTCAGGCTATATGAATAAAACTGATTTGACTTTCCTTCCAAAGCATTCAGCCCATCTCCTCTTAAACGACATCCTGATTGTTAGCGGTTAATGTAGCAACCTGTTACATCAGGAATTACATCCTTGCAAGGACAAAAAAATATAATTTCACCACAGAGTACGAGGATACACTGTGAAAGTGAACGCAGTCTAAGTGCTACTCACTCTATCTACCTGCATCTCATCCTGACGGTTCCATATGGATCAGGACATAGGGTGGCAACAACAGCTGGATTCCATTGGTTTTTCTCTGACTTAGACACATGGCCGATAACCCCATAACCACCAGAGCACATTCCCACACTTCTGGAGCATTGAAACGTGTGCAGGAATGCAGGAGCCTTATTTTAATATCAAATTGCGTTGTTTGAGCTGCTTATTTAGCGAAGACAAAACTCCACTGCTTTCTCTTGAGCAACGCCGCATGAATGAGAAAACAATGATTTCAACGGCTCATCCTGGAAGATGCCCTGTTTGATTTAACAAAAGGTCAAGTGATTCACAACGAAAAGACAGCGAGACTTAAAAGTGAGTAATTTATCACCACCCCTTCCCTTCATTTTGAGAAAAAAGGTCAGTGTTATGTGGAGATTCCAAAATACTCGCCTTTTGGAATTCATCAAATCCTCCAAAGCTTGACATTTTCTGACAGCTTGAATCTTGAAAGTATCTGAAGACATAGGCAAATAATATTTCTTCTTGTCTTTTTGTTTATGAAGAATGACTCTTAAGCTTGGACCAGAGCCTCTCAGGGGCCAGGATAGTGACGTACTACAACCCCCCCCCCCCCACTCCCCATCCACCCAGGTTTCTGCTGAACATATGCTGCGCTGGCATGGACTCGTCCAGCGGTGATCCAGGAAAACGTGTTGTCCTTGGACACCGTTGCCACAGCAGCATCGGCAGGAAATACTTGAGACCCAGAGTCAGGAGTATGTCGAGCCAGAGGCTGTTTCATCAATTGATGAGCAGGATCTCTGAACGGTTATGTTTCCGCTCCATGTTCATTTGCATTCTGGCTCCAAATGTTGCCTCCCAACATCTGCGTTTGTTCCCTCACACGTGTGCGCTCATAATCAGCTGCTCGTCACATGTTCTGCTCCTGCATGATCTACCTTTCCTTACTCATAGTTTTGCTTTCAATCTACACTGAGACAACAAAGGCTTACATCAAGTATGTCTCTGTCTGGAATATAATGCTTTTTAAAAACATCATGTATATGGCTGCAGACATTTTGCATTAGTCACAAGAAGGACTGCACAGTTTTAAGTTCATAGAGTGACGAGTGGATAAGACTGCCAGAGTTAAATATTTACCTTTCTTTCCGGTCTTCTACGCAAGGCAGGAGAAACATTTATACTGCATTAAGAGCCCAGAGGAAAGTAAGACGCAAGTCACCTCTTCTGCAGGAAACTGCTTGACATTCCAGCTGACTCAGGAACTGTACAGGTCAGGATACCTTCACTAAGTGGAGCAGAAACCTCTTGAAAAACAGCAGGCAGGGCAGATATCTGCTCAAAATGCTACTTCAGACATCTGAAACTAGTTATGAGAAAAAAAAAATAAAAATGGAAGGTTGCAAAGAACACAGATCCAAGCTATGAGGAAATTAAAAACTTGTGAAATTATAATGGTGTACAAGGGGGATGGTCTTTGTAAATATAAACATACAACCCAGATATAGGATTAATAAGAATTTAAATATTTAGAGTCTTTGCTTGGACTTTTAAATGTGAGTGTCTCTGGGATACTCCTACCTCATGCAGTTAGGAAACGAGATGGTCCATCAGCTTGAGGGGCAGCAGCAGTCAGCAGTTTCATCAGCAGACATCCCATCTCAAGGGGATTTGAACAACATGAAGTCCTGTAGTTCCCCCCGGCAACATGAAACTGCCTGTGATTAATCAGTAGATTAGTATTTGAGGGAAGAAATCTAATGTAATGACTCGAAATAGACTGATGGGGGCGACAAAATCATGTTTAACAATGTGGCTGGTCTTTTAGATTTAGTTTACATTTATTCTATCATGAAGCTTAATTATATTATATATAATATAAGCATTAACAACACGCTGTCAGCCAATGTAAGAAAATTACTTGTGCAGAAATGGAGGGTAGACCCGTGTGCTGTCATTGAAATGTATCATGTGGCCACTCCTGTGCCATGATAAGAAGCTGATTTACCTGCTAACACAGTGTGGACAGGGAGAAGCACGTAAAGCATCAGCATTTCAATTCAAGACTTCAGATCATTAAGGAATTAAAAGAGTTTACAGCAGCAGTTAATGATAATTACATCAATAACCTGAACCAAACCAGTCTATGAATCTTAAACTCACCTGTGTGGGCTAAACATGGCTGCAGCCATTTGGAAGTCATTCTGACATGAAATAGAAGGTAAACAGAGGTGTTACTCATCATGTTAATTAAGGTTGTGCTCTATTTAGATAGAGCTTTAATGAATGTGATGAGTAACACCTGTATTTACCTTCCATTTCCTGACAAAATGGCGGCAGCCAAAATGAAAAGCTTCTGTTCAGCTTTCAGGCTTTTCCGTGGTTTAAAAGTTCTGTCAATAAAAAGCTGAGAACAACGATGAGGTGTTTTGACCTCGTTACTCCAGCATGTGGCGCCAAATTCTACATGACCACCGTGTTGTATCTTTCTAAATCTTCTTCTTCTTCTTCTTCTTCTTCTTCTTCTTCTTCTTCTTCTTCTTCTTCTTCTTCTTCTTCTTCTTCTTCGTCTTCTTTCAAATCGTAGAAAGAAACAATAATAATATATACATTTTGTCACAAAACATACATAGCAGTACAAGGAGCAGTATTACGGATTTAAATTAATCTTAACTTAAAAATAATAAAAATAATTAAAATGTTACTTCTTCTTCTTCTTCTTCTTCTTCTTCTTCTTCTTCTTCTTCTTCTTCTTCTTCTTCTTCTCTTTATGGTAGATGGCTTACAGCTTCACATTCTAAAATCCTAAGTAGACTTCAATTTTGATGGGAAACATGCTGATACATCCCCCCCAAAAAATCTATTGTTCAAAGAAAAATGTTCAGAAAAAGAAGCGGTATGTATTTTAAAGAAAAAACATTTCAATTTTTAATTTCTGATACTTTATATAAAATATAGGAGGGACAGTCTCTACAATAGGCCTTGAGGGTGTGAGGTCAAGACAGAAGTTAGTGTAAGCAAACAATAATTTCCGCTCCTACAGGTACTACTAAAAATAAGAATAAGACTAAGAAAGGCAATGAGCAGAAAATAAACTAAATCAAATAAGGTCACCACCTTATAACTTGAGAATAACCCCAATTATCATAGCTACAGTTGTGCAGATTGTCCAGAAATGGCAGGTACGTTGTTCCAAGCAAATCGGTGGTGGATTTAGTCTGTTAGTGTCCTCTCTCTCTGCATGTACTGTAATTCCAGGCTGAGTCCACTCAGGGCTCTGAGGGGAACAGACCATGTGCTGCAGGACTTGTTCTTCTTGTCACTGAAGATAGATCTTTATCTCTGCCTGTATGTTTGGGGCTATTGTCTCACAAATTCGGCCACAACAGAAGTAGGCTGCTAATTGCACACAAGGAAGTATGATTCCTAAAATTGCATTAAGTATAAGACATCATTTTAAGTTTTGATTATAATAGCATATATTTTATGGATTTTTATTATATAGCAACAAAGGCAAGTATGTTAGACATTAACATAAAATGTATACATTCCATGTGTTTCTTATGAGGCATCTAAGGAGGTTTAAGGATTCCTATTGGCTCAGTATTCCATTGACTTAATAATTTAGAGACGTTCTTTCAATAAAGCTTCTGTTTCTTTAGTGGATTCACTGTCTATGTTTCCATATCAACTGGACTCTGATGAGGTCAAAGCAGCCAGAAGGGCTGAGAAAAACAGAAAATGTCAAGAAAATATTTCTCTTCCAGAAATGGAAGATTTTAAGGTTTGGAAAATACTTGTTCATCAATAAGCCCTGCTGTTTCTCCGTATATAAACTTTTTATATATCCATTGTCTACACTTAATCAAGCAAGGGAATGAGCTTGGCTTCATGCGTCGTCGTACTAATCCACCAGCTAATTCAAAGAAGCTAACCAATCAGATGGTGCGGTAAGGGTGCAGTACAAACATGACTGAAAGGTTTGATAAAATGTTTTATATTCATTACGATTCAACACTGTAGGTTTTAGTTCAGCTCATACATTTGCCTCATAAATTGTATATACAGATGGGCAACACATCTCCACTTCCTCCTACTCTCCAGGATGTGAACGCCAGCCGCCATCTTTTGTACCCGACGGAACTGTTTGCACTGAGATCCCGCCATTACCTGCGCTCGACCAATCGCAGGTCAGTCTCCGCTGTCAATCGTTACGTTTCACCCATGTTTTAATTACATCAAATAACTAAAACCAACAACGAATCACAATCACAATGGTTCTCACATTCAAGGGATTTGCTAGAATGTGTCAGAGCAAGCATAAATAGAAAAACAGAAAAACACAGACAAGGTATGTTCAGCAGGAACAGGTGCCATTTGCAACTTGACGGATTTTTTACGACACCAGGTGGAGATGGTGACGCTTTGGCTTCACTTCTGGGCAGCGGGCGCGTCCTCCATCTTTCCTCACACTCTTTGGTTTGTCTGAGCGCACGTGAAGGCATCAGGAGAAACTTGACTCCTTCCGCGTTCACCTGCGGCTCCTCCTCGCGCGGGGACCACCACACATGGGCGTTTGCTCCTGAAGTGTAAAGAGACGACCAGTAAGAAGAAGTGTTTGGTTGGAGCTGCTGCAGCGGCCACCGGGGACAAAAGGAAGAAGAAGAAGAAGCAGCAGAAGAAGAAGAAGAAGAAAGGTGTCGCGAGATGAGAAGAGGGACATGAGCTGAAAAAGTTGGGGACGAAGAACAGACGCAGAAAGTTTTCGGTTGCTGTTGTTGTTGTTCTCAAGTCGTCGCTCACGATGGGATGTGGCAGCAGCTCGGAGGTGAGTTTGTCCCCACGCGACTTTTAAAAAGCTTTCAAACTGCAGCTTCGCGTGTCGTGTCTCCTACGTTCGCTTCTTCCGCTTGTTTTTACAGCAGCAGCAGCAACAACAAGGTCCCAGGATCGTGTCAGTCCGCTGGCGTGTGGAGCTGCAGGGTGTCCACCGCTCTCCACCACCCGAACACCACCCAGGCTAAGCTAACGGCTCTTGTGTGTTGTCGCCCATGTGTGCGCAGGGGAAACGGGACTGGAAGCCGCTGGAGGAGCGCAGCTGCACGGACGTCCCGTGGCTCATCATATACACACTGTTCTGTGTCGGCATGGTGAGTGTGTGTGTGAGTGTGTGTGAGATGAACGAGAGGATGCATGCAGGTAGACTTCCATGCACTTCAGTCACATCAGCCACACGTTAGGTCGTCTCCGTCAGAATGTGCATTCATCGGGTGATTCAACTTTATGCTCATTCTGCAGCATTCCCATTGTGGCGCATGTGTTTCAACTGAATCCCATTCCACCCAGTATAACCTAGCACAATTACGATGTTACCTCAAAACTGCAGCATTCAAAAAAAGTAGAATCAACCGAGTTGATTTGGTCTGACTAGTTTGAGTTAGGTGTACCTAATAATCTGCCCATTGTGTGTGTTTCTGTATATATGTCTTTTACGTGTTTATAGGTTATGCTGACCTGTGCCATGAGTGCAAGTAAATAAAGTTGGGGATCATTGAATTGGCCCTTTAATCCAAACAGACACCCTTTGCCAAAAAGCTCTGTAACAAATTCTGGTTTGGAGACTGTAGTTTGTGGTCACGGTGAATTGCATGATACAGTTGAACAATACCACAACTTACAACCTTACATTTAACATTATAACCTGCACAAAGGTAGGATTGCTGGACTAGACTTTCATTAGTTTTGTTACTGTATTTGTACTGTAGGCGTAAAAAAATCTGGTTTTGATTGTTGATTGATAGTTTAAGCCTAAAACCTACTGAAGAAGAGTATTTATTACTCTTTGTATTTCATGCAGATCGTTAATATTGTGTACTTGTAATCTGTCTCATCTGCAGGCATGTATTTGTGGCTACTCCATCGCCACAGGAGCTGCCTCCAGGCTGGTCTCAGGATATGACAGCTATGGCAACACCTGCGGTCGGAACAACACCAAGATCGAGGGAGTCCCTCTCAGTGGCCGGGACATGACCGAAAAAAAGTTAGTCTGATTAGTTACAAATGACTGAACATGAGATGTACGGGTTTATTTATATCACATTTTAGACCCACTTACATTTACCTGAAAATCCTATATTACAAAAAGCAGTTGATTATTCACTCCTAAAAAATTGTATAAGTTGTCAGCAGAAGATATATCAGACAAGTGTTGCAGCATATTAACCGAAAATCTGTGCGTTCTCCATCGGTAACAATCTGTTCAACGATGAGGTGTTATCAGTCTTCATCACAAGGTTAATGCAGATTAATATCACCAATGCAAGGCTGCACATGACTCATAGTCGCATTTGTGTTCTGCTACTTAAGTTCTTCATATATCTGAATGAGTAACATATTTCAAGAGCTTATCTCTCTCTTTATAACCCCTCCCTAAACTCACTCTCTCTTAATGTAAGATACTTATCATCTATAGAGAAATGACACAAATTCTGTTTTGTCATAATTTATGTGAGGACTCTTTGACTATATGCCTGATTTTTGGGCAGTAGCTTTCCATCAGCATGCAGCCTGCGAGCCCAGTTTTACTGAAACAATGGGTCATGCTTTATCGGGCTGATTGCCCGTGGAGGCTTTGAATAAAAGGCGTTTCTGCTACAAAGAAGGATCTGTGTGACAGGACAGCAAATGTCAACATCTTTCTGCCCAGACAGAACAGTCCCCACTGGCACAGTAATAGCAAAATATACTGATATTAGTGGCAATTACATTGGCTTTATACCGAATAGTCAATAATCAATTTTTTTCTTCCTCTCAGGAACATTTTCTTTCTGGAACCTTGCAACCTCGATCTCATAAACAGGAAGATTAAGTCCATTGCCCTGTGTGTCTCCAAATGCCCTGCGACTAACTTGACGACATATGACGAATTGAAGAAGTTTGCTCTGACTAACGGTGAGAGGATGTGAAAATGTCCTGTTTATTAACTTAGAGTTTACTGGTATTTCCATCTATTTGTAATAAACGTTAGGCATAAACATTTAGTACCATTGTAACTGCTTGCAGACAGGTTTTAGATAATGACATAAACGAGACTCATTTTTATTTCCCCCCCTTTTAGGGTCCCATCTCTGTTCCTATGATATTTCTCCTACGAGATACACAAGCCATTCAGAAAGATTCACCAAATGTCCCAAACTCCCCGTTTCAAAAAGGTAATCAAGTGCTTTGGCTTTTAATGAAATGTTGAAAAAGAAAGTTAAGTAACCATTTCCCCCCCCCCCCCGTCCAGTTGGAGCTTGTCAGGAGGTTATTGAAGCTGATGTGATGTCACGATATGTCTAAACTGATACAGCCACTGACAGAGATGTTTATGTCTGTGGTGTTTAAAGGGGGAACCTTTTATTTTTTTTAATGCTGTTTAAATAATTTTACTCACAAGTCTAGAAGTCCATTTGTTTGGTCATTATTTATGCGTATCTCAGAAATAAAATAACACATTTTTAAGCTGTGTCCTAAATCAGGGGCTGCATCCTTCAGAGGCTGCATTTGATGACTGATCACATCACAGCGGTGCCACGAGGCTGTCCTGTTTCAAAGTGTTCTCAAATGTGGACGAGAAAAGCCTCCTTCCATTCCTGAACAATCCACGATTCAACAGGTGGATCCTTTGTTGGACTACGAAGGATCCAACTAATCCTTCGTAGACTGCCCTGTCTACTGAAGCCGTGTCTTCATAGACTGAGTCCTCCGAAGGATGCTTCCCCTGGAATTTGGACACAGCTATAGACAGTTTCGTCTGATGCTTTAAGGACTCTTTAAAGAAATTAAAAGATAAATTAACCCCTATCCTTCATCTCTTTCATGTTTGTAGTAAGGCTATCCTACTGTTCAACCGCTGTATTCCAGTGGGCATCGACTGCTATGCCGAGTTTGTTCAGTCGTTCATCACATTTGTCAGTGACAACACTGTGCTGCGTCGTGTCATCGCCGGGGTGATGGCCAGCAAGGAGATCATCATGGGCCTCTGCATTCTGGCTTTGGGTAAAACCCATTATTACATCTGGTTACCATGTGCATGTGGATTTAATGAATGATGAATTCGCTTTTATCCTGTGAGAAACGCGTGTTGTCTTCTGTCCTGCTGCTCCCTCAGTGCAGCCTCGATTGCTCTGGAGAATTCGGTTTGAAGGCAACTGTCGGAAGAGAAACTATTTCCGTCAAAGTAATAACAGGAAATGTTATTACCCCATTGTTTTCAGTGTAGCTCACAGGCATTTGTTTAAGGTCTCCTCCTGTTGTCACAGCAAAAAAGGGGAAACGTATCCTTCGACAGTTTCAGACGTATTTTATTTAATCTTTCGATCAATCTTTCTGGGTTTTTTTATTGCCCCCCCCCCCCCCCTCATGTTTGACTCCCACTCTACTTAACTTTACTCGGTGTGTTTGTTACCTTCGTATGATGCATTGTGTTTCTTTTTTTACTCTGATGCAGTTCTGTCCCTCATCATGATGGTCGTCATTCGTTACATCACCAAAGTGCTAGTGTGGATTCTAACCATTCTGGTTATCATCGGCTCTATAGGTAACTCTAAGAAGCTTTACAGGATTTAACCACCCGCTCTCTTATCCATTTAATCCATTTTAACATTTATGAACATGTTCATATTTTAATCGTCTGCTCTGATCGTTTGCAGGTGGGACCGCGGTCCTCTGGTGGCTGTACGCCGACCAAAGGAGTGCCTTAAAAAACAACACCACAGCGGTGCTTGGGAGCGAAGTTGCCTGGGACAACGCCAAGGCCCTGCTTGCGTATGCAATTGGTGCCACCATTTTCACGGTATGTCTTAGTCCACAGGTGTGACAGAAAAAAGCAACTTGTATGAATTTAATTATCTGACACAACAGCTTGATTAAATGACGGTAAATGAGCAGAGAAACTCTGTGTAAACTTTCAGGTAGTTCTGCTGCTGGTGATGTTCTTCATGAGGAAGCGTGTGGCCCTCACCATCTCCCTGTTCCATGTTGCGGGCAAAGTGTTCCTCCACCTTCCCCTGCTGGTCCTGCAGCCATTCTGGACCTTCTTCTGCCTCATGCTCTTCTGGGTCTACTGGATCGCTGTGCTTCTCTTCCTCGGAACTGCAGGTTGGGACAGAGGCTGACGGAGAGATTCAGTGCTAGTGGTTCAATTACATGGATGTTTTGTCAGCTTCAAAACTGCATTCACGATCCAAAGTGGTTTTATTGGTGCATACTTGCTTTAAACTTATTTTTGATTTGCTAATGCAGCACATGGGCTGCTTCTTCTCAAACAAGTAGAATATTTGGTTTGTTATTTGTGACATTTTGTCTCTGTGTTGTGGCCTGACCAAACTCCCACATCTGGAATCTTGTGCCAGTCTCGTGATGTGGGAGGACGTAGTCAAAGAGCCGCTTCTTTCTTCATCTCCCACTTCTCTTTTCTACAGACGACTTTCCCAAAGTAATATTTAAAACACGTTTTTGTTCCCTGATTATGTTCTATAATGTATTGGAAGAGGTAAAGCTAAAGATAACTAGAATATAAGTGAATTTATGAAATATGGTGTATTTTAATGTGCATCTCAAACAATTTGCATTCAGTTGATGTTGACAAGTTTTGTGTTCAATTATTTTTGGGGGTACTATTGCAGTAAAATTATATTTTACTTGTTTCCACTCAGAAATTCCAAAATTATAAAGGAAAAACAGAGGGATGTATATTAGATGCAGAATATTCAGTTTAAATCTCACACTCGTCTTCTCCTCACAGGGACAGCGGTGAAGAACAACTCGACTGGTGCGGTTGAATATCAAATGGAGGGACCTTTTCAGTACTTGGTGTGGTATCACGCTGTGGGTCTCATCTGGATCAGCGAGTTCATTCTTGCATTCCAGCAGATGACTATCGCTGGTGCTGTGGTCACCTACTATTTCACAAGGTACGGAAAAGTCACTCTTACTGTAGTACATGAATGACTTTGTGCCTTTGCCGTCGTATTTATTAGAATTTGGGTTGTGTGGATGTCCATTCTCTGTATCTGTTTAACTGAAGGAATAAGTCCCAGCTGCCACCTACTCCCATCCTGTCTGCTATGGGACGTACCGTCCGCTACCACCTGGGCACTCTGGCCAAAGGCTCGTTCATCATCACACTTGTTAAGATCCCTCGTCTCATCCTCACGTACATCCACAGCCAGCTCAAAGGAAAGGTGAGTTGTGAAATCGTGATAAGTACTGCCGGACGATTTATATAATATCGTCCGATATGAGCCTTTCACAGTCGTATCAGTATTTGGGATTAATGTTTGCCGCTATGAACATTTTAGAAAAGACATGCATTTATATTTACATTATGTTAATCTTCTTAATTCTTGAATCATTGCCTATATATATATATATATATATATATATATAAGCAAAATATGTATGTTGGCGGATATATCTGTAAAAGAAATGAGTTAATTCTCTAATATCCTAAAATCCATATAGATCAGGCTTTAATTATTAGTCTTTAATATTGTAAGAAACGCCATTATGAACTTGCATCAAACCAGTAGGGACAATTCCCTGTGTGTGTATATATATATATATATATATATATATATATATATATATATATATATATATATATATATATATATATATATATATATAAACTGTTGTTGCGATGTAAACCTGTGAATTTGTGTATTTCTCGTAGGAAAACGCCTGTGCTCGCTGCATGCTGAAGGGTTGTATCTGCTGTTTGTGGTGTCTAGAGAAGTGTCTCAAATACCTGAATCAAGTGAGTAATCTCAAGTTGGTGAAGGAAAAAAAATCTAGTTTACAATAGATAAAACAACTCAATCATCTCTGGTGAACTTGACCATATCCTATCATTTCAGAACGCTTACACTGCCACAGCCATCAACAGCACCAATTTCTGCACCTCAGCCCGGGACGCTTTCCTTATCCTGGTGGAGAACGCACTCCGTGTGGCCGCCATAAACACTGTGGGCGACTTTGTGCTCTTCTTGGGAAAGGTAATATGCAGACACATATTCTGCAGCGTTTTCCATTGAAACAACTGGAGCTTTTTTCTAACCAGGCTTAAATCTGCCCCCTCAGGTGCTTATAGTCTCGTGTACAGCGTTTGCTGGCATCCTGGCTCTGAACTACCAGAAGGACTACACCG
Source organism: Verasper variegatus (assembly GCA_026259375.1). Lineage (NCBI taxonomy): Eukaryota > Metazoa > Chordata > Actinopteri > Pleuronectiformes > Pleuronectidae > Verasper > Verasper variegatus. The sequence goes on along the minus strand of CM048044.1, from coordinate 10,146,622 downwards.
TGTGGGTGCTTCCTCTCTTCATCGTCTGTATGTTTGCCTTCCTGGTGGCCCACTGCTTCCTCTCTGTGTTTGAGAACGTGGTCGACGTCCTCTTCCTCTGCTTTGCTGTGGACACAAAGTATAATGATGGCAGCCATGGACGGGAGTACTACATGGACAAGGCCTTAATGGTGGGAGGAATTTCTGATTATTCCTTGACAGTTTACATGAAGAGAAAATAAAATAACCTGTAACTCTGTTTTCCCTGTCAGGAATTTGTTGAGAACAGTAAGAAAATGGGTTATTACAAGCCAAAAGATGGAGATGGACGGGAGCTGAAGCCCATGGTGAGTTCAAATATATCTATGTGGTCTTATCAGTATTCTGTATGCAATCACTTTCAGTCCACTTAAAAACAAAGTCGTAACAAAGTTTCAAGATACGAATTGTTAAATGCTGCAAATATCCATAATCTGGTTCGGGTCATATGGCTCCACGTTCAGATGAAATGAACAATCACAAGGTCGTGTTTGGGTCTAATAATATTTTGTAAATGATCAAATGATAGTAAAGTGAGTAAACTTCTTTTTTTTTTCTTGCAGACACGTGGGGGAACTGTAGCTTGACCAGGTCTCACACAGACCATCAAAACCACTAATATTTCTGTTACCAGCATTTCGCTCCAGGGGACACAAGTAATAACACTTAGAGGCTTAACAGAGCTTCATTGAAACATGCTTTAAATTGTTTGTTTACTGCAAAAGGGGGATTGCAATTTAATGTTTGACACTAATAGTTGTAAAGCAGTTGGGTTTTTTTTTTTTTCTTTACAAGATGTTTTATCTTTTTATAACATTTTAAATAATGTCAAAGACTGATCTAACATGGTTTAACATGTTTGGTTTCCTGCTTTTAGTAATGTTCACTGTTGTTTGAACTGTTCGGTGTACTGTTTGAAATGTAAGGCTCACTCTGTTCTGTTAAGGGGTGTTTAAGTTGTTTATTACTTATTAAATTTTGTACCTGAAACAGTATTGTATATTGTTTTCTCTGCATCTATGAAACCTTACAGATAATTGATGGAGAAGTTAGTGTTTCCTTTCCAGCCACAGTCTGCTGCGGGTCATGTTTTTAAATCTCTCAGCTATTCGACATAATGAAGAAGTCCCTCCTGTCTTGTTATCTCCAACTTCTCGTCAGCAGGGGGAAGCAAAGGAACTCAAACGTCATGATAACTTCAAATTTGTTGTGTAGGAGAAAGACAGTGAAGTCTTTGTTCATCGCTGCCGTCAGCGGACATGTTGTCCTTACTCTTATCATAACAAGGAGCAGCTGCCGTCATTGGAAATGTTTATTATGCAGTAGTATATAATTTTCCAATGATGGTCCAGAGGCTTAAACAATGAGTAAAATTACAGAACATGTGATTAAATAGTTATAAAATAAAGTTAGAATATCCTGTTTGATACGCAGAATGTACAGAAATAGATATAAAGCTTCAATTTGATGTGAATAAATAGCTGGATTAGCTGGATTGAAAGCTGGTCCATGTGCTGACAGAACTGCCAGGTAAGGATTTTGAACATGTGTGTGTGAAAAGTGCAGATATTTGAGTCTGTGTTCCAAGTGTGTGCAAAGTGAAGTTGGACATTTCTCAGCTTCTCAAATGCTCAATCTATCACTTGCCTTGACAACAAGAAGGCAACTCCTTTGTTCAACCACCTGAGGGCAGCAAATGCTCTACAATGAATGGCATTTCCATCGTGAACCCACTGTAGATGTCATGCCCTTCTAAATTATATTATCTCCTCATACCAGGACTAATAGCTTTAGAGTTCTCTAAATCAACTTACAGGAAGTAGATAACATTTTGATCACTTATCACATCCCCCAATCAGGGGACTTGATTTGGATTTGATTTAGAAAAGGTGAAACCTAAATGAAGTAGGCAGCTTTTAAAACAATGTGAACGTTTTTTTGAATCTGAGCGTTTGTGCCAGTCAGCCGCTTCAGACCACCCCAGGGAAGACAAAAAAGAAAATTGAATGAGTAGCACTACGTAGTGCTATCTGCATGGTGAGAGCAGGGCAAGTAGCAAAGATTCATCCTACAGCAAGAATAAGAAAAACAAAAACCACACTGACTCGGCGTGATTGAAGGAGCAGCACAGTCCCCAGATTCAAACCCCGCCCAGCTGGTTCGTCTCTGTTCAGATGCTGTTGTCTAAACTGCAGCTGTTTCTTTGTTCCGTGCTTCAATTTGAGAAAAACCAAGACATAACAATGTGAAACTGGAAAACGTTATCTGTAGTTATTACAACTGAGCCAAATCTCTATCTGTATCCAGTGTACTCTGCAGTGGCTCAGTTTGTTGTGGATGCTAATAAATAAAAGACTTTAAGACAAGATGTGATAAAATACATTTTATAGATCCCACAGCCGGGGATACAAAGACATAATGAATAGGCAGTAAAACTTAATTAAGATGAAATGTATAAAAGTACAGATATAAACATAGTGTACTCCTTTCACTGCATTATATTATATTGTATTTTGTTATATAGTATTATATTATGGGTAGAGTAAATAGTAAATGTAAAATGTAAGTTTCCTTTCAAATTTGAGATTTCCAGGTAAATGGCTGACGTTACCTTGTGGATTTGAAATGTTTACAATGCAGACTGACCTGCCATAAATCTGTTCTCCCTCGAGTGAATCCTCAATCTACTAATGTACAGATTACTGCCTCACCGCCACCCACACACTCACAGACACACTCACACACTCAAACACACACTCACACACTCACACACACACTCACACACTCACACACCACCCTTGTTTCTTTCCAATCCACCATTGACCAGGCAGAGAATCAAGCCACTAAGCAGTTAGAGGTTATTGATGGGGAAAGCGCTCTGTGCTCACTGCTGTCCGCCTCCATAAAACACAGAAATCAGGAGGAAAACAGCTCGATGGTCGGTTGTGAGTCACACCTAAGTGATTTCTGTAGTACTTACTGGAAAGCCTTTGTCAGCTGGACTAAAATACAGGGAAGTATGGCTTTTTTCTTCTGAAGGCTGCCTCTTCAGCAAGCTGCAAAATTGAACTCCCTTTTTTGAAAATGTAGAAACTGTGTCACTCACTGATCGTGGCTCTCATAACGACAGTTATTACACTGAACAAAAGCCACAGCATCTGCATGAAAGACAAATACAGGAGATTGAATTTATTTATTAATTTGGATAATGCTGGTTATATATCATCCTATAGGTGAGTGCTCTCGGCACAGGAGGAGTATGAAATAATAATTTTCTTCTTGACAGAAGCTTTAAATCTCTGATTTAACTGATAAATACTTTACAACCATGAAACCATGTCCTGGATATATGGACGTCTATTGTTTGTGCTGACTTAGGCATGTAACATGAGCTCACTCTCTGTGTGTGTGTGTGTGTGTGTGTGTATTGACCAACAGTGACTTAAACATTAAGGTGAACCATACTGCCTCTTCAGCAGTCTGCCCTGGAAACTGCATTTAAGGCCTTTCCACTGGTGCTTACATTTAGTGCATAAATAAGAATGAACTCACTATCACTAATATGTTAATACACTATTCATACCATCTCTTTACACACATTAAGTAGGTTGCACCTCACACGGCAACAAAACCTCATCATGCACCAAAGTGCGGAAGTGATAAAAGAACCTGCGTCACAGAGCGTTGCTTATCCAAGAAACCTGATTTCCGAACATCAAAAGTGCTTCCTGCAGTTTGAGGCATTTCCCATCAGCGCTCAGTCGTTCTGTCTCCTCCACACACCGACACATCCCTTTTTACTGTTGGGCCGCCTCCAACTCCAGGCTCCACAGTGTGGAAATTAACCAACGAGATCGTATCTCGCCACATTTCTCTCATGGTCAGCACATGTAAGGGGAGGATTTGATATTTTCCCAGTGGCTTCCCTATCTGGTGCTGCTGCCGGCCCTTTTGCCAACACACACACGTCCATGTTGTGTGAGCTCCTCTGGTCTGCTTACATTGTATTGGATGTAAAAAAAAAAAGGAAGGGAAACCGAACTTTTCCAGGCCAGTGAATGGGGCTCTTTTGCTGCACTAATTCATTTCGTTCCCGTGTTTTTCTGTACATATGTTCAGGTGTGCTCGTATGTGCTGTGTGTGTGTGAGCGTGCACGTGTGTTGTACGGGGTCGATGCGACAGTGACTCATAAAATATTCACCTGTTCACCTCCTACATTATGCAGTAATGTTCCTGCTCACAGAAACCATTGGGTGCAAACAAGCAGAGTTTGTCACTCCTGACCGCTGTCGACTTCCTCTCCTTTCAAATCTACTTTCGACTTCCACTTACGGCAGATGATGTGCGATTTAATCTCAAGAACTAATTCTACACCTCACAGATGTTTACCTTAAAATGGACGACAAGAACGTGCCTTGATGTTGATTGCACAACATCTTCAGAATGTTCGGTCTTTTCCTGATTATAAACACATCTGCAGCAATGGATATGAACCATCAAATATAGAAATATACCAATAACAACACATGTGACGACACAGCCAAGCAAACATTGGTCAATATAGCCTTTATTTCAGCAAATCATACATACACTGTAAAAAAATGCATCTGTATCATAACCTTGGAACTCTATCAGAGCTGTGACGACAGTGTGTGATTGGTTGAGAGTGGCTACAGTGTCTGAGGTCATTAGGATGATTTGCATGTCATCACACTCATGTAACAGCAACGCTTTAGGACTGCAGGTTTCTCCAGTCCGTAGAGCGAATTGAAATTCCAAGTTAAAAGGAACGAGGGGAGCAAAAGATGCATCAATAACAATAATAATGGTACGAATAATAATAGTGAGGATGCTAAAGGATAATTAAATGGCACTTTTCAGCTCTTAACATGGAATTTCAACAGGAATTTCGATTCAAAAGGAAGCGAGACAGCAGTTTAAGGAATTGAAAATATAGATACAGCAGGTCCCAGGTCTGCGTAACCAGTCACTTTATCCAGAATACACAAATCCGGGATCGGTTTCTGTTTTCAACCCCGGCAGATATACACTACACGCAGTTAGAGCAGATCAGGTACAAATCAAGCTTTTTGTTTTTGGAAACAGAGTAAAAGCAAAAACACTGTTAGGATGAATATTTTATTTTCATATAAAGCTGTCTTAACCAAAGCGTCCTCTAGCCGGTGTACTAATATATAAAACATGTTGAAATCCAGCAGAATCTAAGTGTTGACTTAACTGCTAGTTATCTCTGTGCTTCTTTACATTCTAGCTAAGAACTCAAACGATCTGAAACATGTATGTGACACCGTAATAAGAGAGAGACCCAAAACACTAGCCATACCAAAAGTATCGGAGCTCAACAGTAAAGCCAATCCTATATGTAAGTGTAATTGACGGAGCTTAAGTCGGTCCGGAAAGCATGCTTCTCCCAACTCTCACTGCCATCTGTCCTCACCAGTACAAGGCACACCTCACCCTTTATCCCCCTGCCAGACGCCATCAACAGGTCCGCACGGCTGTGTGGTTTTTTTTATTTCTGTGCAAAGAGATTTGTTCTGTCACCGCGAGCTCAAATCAAATTAAGTCTCTGAAAATGAGAAAGAAAAACAAACCACTGTCTTCTTCTGACAACGCTTACTTTGAGGCGCCATTTTCATCACACAGATGTCTGGCTTAAGCAGTTTAGGACGATATAAGTGTAGCTTTATCTGCGCGCCAGCTCGGGGGAATTTTTTCCGACCTCGAGCCTCGTTCAGATTTTCGCGTTTAGCCTCCGGTTTCTACGACGTCGCCCAGTATGAGGCCTACTACGACAAATCTGTTTCATCTTCTGTTTTCATCCGACGGTGGATTAGAAAAATAGATAATAATGACATTTCCCGCCTCCCCCCCCCCCAACACCACCGACCAAGCAGTAATTTGTCTGTCCTCGTTGCTGAGAGCTTTGAGATGATTTGACTTGATTTGTGCCTCGGTGAAAACAGCTCGCATGTCGGTTCTGATCGTTATCCAACTCACACTGTGTTTTTCTTTTTTTTTCTTGCCTTATTTCCCCTAATGAAGCATGTCTAACTCTTATCTTGTTTTGTTTTTTTCACACAGTTACAGTCACAGTTACAAATCAAGATCAAAAGAAACCTAGAGTGCAATATTCTCTTATCTACATCATCAACATCCCACCTATACACAGGAACATTTGATAAGGAGAAAACGGGTGGAGGGGGCGGAAGAGGATGAAGAAGGGGGGAAATCTCTTTAACATTGCGCCTCGGGTGTCGACACACTCAGGGCGTCGGAGTGCTGCACAAAGACGGGACACACTAGAGTACATGGATCGTCCAATGACGGGACAAGTCTTTGCACAAGTGACCAAATCCAAAGCGCTGGAGTGGCTGTCGAAATAGTCCTCGTCTTTTTCTCTGGTTGGCTGGCACACAAGTGAACAAGTGCCATTAGCCAATCAAATTTATACTTAAGACAAGAGGGGAAAAAAATCATTAACGTTTGCCATAAGTCTTGTTTTTTTCTTTTTTTAAACGTATGAACAAACGAAACACAGAGAGTAGTCCATAGGCTGTTAGTACGATTAAGTATCTGCCTGGGGGAGTCACCTAGAAACGTGCAGTTTGACAAACAAACAAACAAACAAACAAACAAAAAGAAACAGTTTTCTCTTCTTTTTTCTGTTTTCTGTTTTGTTTTTTTAAAATTACGACAGATATTCTTCGTCGTCGTCGTCCTCGTCTTCATCGTCCTCATCGTCCATCCCAGCCTGGTCGTTGAGGACAAACGAATCCTCATCGTCGTCTGTGAAGAGCGAGTCTCCACTGCCAAGGTCTCCAGAGGACTCCAGAATCACGCCTGGAGACAGATTCACACAAAAAACTTACAACTGAAGGAAAAGTTTTATTGTACAAGTACTTTGTGGAAATTAACAGATTTCATACAAAACAAAAAAGAACATTTTGTATCTATAAATTATTTCCTATGTGATGTTTTAACTCCAAAACTCGCTGCATCTCTTTGTTCCCTTGCACAAACACATAAATCCTGCTCTCTCTATCCTCCTCAGTGTTTTGCCTACCGCAGTCTGCAGGGCCATGGGTACGTGAACCCGCCGCCTCGTTGCCATAGTGATCCACACACCAGCACTGTCCGCTGCTGCTGTGACACTGGTGGGACCTGTAGTAACCATCCTCATCACAGGACGGCAGATACTGACCTACACATGCAAAGCAAACCACACAGACACAAACATTCAAGATGAAGCCAAGTAACACTGTGTGTGTGTGTGTGTGTTTGTGCATGTGTGCGTGCGTCTCACCGAGAAGCTTCTTCCCCGCTTGCTTTTTGTTGATGCTGGACAGCTCTGCTTTACAAGGAGAATCTGAAAAGAAGAGACAAGACACTCTGCAGAAGTCTGCTGTTCTGTGAACACCTCCGACCTTTGACCTTGTGTACTTTGTGCTGTCCACATGGTGTTTTTTTTAATCCTGCTGTCTCTGCTGTCCTAACTGCAGCGTCAGTGACTCATCGGTAAATACTGCTTCTGTCTGACCCAAAACTAAAATCCTGCATCCTTGGTCCCAAACAATAGCATTTCAATGCAGTGTATTCTATTGAATAATATAACATCGCTTTTTACAGATTTCAATAGTGTATTCTGTACACGTCAAAGAAGAATATGACATTCTGATTGGCGGAGAAATGTCTCCTCACTTCTATAGCTGTGTTCCAATTCGGAGGAAGTGGTCTACATGTCCCACAAAGGAGGAATCGAAATTAGACAGACTGGTCTACACAGGATCCCCCAGCCCTTACCGCTGTCTCCTAGCAACAGAGCTGCAGCTGAACATGACGAGAACGTTTCAATGCCCCTTGAAATGAGACAGTCTAGTTACAGGTGAAGTTCAAATGCTGACCAACTCTGACCTTGATACCACTGGGCTCAGAGTAAATGCTGAGATCAGGCAAAACACTGACATTAGTAAATTGAAGACTGACAGGTTGTAAACAGACCGGAACCAAATTATCGAAAGCACTTTACGTGGATGCAAAAGTGAAAGTGTTGATCCTAATTCTCCATTGTCTGTGAAAACGGCAAATGGCCATAATAGGTCAGTCTATAAACTGTGATTTTTAGATGTTTATAATGGACCAGTAAATAGTGGGTTGTAATTTCTTTCTGTTGTTATTTGTTTTCTTTTCCAAATAAGGGTTGGCTAACTTTTTATTAAATACATATAACTGCCTGCCTTTCTTATTATATAAAAGAGAACAACTAACCAAGAATTTCCCTTTCTTTGTCGTGTATCACAACATACAGTCATGACATCTGTGTCTACATGGATGGTACATGTCCTGGCACAAATGCATTGTAAGTGTTTTCTATTTGCATGTGAGTGTGTGCACATTCCGTACCTGTGTACCTCTGGAAGCACGTGCACCACTCGGAGCTGGTTATGACTTTGTCCGCATGTGTATCGCAGGATTTGAAGAAGGCATCGGAGCACGGCTCGTTCCTGTCCAGGTACAGGCTCTTGATCTCTGGTTGGTCGAGCTGGAGGTTGAAGTTTGTGTCCAAGCGGGAGAACATCCAGCCCAGAGGGTCCTTACAAATAGGTGACGCCCCGACCTCAAACTCTGCAGAAAGAAAACAGGACAAATGTACTGTCATGTTGTCCGTGTTGATGCGTGAAGGTATTTGGACTCTGCTAGTGTCGTGTGACTCACTGTTCTTCTCCGGCTTCTGGATCTTGACTCTCTTGTGGTTGCCGTTATCGTGCAGAACTCTGAACCAGTCCCTCAGACGACTCACCACCTCCTTCAGGTCCGACTCACTGCACACTGCGGAGTAACAGCACCAGTCATTACTGATTCTTCACAGAGATGAGAACTCAGACCCTGATCAGACCTGCTGTTAACATCCGTCTTGAGAGACCCCATCACACGTGGACAGCGATAAGTTGGCCTGTTCACACCTGGTATTAAAATGCATCCTGAATGTGTCTCCTGTGACCACATGTGATCAGATCTCACTTCCCTGATGTATGTACACAAATGCATCATTTTTGTTCTCAAAGATCAAATTGTGTCATTTTTACTCATTGTCCATGTGTGTACTCAACGCTGACCACTTGAGATCCGATCACTACGTATGGATGATCAAGGACCCTGAAACCTGTAGGGATTTTCAGTATCATGCTAAAAGAGACTTCAGTAGAGCAGAAGAGCTTTGGCTTGTGGGGAGGGGGCTTTGACACCAATGATGGAAGAATTCACTGTTTATATTTGCAAAAACCTGCACTGTGCATGTGCCATGTGTGCAGAAACGCGTACCTTTCTTCTCCGCAGAGCTCAGTTCAGGCTGAGAGGGGCAGGGACACATGCCGGAGCACTTGACAGCGATCTTCTTTCCTGTGATGCACGCCTGATATTCTAACTTACACTGAGAGACGGAAGCAGAAGTGAAAATACACTGAGGATGTGTGTCTCAGCAGGAGGAAATGAAATCGTGTCTCGGGTGAACTCAGATGTTTCTAATGTGGGTAAGCGATGATGTGATTGTGCGTGCGTCTGTGTGAAGGCACCTTGGTGGAGTAGGTGTGGCCGTCGGTTCCACAGACGGGTGAAGGATGAACCACAGGGCAGGGTGTGCACTTTGACCCCGGACTCTGGTGCAAATTGGCATCTTTAAAACTAGAGAAAAAACGGATTTACACACACACGCACTTAGCATCACATGAAAGGTCATTTGAATCCTTCATCATAATGGCACGCTTCTTCCTCCAGCTTCATTGAAAGCTCGTGTTTTGAGTTTGCGTTTCATCTTCGTGTTCTTACATCAGTTTCAGAAATGAGACAAGGATTTGGGATTTACATGTGATTACTTTATGGTGTGTTTGCAGTGCGTAATCATAATTGTGTCGTTGCTAAGAATAGGGAAATGAGGTCACTGTGGCGTTGCTGTCCTCTGTCCATTCTGCAGTCTCCCAGACAGAAGCACACACGCATACAAAGCCCATTCATATCCCTTGGCAGGACTTTGTGTCCGTTGCAAGTTGTTGTCAGTGCCAGGGTAATTGGACTAAACAGTAATGTCACACAGCAGTCACAAGAGAGCTGGGGCGACCAGTGGACCAGCTGAAAACATACAGAAAAAAACAAGCAGAACAAAAGGGAAGAAAAAGAAACGAGTAGATTTGATTTCTCCTAATCCGATGTCATTCGTCTTTCATTTGAGGATTTGTCACAGAAGCATCTGAATGCAAATGTGACGCACAGCTTTGAAGCATCGGGCTGATCAAAAGAGCAAGTCTGAGTGTGTGTGTGTGTGTGTGTGTGTGTGTGTGTCTGAGTGAACGATCATGTTCTTACCTAACTCTCCTCTGGCTGACACAAGTGGCCGTCTTGTAATCCTCTGCAACACACACCTTGTGGCGACTGCATTTGATTTTCAGACAGGGGTCCTTGGCTGGATCAAGGCCTAAAGAACATAGAGCATCCATATTGTACGAGTGTACCTCATTTAAGCGTATGCATGTGCACTGTGCATGTGTGCACAGCCATTCTCTTTCAGCTTCCTAGAAAGATTAAGCCCACGAGCATTAACACAGAAAAAAAATGTCCCCAGGTTACGTTTTCTGTTTTTTGTTCTTTGAAATTCAAGATCAATGATTCCTAGTTAGACCATGTATTTCCTTCCATCTGTACAGATCTAAGCTTTGTGGGTAGGTGTTAAGAGGTTTATGTGTGTGTGTGTGTGTGTGTGTGTGTGTGTGTGTGTGTGTGTGTGTGTGAGACTTCCAGCCACAGTTGCTTAGAGTATACAATGTCGCTCTCACGCCAAACTCAAAGCCATAATACCACTAAGTATCCTTACAGCTAAAAACAGATGGATCTGGTTATAGAGGCGTCTTATGACCTCACATCAGCCTGTGCTAAGTGTCGATCTCATTTGTGCTCCTGCTGAAATCCCTCCAACTGATCTGGCATCAGAACCCACAGCCGCAAGCCGTACATGGCTTTTAAGTTAAGAGCTGATTTTAGATCTGTATCTGAGGCGGACGGTGTGATCGTTGTTGTCCGAGACGAGCCGGCCGTTTCTGACCCCACATCAGCGTTTGGAGCGGGCACCTAGCAGCCAGATCTGAGACCCTCAGCTGATCCCAGAGCGGTTTGTGAATGACCTCTGCTCTAAAGAACCTTACTGTAATCCCTGAGCAGCTTTACTAGATTATCCTGCCTCCATCCTCCAACATCTAATGCTATTGTTTCCCTGACATGTCTGTGTGTGTGTGTGTGTGTGTGTGTGTGTGTGTGTGTGTGTGTGTGTGGGTTGGGAGCCGTGTGAGTGTGTTTGAGGATACCGTGATAAGTGAGAGTGAATATGTTCATGTCCTGGTGTGCCTGGGTGTGCGTGTGTGTGTGTGTGTGTGTATATGTGTGTGTGTATGAGCTTATCACTGTCAGCAATACAATGGTACATGAAGTTGATTGAAAAATATAAAACCATCCTGTTTTTTTTTTAGCTGCATAGATCAACGGGTTAGCGTCGTGAAAAGAATAAGAGAACTTGTCATTCCTACAAAACATAAGACACTAATACACACATACACATAAGTGGGGCTCATCTGTTCCTCCTTAATTTAATGTGCTTTTATTCTCCAAAAGTCCTTTTTCGCCATATCGCCATGACGCTTTATCACGTTCAGTTTTCAAATCAAATCAAATCAAACATACTTTATTGTCCCCATGGGGAAATTTGTCTTGGGCCAAAGTGCTCCAGCAGCTGCAGAACAGTACATTGTGTAACATGCAAGGACATATTGTGTAAGACCCAGAATACTAATGCAGAATAAAAGTGAGTTGAATATTGCACCTGCACTAAAAATACTTAAAAAGATGAAAAAAAAACTAAACAGCTTTAGTGTGTGTGTGTGTGTGTGTGTCTCCGTCTCCGTCCAGCCAGCTCTCTCACTCACACCCACCTTGATCGAAGGACTTGGTTGGAGACCACGTTCCGGGCTCCTGAAACAGGATTAACCGACACGTGAAATCATGAAAAACACCCTTCACATGACATTTACATGAAATAATACATGACAGATAGAAAACTAAGAAGCAGTCACACAAACCTCCACTTCCTTTAGGAGAAAGCATTGCAGAGACAGAGAAAATCATTTTCATTAGATTTGTATTTTTTCTTGGGTGGAAACTGCATCAAGGAAATAAACACATGGAATTCTAGACACGACACACGATGAATTACAAACACATGAAGCGTGAATATATTTAGTCAAGATAATGGTGATGTGTTGACATCAGTTCTCTCCCGTCATGTGCAAAAACGTGCCTGTGTCTTTATGTATGAGTGTGTATGTGCTGCTTATCCACCTATGCCACTAAATAGAATTGTGTCTGTACCATACATGATAAACACACATCGAAGGGACGTTATCTTAACAGCTGAATAAATTGATATTTTAATATGCTTTCAGCTTTAGGTTATAAAAAAAAAATACAATTTAAAGTGGATTTCAATTATTGACGATGACAGGCTTTTAAAAAAGAAATTGATGTGTTGCGTCATTTACAGATAAGTGAGGGGATGAGGCTTTTAGTATGAGTGAAGTGGGATCACATGTCAGGCTGACGTTTGACTTTTAGATGATCGGCCAGTAAAACCTGACTCTCTGGAAAATACTATACTGGGAGATCATCCGATTGACTAATTTCTTTATTAACACCAATAAGAAATCATTTATAGTTGACAACTTCTGTCATCCAAAGTTATGAGAAGCTCAAAACAATCGTTTCATAATGAGGATAAGTGATTCAACCAACCAACCAACTAACAAACCAACCAACCAATTTATAAAGCATCTTTCAAACAAATCCAATGCATACCGATGCAATTCAAAATGCTTTACAGGTGATTGACACAACAGGATGTTAAATGGCTTTGGAGGCTAATGCATACCTAATGTTCAGTGAGTATATGATTAAATATGGAGCATTTCTGTACTGGTTTGAAAGCGAACTGTTAAACCTAAAAGCCTTCACAGATACAATCAAGTGATTTAGTCGATTGTGTGTAGATGTGTTGAGTCTAACATTAATCATTAGAAGTGAGTGATTTGCCAAGAAACATGACAAGAGAGAGAGACACACCCATCTTTTCCTCTCTGTGTTTTGTCTGATTTCAGGGTGTGTGTAATGTCTCTACTCGTCCATAAAGACCCAGGAATGAAAACTCTGGGTATACAGAACACTGGACCGTGGTTTAATTAACTCTGTCACATGGTATAACCTGTAGGCCCACTTGTTAGTTCATCTGTTTTCACCTTTACTCACACACACATGCTCAGATACACTTTGTTTTTGCCACACATTGACATGATGTCATTCTCTAGAAACCTAACCTGACCATAACCATAACCACAACATGCTTATCAGCATAAATCCTATAGTGTGTCTGCACAGAGACGCATGTGTGTTGTAGATTTCAACTTTTCAGCACAGGCAGGGCAGGAAGTGTTTGTGGGTATTTCTATAGGTTAAAGTATATAAGTGGATGAGTGAGTAAACAGATGTAAAGTACTATTATAAAGATGCAGAACGACAAATATGTATTCTGTTCAGCATTTATTAAGATTGTATTTGGTGTAAGTATTTCAGTGCTAGAAAGGTTCAGTGCTGGTTAAAATTAGGTTGAATGTTAATCTTGAGCATTGCTTCATTGCACTTTTGCAAATTTGTTCTTTTCAGCACCTCTTGTTTGTGAGATTGTTTCCTGTGCTGTCACCCGCTGAGGAAATAGACACAATAACAGGTGGCATTTCCTGACTGATGCTTGTGGTTTTTCTTTGTTTGCAGATACTGCAGTTTGACACAAACATTTCATATTAACTGTTGCTGAACCCAAAGTAATTAATCATATTTCCTTAACTGTATCAGTGCAATGGAATCCTACAGATTTCAATAGAAGACTGCAGTGAGGAACTTTATCAATGCACATGCTGCCTCATGAGAAAGGTTTCACATTATCTTTTCACAGTAAAAACCCTCCACTCAGCAGCCTCAGCTGAATCTGCAGGTCTCAAAGTGGAGCTTTAGATAAACATGAGTCTTTATGTGTGCAATTAGCATCCCGTCTCTCTCTGTGGCAGTGTGCTAAAATGCTGAGCTGGCCCAGTTGATTCCGACTGAGGAGGAAATCTCAGAGACTTTGAAACAGGGTTTACTATCGGGACACGGATGGCAGGAGCTTCAACTGGCCAGTGTTCTTTAGGAAAAGTGACATCTGCATTAATATCCATGGGAAAGACGTCAGTCAATAGGGTCGGAAATTGTGCTCAACAGCCCACATTAGACGACTGTAATGCGAGTTCATTAGTGCGAGTTCATTAGAGCAGCTCATCCTCAGGTGCCTGAGGATATCGATACACGACGTGATTTTGTAGCAGAGAAAACAAACAGTTCACAATCACATAAAGAGGGATAATAAAACATGGTTGCAGTACATAAACCCCTCAGTGTTCAAAGATGAATTCACATTGGAGGGTTCAGCGGTGCAAAAACCACAGGCACTGCTCTGCAGTGATGAAAAAAAGTGATACGGTCAGATGAGTCATCCTTTACCATATATTCTCACCACGTGGAATTCGTTGATATTTTTATTATTTTTGCAGGTTTTTTCCAGTTTATGTTCCGTCACCTATAAGAAACAAACTGCCGTATTCTCACATGGGCTCACTCAGACATAATCCAGTGGTTTTAGTGGAGCCTGGCAGGAAAAACTCCGGAGATTGTTTGGAGCAAATAACTCAGACATTGGAGAATTACTGAACTTGATGGCTCGTGGTGGCCCAACACCCTACTGCAACGCTTTATGATGGTTTTCCCCCACATTATTACCTATCTGTATGTCCCAAACCCAGAATACTGTGATAGTGTTTACCACAAGTGCCGAGTTATTTATCTAAAAGCTTTAAACTTTCAGTGTCTCCCTCCCTCTCCCTCTCCCTCTCCCTCCCTCCTCCTTGTGCTCTCTAAGGTAAAAAGGGTCAACTCGTGCTTTTCTCGGCTCTAATTCATTTCTCCATCTTGTCCTTCATTGATCGCCCTCTCTGACCCTCTGTACCTTCTCTACATTACTCACTGTATCACTTCTTTCTTTCTAACTTCCACTTAAATGAAGGCACCTGTTAGAATAAGAGAAGATTTAACCTTGGTTCTGCCACATTCAGGACTACTCATTAAATACTACAATATCTACGCATGTAACTTGTTTTCATATTTTGAAAGCCAGAGAAAGATAAAGCCAAATAGAGAGATACTTTAATGTGCTTTCAGACCTGCACTGAACTGCAGACATTTTGCTGAAATAATCTGGAGGAGCTGTATGTAAGAACGCAAACGTCTGAGTCAGTTGCTCTGGGTGTTTTTCGTAACCCCCTCATAATATGTGGTTAAGTTGATGACGTTTCTAACGGATGCAAAAAAACAAAACAAAAAAACCCCTGAAAGAAAACAAATATCTCAAGATTATAAAGCGGTGCAACATGTAGAAGACGCCAAAGAAGATGTCCACTTGGAAAGAACATCTCCTCGCGACAAGAGCTGATGCTGGTGTCGATGTGCTGTAAACAAAGAACTTCTGCAGCAGAATCCGGCCTGAATGTGTCTGACACTAACAACTCCCTCTGCGTTCTTCATAAGAAAAACCCCAGAAAATGTACCAGACCCAATTTTCCAGATGCTTTTTCAGATTTCATGTCTGAAAACGGCTTCAGTTTCAGTTCCCCTGTAGCACTGCAGACTGTGGAGACTGAATAATGAGAGCATGGTATTAATGGGGCCAGGCCCTCCAGACCAGTCAAGACAACAAAAGTACTTGCGGTCTGATTCCATAATGGATTCAACACACAGACACACACACACACACACACACACACACACACACACACACACACACACACACACACACACACAGAGACACACACACACATGCAAAGAGTTATCCAAACAAACAAACAAACTGAATCTGTCAGCACTACAAAACATCAAATAACTGGAAGTGCACTTCACTGCACATGCAACAATGCCACCCACTTTTCCCCCAAAACCACAGAGAACCTAAAATTCAACAATAGGTGGCCTCCTGAGTGCGCGCTAAAAATAGCAACTTTTCAATTTATCTCTCAATCTCTTTCCACCTCCACTCCTCTCCCTCCATCTCAGCTAGACTTTTCCCCTCTTTCGCACACAGTACACACACACACACACACACACACACACACACACACACACACACACACACACACACACAACCGTGCACGTATTCAGCTCTGTTGGCTAACATCCTAATTTGCTAGTGTGCATATTGATTTTGTGTGATTTCAGCTGCCCATTAGAAAAGTGTCCTCATGAATGTGCTGTTCCCCGACTACCACTTTTCTCACCTTTACTTCACATTTTCACAGATTCCTAATTGTGTCCTAATGACTTCCTTCCCTTCTCCTGGCTTCCTCGCTGCCTCTGCCTCGCTTAAGAAATATGTGCATGTTTTCACTGTACTGGCTCTGCTTGTCCTGCTCAAGCTTGTCGCATGCATGCATGCACAAACACACACAAATCCACACCGAGGTGCTTTGAAGTGGAAAAGGCCTGAAGCTCTCTACCTTGCCTACATCATTCACCCTCCACAACACAAACAGCACATGACAGGCATGCACGGTAAAACACACACACACACACACACAAAGAGGAGAGGAGAGGATGAAATCTGCTCTAACGATGATGATCTCAACGAGCAGTTAATTTACTCATATACAATTAAGCACTATCTATGTCAACGCACATTATTACCCATCATTCATTGTGTTTTTCCTTTCATTGTGAAACCTGTCTTTCCATCCAAAGCTTATCTCTTCACTCTGTGCCAGGGCTGTAAGCGAGCCAAGGTCCAGCAAGCAGAGCAGAATGTCTAAAAAAAGTGAGATGGCACCAGCGCAGCAAAGACGGCCCCAGGCCGCTCCAGCAATCCTAACACAACTTACAGCACATCACTGGCCAAGATGCTATCTAGTGCACTTAGCAGGAGACCCACTTCTGGCTCTTGCTTACAGTGGCCTACATGCCCGAATTGGGAAATTAAAATCAGACACAAGCTCAGTTTGGCATAAAATACCAGTACATGAGCTGGAATAAGCAGGTGTATTTGGTTCAGAAAAGTAAATGTGTAAATATGACTATACTTTCCGTTTTGCAGGATCAAGATAACACCAACAGCTTGAGATTTGCAATTTGCTGTAGCTATAAACAAAGGGCACGATAAATAATCACATTATGACTGCTCTTAAAGTCAAGAGTCATTAAAGTTATCTCGTTGCACTATGTAGTCCATACTAAGCTAAAGCAAGTAGCTAACTAGCTTGTTTCAAACTAGCGATCTGCTACATCATGTTGTGCCATTAAAACAGCCTTAGCAATTAAATACTTGTGTCCATTTAAAAGCAATGAACTATGTAAACAGGAAGTTAGAGTATACAATATGTTAAATAATACTTTAAGCTTAATTGTTCATCTTTTGAATCCATGTCGGAGTTAGCAGTGCTGGTCCATGTGACAGGTAAATATTTGATTATGCAAACCTATGTTATTGGTATTTGTTCATTTAGATAACATTCTTATCATGGTGTTTGCATTCTTTGTTGCAATATGATGATTTTTTAAAAGTTAAAAGCTTACAAGTTTACTTGATCAAGTGTCAGATGAGTTGATGACGCTGACGCAAAATAGTGTAGTAGTAAATTAGCAAGTTAAAGGTTGGCTTTGTGGGCTCAGTTAGCTACGCAAGCTAGGACCCGTTTTGGAATGCACCCAATTGAATGTGAAATCATAATACTTAGTTTGAACTCATGGCGCTTCGGTTACGTGCCAAAGTTCAAACCAAGCGGGTCGATCTTCTCACTTTTCTGCTTGAAAAACAAATGTATAGGACAAAATATAAAACGTATCAATAAAGTTCACTTTACATGACGGGTTCACAGGCTGCGCAGCACATGTCATATCAATCAATAGCAGCTTTTTTATAGAGCAGTGACCTCTATACAGTGCGTGACAATACTGTGACAGCATGTGTTCCAATATGCACGACTGTATGAAACAGACCACTCCTAACTACCGCAGGTAATTGAAAGAGTGATTCATTCCTCAGTCCTGACATCACTCCTGTGTTTGTGTGAAAATATCGGCCATGGTGGAAGGTACTTCAGCAACAGTTAATAAGCGCTCTGGAGGTGTGCTGTAAACACACAATTTGCTAATTTGCTTTCTTTGTGAAGGAATGCTAAAACACACAGTTGCACTGGGACAACGCTAAGACAGGAAGTGAAAGGTGCACACACACATAGGTACAGAGAACATAAAGCTTTTGTGCTGCACCTCAACTGCCTGAGCCTCAAGGTTAAAACACAGATGTGAAAAACCACAGCTCTCTGCCACTCACTCTGTCTCTCTCTCTCTCTCTCTCTCTCTCTCTCTCTCTCTCTCTCTCTCTCTCTCTCTCTCTCTCTCTCTATCTATCTATCCAATGTCCCTTCTCTCTCTGTCTCTTTCTCAATATATCTCTGAGTTCAGCTGATCTTAAATAGCGCAGCGCATTGCCAATCACATTTCCTCACTCACACTCGGCCCTGACATCCTATTTGAATAATCCAAAGCCAATAGTTGGACCTGAGGTGTATCACATGGGTTCACCTGAGCTGATGGGTTCATTCGCTTTAAGTGAGACCAGCAAGGAAAGTGACTCTCTCTCTCTCTCTCTCTCTCTCTCTCTCTCTCTCTCTCTCTCTCTCTCTCTCTCTCTCTCTCTCTCTCTCTCTCTCTCACACACATCAAATATATCGAGTTCTCTGATTCAGAAATAAAATCGACACTGCATGTGCACGAGTGCATGTACATGCATACCGGATTTGTGTGTGTGTGTGTGTGTTTGTGTTTGTTCGAGTGTGTGCATACAAATGACTCCAAATCACTTCTGGTTGTGTGGACCTATTTACTCTGTGGTTAGCGAGGCTAGATATTCCTCAATCAGATACACACCACTTCAAACCTATTCACTGTTCACCCAAAAAAACAAACCGACTTTTCTTTTCATCTTGTAACCTGCTTCTTTTTTTTTCTAATTTATGACATTAATTCCCTCCCAAACAACAGCACTGATTTCCTGCCTTTTATCTGTGATCTACAGTTGATTTCCACAAAGCCACACGACTGTAAAAACAATCATTTTCCTATTGAAAGCTTGATGTTTAATGCATTAAAGGCTTCTATATGACACGAGAAAGCACAGGTAAAATAATTCTTTGCAGCAACCTGGCAGCTTGACTGCATGATCAGAGGCTGTATGGGATACGCTGTGACAATCAGCGGCAGCATTACTGCACTAAGTGGCCTTATATAAACATGTCAGGCTAATGGTGGCTGACAGCACCTTGTTGAAGTCCGCCGGTGAAGACACTCGCCAGTAGCATATAATCAGACCCATCGCTTCAAACCCAATCACTGCGACATGCATACAGAAAGGGAGGCCAATATAGATGTGCACAGAGACACCTTATAATTGAATGTGTCCTGGGACACGGTGGACCTGCTCTACTTGTCATCTTTGTATTTCTGTGTTAATATTAGGGGTGGGACAAAATATCCATACAGTAATATATAGTCCTAACTCATGAGATACAATGATCAACATGGCTCCTCATATCGATATTTATTTCAGTAAATATTATTACATATACATATAGTTTGGACTTTTGTCAGTTTATGGTTATTTTACATTGGAATGACAACACATGTGGACATGAGCAAGTTTGGTAAAGACTGATGAGCCACTGAGATACCACTTAAGGCACTTTTATATATGTGTTTTTAAATTGATTATTATCAGTGAATAAATACGCAAATCCTGCACTTTACCTGTTCAGGGGCATTTTGTGTTCCTCTTCAGGAAGACAGATATCGTGATGTTATCGTGGGCCATGCATCAGCGTATCATTAACTACCCTGCTTCGCACCCCTTGTTAATGTGCTGCTTTATTCCAAATTGGCTCCTTATCACACACACACACTAACACATAGGCAGGGCTATGATGGCTAAAATGCACATAGCAGTACAGGATGAATCTCCACTTTGCTCTTCACCCTGTGTCAGGTGGTCATTCCAGACCAAAGAGCACGTCCAGGCCTCGCTGCTGCGCACTCCCCCCCCCCCCCCCCTCTACCTCTACCTGCCTGTAATTAGGCCCCTTACTGAGACTCAGCGGTGCCTCTCTGACAGCGATGTGCTCTTGTGGGTGTGTGTCTCAGCAGAGGCCTTGTGGCTATCGCTGCTATCGCGAAAGCACATTTGCGGCCGAGGATCGTGCCATGTGTCGGTGGTGCAGCCTGTGTTTACGGTCTCAGTGGAGCAGCGACGATTTAGCAAACACCACCACGGACCCCGTGACGCGTCGCTTGGACACGACGGGAAAACGAGGAGCGCATGATCACAAACCAGTGCGGGTGGCTGTGGGGGAGCGGAATGGAGAGGGTGGGGGTGTAAATGAGATAATGAGGAGGGCACACGCGAGAATAATGCGAGGAGCCGGGACATATAAATCACTCACATCCCGGAATTTATCCCATCTCCCGGCGAGCCACTTATCATCCAAAAAATTGCCGCTGTCGGAGCGAGCGCAGACGTGTCCAAAGGCGCACACACACAGCAAGGCGATGCTCAGCATCTGCGGACACACAACAACAGCAGGAGAGAGGACATCGGATCAGGCGGCGGATCGAGGCGCGTTGGAAACAAAGGCAGATGAATGTGCATCACATCAGCCATGAAAGCTGATCGTCAACAGAACGACGCCAGAGTGTTTGTCTCCTCTTACCTTGTCGCATCAGCTGCTCTCCAGACTGGATGTGCTCGCTGCCGCTTTCTGTCACTAGTAATAGCAGCTCTCTCTCTCTCTCCCTCTTTATCCCTCCCTCCCCCTCTCTCTCTCTCTCTCTCCCTCTTTCTCCCTCCCTCCCCCCTCTCTCTCTCTCTCTCTCTCTCTCCCTCTCTCTCTCTCTCCCTCTCTCTCTCTCTCTCCCTCTCTCTCCCTCTCTCTCTCTCTCTCTCTCTCTCTCTCTCTCTCCCTCTCTCTCTCTCTCTCTCTCTCTCTCTCTCTGTGCGCAGCAGAGAACGGGAGCACGCATGGCACTGTGCGCGCCCCCTGCGCTCTATTTTATTTTGTTGCTCCTCCGCTCGGTGCGGTACACGCGGTGCTGATGGTTCGCTCTGGGCTGTTATCAGGCCGCTGTAAGTTTGTACTGCTGATTAACTCTCATGAAAAAGAAACTGGGTGATCGTGGGGGGGGGGGGGGGGGGGGGGGGTAACAGTAAAAACACCCGCAATGTTTTACAGATAAATGATCATATTTAATATAGAAAAACGAGAAAACAAAACATCAATGGCAGCAAGCTAAATAACATTCTAGCATTTAAACTCGTAGACAGCAAATTGTATAATAGTAATATATAGCATCTTCCAATACATAAACATGTAAAATAATCCAGAATCCAAAATCAATGACAACATGTACAATAATCATAATAAAAAGCAAAGACTGAAAAGGATCAAAGAAACAGAGGTAATTGCTAAATCAAGTAAAAGACATTTGTATGTATGTAAACAACAACAAACCAAACTAAAACAGACAATCCAAAAGTCCCCATCAATCCATCTGAAATCATCAGTGTAAATTCAGTTGGGAAATAATGGAGCGACGCCTGCGAGCTAGTTCAGGCAGCCAACTCAAGCTGCGTTGCTCCCATCATGTGATATACATCATTTGCTCATCACTCCCATCATATCCATGTAATCATATCGGGGGGAGTGATTAAGTAGGAGCCTAGACGCCAAACACTAGCCAGTTCTACTGTTTCAATATACGTTTGAACGTGAGTTGTCTGACTGAATTCCAATTGTCGACCACAACCTGTGTGTGTGTGTGTGTGTGTGTGTGTGTATCTTTCCTCTTTCATGCTATGTCTCTGTCTCTGTTGCAACTATCATGTCGGAGCTGCTCAGGCTTGTTCTGTACAGTAACTCATGAAAGGGTTTTGCTCACATTCCTGGCAGAGGTTATCTCAGGACTGTAAATTGATGCTGTAAGATAACATGGTTTCCATAAGAAATGCACCCAAATGGCCCTCCACTCTGGATGATTTGTGGAGTGGTTTGCCTTTTAGTTTGTCCTTTCTGGGACATGCAAGTCAAAAGCATTCCTCCACAAAATTTTAGTATGTTCTGAGATTCTGAGAAAATTGTCCTTGGCTTCACAAGGACACCACATAGGTTTCTCTGCAGGTTTGGCATACAAATAGTTGAACTGAAATTTCTCCACGGATGCTTAAGAGTTGCTTTTATCTTTATGGGTGAGAAATTATAAGAAAAAAATATAGTTCTGAGTGAACTTGAGCCTCCAGAAGACCTTTATTGCTCCTTGGAATTGATTGTCTAACTCTCTGGAGCTCAACTGGAGGACATAGATACTTTTCTACTAAAATATTTCCGTTGATGTCAAGTTTTAAAGACGTTGATGACGAGTAAAAATCTCCCAGATGGTCACCCACCTTGAAACCTGGCAACTGTTTGACACAGCATATGATTCACATTGTCCGCCGACTCACCAAACCATTCATTGACCCCTCTTGCCCTGGATCAAGACACAGTTATGTTTTCCCACTCATTTATTTAGGTTTCTGTATTCAAAGATTAAATTAAACAAATCAAAAATTCAAAGATGAGAAAGGTGTAAAGATAAAAGATTAAAGACCTAGCAAACATAGAGAGAGTGAACAAGTTAGAATACTAAAATGATTGGCCCTTCAGGGAGGCCTGGTGGCTCAGGACATTATTCTGCACAGTTGCTGGAGAAACCAAACCTGACCTCAGCTTCACATCTTTATCTTTGTAAGAGGCTGTGGAAAAGACAAGTGTGTGTGTGTGTATGTGGAAAAGATGACAGGGTGCAGATATTTGAAAGTCAAATTAGAAGTATGAAGTATGCATGGCTGCATCACAGACACACGCAAAAGTGTACCATGCTGTGTGAGCAGCCGAGTCGCTCAATTGTCAATTGCATAACCTCGCGCAGGTACAGAGGAGCAAAGAAACATGTTTGACTCAAGTTCTGGGTTCACTCCAACAGGAAGTGTGCAGCATGCAAACAGGAAACTGGTAGTATGTACACCATTGTGGTTGGCAGAGCAGGAGGCGTTGGTTTACTTTGAACCGTGTTTTGTTCCCTCACATCAACAAGGTTTTTCTCTTATAGGTTATGACGAGGTAGTCATGAAGATGGTGGTGTGCAGGGACTGTGGATGACGTGGTCATTCTTTCATCACTTACTGTTAGCTTGTGCTTTATGACATTTGTGCAAATGGTAGCAGTTAAAATAAGTGTTTGTGTGTGTGTGTGTGTGTGTGTGTCAACCAGCCCAGGGGTTTCATACATAATTCAGTCTCAGACATTAAAGATGTAGATGTGGTCAGAGACATATGCAGGAGAGACACAGTGTACTCACACACACACAAACACACACACACACACACACACACGCATGCTCATACAAACAGACATTTGTTGTTGCTTAATGAAACTCTGCATAGATTTTTCATTCCACACTAGTTCAATCTTGTTTTTTTTCCTCCTCCTAAGTGAATTCATGAACATCACGATGTTAACTCAAAGGCTCCACAGGCCGAGAGAAAAGGTTGACAATGGAGGGATAGGAAAGAAAGGGCTGAAGAAAATAGGACAAAAACAACATAACGTGTGTGAGTGTGTGTGCGCCTGTATATATATGTATGTGTGCATTTCCGACAAAAGAGGCATGAAACGTGTCTCAAGGACTGGAGATTTCACAGTCCACTGACTCTGTCACTGTGCACCTGCTCACTGAGCCAGTGGGAGGGAGGGAAATGGAGGACAGAGGGAGGTGAGGTGAGGGTGTTTGGGGTAAAAGCAAGTAGAAAATCCACCAAGAGAGAATTAGGAAGGTGAGTTTAATCTACCGAAGGAATTTATTCAGTGGAATTACTACAAAATGTCAAAGAGGGCCCTTACAGTATGTGGCCCTAGAATTTTTAAGAATGTCACTGTGTACTGTGTTCAAATGTATGTTGACATCCAAACATGGCATCCTCATGTGTGATATCTGAACATCTCACTCCAAACAAGAACAAGAAGGGTGCATGCTCAGAGCACATATCTCCACCAAGGACTAAGGCCATATATCGCTATGTGAAAGAAAGTGAGATAAAAAGACAAGACTTTAATGGGTTCTTCCATTAAAGGTCATGCCCCACCCCTCTATAAAATGTAATGGAAACTCGGTTCAGTAGTTTTTGAGTATCCTGCAGACAGAGACAGCAATGAAAACATAACCTCCTAGGTGGGGGTAGGAATGTGCTTCTATAACAGCCTCCATTTTTCAGAGATGTTTTTTCACAAGATTCTGGAACATGATGGCAGAGATTTCCTCTGATTCAGCTACGAGACCATTAGCGAAGAAATGCATTGATGTTGCCCTTACAGCTGATGCCCCAGGTCATTCCACAAGTAGATGTAATTAAGCCCAGTTAACGTCCTTGCACCACACTGAGAAAACCTTCTTGCATCACACATTTTGAACGTGTAGGTCTCTGGAACCAATAGAAATAAGTGTTTAGCAAAATAAATAACTTTCACCAAGGTCCATAAAACAGATAGTCGAAACTTCAAGAGCTGTCAGACTTACTGAAAGAAATGGTTGTTGCCTATAAAGATAGGTACTTGCAAGGGCTAGCTCACCTTTACGCTGCAAGGGGAGTGCAGGCCCCTGTTGAGAAGTTGCCGCTCTATCTCCAAGACGAGTGGTTTTCACAAGCAGGAACACAGTGACGTCTTTCCACTTTAAAAGTTCATCTACAGGAAAGCTGAAGAGTGAAAAGACCCCAGCTTTAACCCGCCCACTCTCAACGTCTTAAAATGTCTTTATGTAAAAGAAGCATATAACAATCAGTGTCCGAAAGACTGTAGCATAACAAACCCAACTCACCGAAGAAATGCAGGGTTCAGGTAAATGAGATCTGATTGTTTGTTGAAGACATTTGTTGCTGAACTTCCACTATGGAACAAAATCCTGTGAAACTCAAATGTCAAATGAAGTGATACATGTCTGCTCCATAGTCACATCATGGGTTTTCCCCTCCATCAGAGAACCACAGGGGGAGAAAGGAGACAGAGCAGTGAGACGTCACATTCAGGTGTACCAAGATATGTAGGGAAGACTTCATCGGAAAATCACGTTCAAAGATCTGCCTTTTGAATGTGTACTCAAATAAGCTACAGAGAAAAAGGTATGCTATTTTAGATGGTCAGAGCAATTGTTCAGGAGCTAAATTTGAGTTTAAAGATATGTTCAGCATCAAGGGAGCAGCAGGAATTCACAGTCAAAACCTGAGCAGGGATTGTGGATACAGTTGACAGAAGATCCCAATGATTCACATGAGAAAAAATGAAGATCCCACTACCTACACCCATACAACAGATCTGAGATCCTGACACAGGAAGCTGCATACCACCATTATCACCTAAGGTTCAATAGAATATAAAACACCAACTCCAGATTCAGCTGCTAACGTCCTGGTGAGGATCTAAATTTCCTTCAGATCATTGCACAGGAGTTCCTCAACGATGACACAAACAGCTGGGTTGCTTCTCTCCTTTTCAACCCCCCTCCCCCCCCCACTGAGACATCTCCTTAACGACGGAGACGTTGCTCAAGGCCGTCGGATGTCTACAGAAGAAGCCTGGAATGGGAGTGCTGTTCGTGGAGTTAATGCCAAAAATGCTGGACAGTGGACATGCAGAGCTCACGCCAGCACTCCCTAAGTTTACCACTGCCAAAACTAGACCAGATTCTTGTGGTGTTTGATTCCAGTGCTCAGTACGATGGAAACTCACTGAATGAGGTGTTGCTTTCTGCAACAAATACTAACAACAGCCTCATGGGAGTATAGTCCCCAGATTCAGAAGAGTGCCTGTTGCAGCGAGAGTGCCTGTACATTAGATGTTCTACTGCTTTGTGGTGATACAGTTTTTGTAATACTGAGATAATGCTCACAGCAAAGATGTGGATTACTGCAAGCAAATTCGTGTTTTTGTGAACAGCAGTAGCAACCATTGGCCTGAGGAGGGCAGTGAAACAGCAAGAGGATGACTATAGGGACGTGAGGCACTTTGATGAAAGGGAGTTTTACGTTGATGATGATTTTTTCAAGGACACTTCATCGAAGGGGAAATCCTGAGGTCAGTGGATAGTAAGAGTAAAAAGCTACAAGGAGGACTGGAGCAAATGTCTGATCTGCCTCCTGAAAGCCTGCAAGTAGACCCCTCCATTTTCTTACATGGGAGTCAATGTTTTTTAGACCACACCGTACCAGGGGTCAGTGGTCAGGGGACAGGAGTAATCCAGTTTCATTGATATCTATGTAAGGCATATGTGACCTCCTCGAGCATGTGTTTCCATCAGAGGCTTCGTCAAACAGCCTCAGTCAAACTGTGGGACCCATTCAATTTGACCATTTAAGGAGCTGAAAATTGATTCACAAAGTCCCTCTACACCCCTTTCACTTGGTGGCGCATGATTAAATTTGCATGATAAATTCTAGATTCTATACTTCCCAGGCTGGACCTTTAAAATTCACACATTAGGTCTTCATCACATTTATGGCAGAGGTTAGTACTATTGTGAATACCAGGCCGTTAATCCCTGTATCCAGCGACTCAGATGCTCCCCTCATTCTAACCCTTTCCATGTTCTGTTCTCCAAAGTGGATTTGCTTAATAACCAGTGGAAGCCAGTACAAGCCTTTGCATTGTTGGCTAGGTGGCGGCAATGATATTTGAGCATGCTACAAACTTGGCAGAAATGACACACACAGAAACCCAATCTTCAAAAAGGAAACATGTTGAGGTTCAGATAACGTGACAGTCGGTCAAAAATAAATCAGTGGCCAGCGGGAGCTATTGTGACAGCCATTCCTGGTTAAGATGGACTGGTGAGAAAGGTGGAGTTCATGGTGAAAAGAAATCAGATAATCTAGATATTCTCCAGATCCATATCTGAGTTGGTCCTGCTTTTCTCCCAAGAGGACAAGCAAACCAGACCAACTTCTTTTCTAACTCCAAGTTGCAATCCAGCGAAGTAGCAGCTATTCTCCTGTAAAGATCTGAAGAAGCTGTACTGTAGAGGAAGTGAGCCAATAAGTTCATTTTCAGGGAACTTCCTTTTTCCCATATAGGCTCATAGAGCGAGCGTCACAGTGAAACCATCCTCTTAATCCTTCACACAACACAACACCACCCGTACGTCATCTACTTTTCAGATAATATGAATGATGAAGTAACTAGTTGCTGGGTTTGAGAACATGATCCTTGAAGATAATTTAGTACCAACTGTAAATCCATGTGTTAGTGTTTGATGGTTAAAGAATTGGTGCTTGTGTAAATAATACTTTACCGTATTATTTTCACCATTCATCATACACATTGACAAACTTTGGAGTACTTGTTCACAATGGTTAATGTTAGCAAGCTTTTCTTTATGGATGCAAGTATTTACAAAGGTAGATATACAAGTATTACCCTCTGTTAAATCCTGCCATATACAACAACCTGTGTGTTTGTTGGAGGATGTAGTACTTGGACATACAATACATATTATTCTTGACACTGGTGCCTTTGGCATTGTGACATGTCAATATGTAATCTTTAAAAAAAGCTTGAAATATTTCTTGATTGGTCCGAGTCCATGAAAAACACTTTTATAAATTCCTTCTGTCTCTTTTCGTCTTTCTCTCATTCAACGAAGCTCCCATTATAAGTACAGTGTGCTCTGAAAAGAGGAAAACAATCTTGTCATTTTCCGAAATAGCGGAACATTGTAATAATTGTATTCACTCTCTTTTTCCGCTCTTGTCTCCTCTCTAACTTTAATTCTTAAACTGGATGTCATGTAATCATTTGGGTGCTACAATTTGTTGTTGAACATGGCTTTGCGTGTGTATGTGTGTGTGTGAAGGAGCGAGATGGAGAGCGAGACAGGGAGTGGGGTGAGTGGGGTGGTGGTGGTGGTGGTGAATGTGTTATCTCGCAAAGCAGACATTTCGAGCATAGCTGTGACTATAAGGTCAGTGTGAGTCTTGTGTTTTAGCCCCAGGATGAAAAGCTAATAGCACAATAATGACAGAGAAGGAAACTGCAAACAGAAGATAAGGCCGACAGAAACAAAATGGCCAACACTGAGGGGGTGATAACAGAGCCAGTGAGGGAGCGTGAGGGAGGAGAAGGGAGAGGGAGAGGGAGAGGGGAGGAAAACGACATCGATAATGAATGGAGGGATGTTTTGACTTCATGGACTCATGTGAGTTAAAGTCAAATAATTAGCCTCAACTTTTTAGAAAGTGACCCCATCATAACTCTGACCCCGTGAAGAAATTATACTATACAAATACATTGTAATGCTATTTATGAGATTAAAGAGTTTTCCAAAGCAGAAAAAACTATAGATGACTTTCTGGATTGGTCTATGATGACCAAATATAATTATCCCGGTCTATATGGAGTCTTTTGTTTCTCATGCTATGTCTGCTTTCTCATGATCAGAAATGTATTAGTGGTCGAGTCAGGGGACGTGACAGGAAATCTTTGATCAGTAGCAGAAAGAGCCAGGGTCACATGGAACATGTAAAAGTTGGCTCAAAGACAGAGCTTCTTTGTATGTGGTTCTGTAAATAAACATACGAATGAGAAAATGGAAAATAATAGATGGAGACGTGAACCACGCAGTGTTCTGATTTTTCATGTGGTCACCAGAATATTAAAATAACTGAACTCATGGGACTGTGCTGCAGCTTTTTTGGTTGGTGTTTGGCCTCCCCCTTGTGGTGGATACTGCACATTACAATGAGCACAAAACTGCAACATGATTTTCAAGTGCAGACACACACTCAACGTTGTCATGCAACCGAATACAACATCTCAGCCATAACATTCTTTACAAAGACAATCACACTTTTGATTGCCGTATGATTCATTTTACTGTAAGCATTTTAATTACATTATAATGTAAGAAATGTAGAATTGGCAGATGTGTTTTATCAGATTCGTACAGGTGTTCCTAACAAAGTGACCACAGGGTGAAAAGTAGGGCTCCAAATCAAGACTATTTATTATTCTCTCACATTACATACTATGATACACTTTTCACCAGGACAATTTATTATTCCTTCCCCTCTTCAGGCATGGAGTCCGTGGTAATCTGCGGCCATTTGTCTTCAGTTCATTTGTCACAAACCTGTAGTGGAACAGGCTGTAGATGTGAGATTTCAAATTGCAAATCAAAACGTTGCCTCACCGATCATTTATGTATTTATGACACATTTAATTTATCTACACTGATGAAGCAGTTTATACGATCAACCTCTTGCTCAATCTATAACAACGGCCCTGCAATTATACAACCATGACAAAGTCTCATACTCACTGTGCAGTAACGACCCATTGAGGTTAATCAACACAACTCACAGTATTAGAAGAAGACAAAAAATGAAGACTATACAAGTCTTAATTCATTACAAGGCTGTTGTAACAATGTATACAGCTTTACCTCAGTGTACATTGATAGCTTCTGTGTGGCCTTCGAATCCACAGCAGGCGGTTTCTTAGTTCCTGTCTCTGTTCCATGGACCTTGCAGTTTCCTGTAAACAGAATGGATCCATGACCCTCACACCTCCTTTTCTTTTAAACAAGCCACGTTACCTTGTATGATATTTTCCAAAGCAACATGAATGCAGGGGCCTTGTTCAATCAGAAGAATGAAGAGAATCAAAATGAATGAAGAGCATCAAAAACATCAAATTTAAGGTTTTGTGTGATGAGATTTCTCCACATTCTCGGACACTCAAGTGTCTTACTATAGTACTTGATTATAATTGAATAGAATTATTTTTTCCTTGATGTAACCTTGCACACACACACTTATTTTTTGAATTTATTTATCTTAAAAAACATTTATCTATAATTGTTTCCCAGTTAAGAGGTGTTTTTATTGTGCTATGTCAACCTATGTTTTAATCATCTTTTAACATCTTGGAACAATATTTGAAAAACCTATTTCAATCCTGGGATTTAATGTATTTTATGCATTTATATGTATTGCAAAAAGGAACACAGCTCTGTCACTACCTTGGTAGTTATGAGCCTCCATTAGTACAACATGAATGACCATTAAAATTGATCCAGTGAAGATTCTCGATGCGACAACTGCAAGACAACTGATTGTGTGACAATACCCACAATGCAACACCAACCTGATCCTGCATGTTGACACTTTTTATCCGAGGGATCAGACGCATCTTTATGAGGGATTTTTACAAACTGTTGCCATTTTCTGTCTGGGTTCCTGTGACACCCTCATTACCGGGCTCCTGAAGCAAGTCATCCAGTTGCTCCATCGTGAATGGTGCAAACTCCACTTGTGAAACCTGCCCAATTCTCCCGTGTCAAGTCCTTTTACTAAAGAACCGTCAGCCGTGCACGCTACCCTGAAATGAACATGGCTGTGAGAGAATCTGGCCCCAGAAACCTCCAGGCTTTGCTCCAGCAGCTGCACATCAGTCCATTTATACATACTGGGCTGCTACCAGATGCTCGGCTGTCCTTTGCGTGTACCGACCCAGGTCATCACTTCACACAGTCGTGACTACAGCCTCCTGGATTCCCAACTGAGAAATAACCCTCCCAGCCCGGGCAGAGCAGAAAATTCACCCCTCACACAGAGAAAACTCGTCTGCCGTGACTTATCTCAAGAAGCTCTTCTGCTCAACTTTTTCTCGTCACTACATCCCTCCATAAAAACCCCTCCCTTACCTTTCCTCTTTTAGAGAGGTGTTGATTTGATTGAATGGTTATTGTGGATGTTTGCGTTGCTGTTGAATTATGTGGCATCCCACTGAGAAGTGGTTCTAATATCGTGTCCAGCCCATTAATCATTGGGAACAGAATAAATATTTTTTCAGGATTTATTGCAGGACTGTTGCATTCTGCTTTACTGGGGCAGCTGCGGCTCATGGAAGTAGAGCGGGTCGCCCACTAACCAGAAAGTCATTGGTTTGATCCCCTGCTCCTCCATACAGTGTGTGAATGGTGTGTGAGAGAAAGAGCTCTGCACAAAGAAGGACTGTATGGATGAATGTGCCTTGTACTGTATAGCGCTTTGAATGGTTTTCAACTCTAGAAAAGTGCTGTATACAGTTAATTTACAATTACATTGGACTATAAGCCAGAGACATGCTTATGATACTGGACATAATATGAACATTTAAAACCAATTTCTTTCTTAAAGACTTGTGTATTTCACACATTACCACATATAAATGTAAAAAACTTACACACACATAATCATATATATGTATGTATAGCACAATAGCACTTTCTTTTGACTCAACTCAACAATGTAATCAGCACATCATGTTTCTTTTTTAATACAAGCCAGTGGTGCTCTGTAATCAATCACACATTTAGCAGGTGGAGTATTAAAGTCAAGTCAGCTTTATTTATATAGCTTGATATCACAAGTCACAAGTTTGCATCAATAGACTTTACAGACCCCCCCAACATATTCATATTTTGTGTTTTTTCTTGCACCTCAGCTGTGATACACTGGCTTGTGATGGCAATACTACAACTTGGCCACTAGGAGGCGGGAGAGAGCGTTTGTGGAAGCAGAGTCTTACCACATTTTCTTCAGTTCACAGAAAAAGAAAAAAGAGAAATAATGAGTCGCTCTGTTCTCCGGGTGCAGTCCATCTATTTGTCTGTAGAGCCATGCAGCTTCAAGCACTTCACAGTCCCTGTTTAATTCAGCTGTATTCTTTAGCTACTACTGTTAGTATTTATTCATTTGGATCCATCATGATTAATTATCAGTCGAAAGGCATCCATCAAATCATTGTGCTGGGTCACTTTTATTGCATTTCTCTGCACATCTAAACTTCCACTGCTTCCTCACCATTGCCCACCTTATTCCTGATATCCCTTTGTTTGCAGTCTTCCTGCCAGTTCTCCCTCCCGGCTCTCTCAGCAGTTTTTAAACTTCTCTCAAAATATTCAAGTCTTAGCACCCCCATCATCCCTTCTCTCTCTCTCTCTCTCTCTCTCTCTCTCTCTCTCTCTCTCTCTCTCTCTCACACTCACACACACACTCACACACTCTGTGGCCGCTGCAATTCTCCATGGGAGAGTTCTGTCACGCTCTGTAGATTGGGTGTCCCAGGGTGATTAACTATTGATATGGAGCTCAGGTAACACACCTGATATCTGGGGGTTGGGACAAGGAGAAAGGAAGGGAGGGGGGGGAGGGAGGAGGAGAACAGTAAAGGAAGAGGCAGGTGGTGGGTGGGGGCATGGAACAGAGAGAAATAGAGGCTGGGGGGCAAATTAGGAAAGAGACACATGATGAGCGAGAGTGAAGGCAGGAGCCAAAATGGCTGCATGTACTGCTTGGTCTGTACCCGCCCTTCTTGGATTGGACGGCTCAGTGGCCAGCAGCCGTGTGGCATATAACTGTTAATGTGATGACTCAGAGCATAGCTGAGGAAATGGGATTGTGAGGGCAGTGAATGTATCGAGAGAGATAACCAGTGTGTGTGTGTGTGTGTGTGGGGGGGGGGGCAGATGAATAAACAAATGGATCGCTGTTAGAGAAGAAGCATCCGTTTGTCTCAAACCACACACAGTATGGGGCTCGGCTCTCCAACCCCCACCTACCCCCAAATTGGTGCGCATTCCCTTAACTCTCTGTCTTTGTGTGTGTGTGCGCATGTGTGTGTTTACCATGTAAACACACCCACTTCTTGGTTTGAGAGTCAAATCCCAGTATCAGCATAATCACAATGAACCCCCCTCTTGACATTATTTATGTCCATCACCGGCAGTGTTTTGATGCCCGATAAGCATCAGTGCTCTCTTAACTTTTTCGTCAGTTGGGAGTTGACCCATCCCCCAATCCCAGGCTGCCTCCCGGAGGTGATTTCAAACAAATAACACAACAGCTTTCTTTGCTTCACAGTGTGTGTGTGTGTGTGTGTGTGTGTGTGTGTGTTAATGGAATTGTGATGCATTTCTGTTAATAAATGAGTTGTTGGATGAATAAAGACTAAACTATCAATTAAACCATCTTCACATTCATTATCGGATACTGAAAACGGGCATTTCTGTTGATCTGGAAAATACAGTACATACACACTAGCGCACACACAAGGCCTGCAGTGCAGATGGTGGAATAATGTGGCTCAGCTCAACACTTTGCTGAGGATAGCTAATTATCTCGCTGATTATTAAGATATATTACAAAGCAGTTTTTGCCAAAGCGGTTCAGTAGAAAAGAGAGGTGGATTCCAGAAGGAACGTTTTTCCAACACTATAGAAATTAGACAGACAGACAGAGAGATGGACAGAAAGATAGATTGACAGACAGATAGATAGATAGATAGATAGATAGATAGATAGATAGATAGATACATAGATGGACAGAAAGGCTGGTAGGTAGGAAGGCAGGTAGGTGGGTGGGTGGGTAGGAAGGTAGATAAATAAAGACAGACACACAAATGAACTTTTGTTAATCGACATTTATGACTGGCACCACGGCAACTCAAACGTTTGTCCTATCATACACATACACATGCTCTACCACAACAGGCTGCTTCTATCATACACATAGGGTGGGTGTGGCTGAGGGGGTAGAGCGGCCGTTCCCTAAACAGAAGGTTTGATCCCAGTCTTCCCAATCTGCTTGCCGAGGTGTCCTTGGGCAAGATACTGAACCCAAAATTGCCCGTCTAAGAAAAAATGTGCTGGCTATCCTTCTTGTATCAAATAACTAAATAGCAGATAGATTTTTTTTTTTACAGGAAAATGTATATGATGACGTCTCGCTTTTAAATCATTTAAAACTGATTATCTTTGAGTTCCGGTCTCTTCCTTTGGAACAAATCGATGAATCACTTCATAGGTAATCAGAACATTTTAAGAATACAGATTATCAGACAAGCATTTAATCTTTCACAATCTATACATTTAACCACAAAAAAATCATGAAGATCAGATTTTTATATATTTACTTTACAGACAGACAGACAGACAGACGGACAGACAGACAGACGGACAGACAGATAGATAGATAGATAGATAGATAGATAGATAGATAGATAGGTGAACATTTATGACTGCCTTACCTTGAAATACAGAGGGATTATATACATCATATATCAGATACAACTAAAGCATTATTAAATGCCAATAATACACAATCGATTACACGAGACATCACCATTGAAAATGGGAATCGGGCATTTTGAACATGAGTCCTTTTAATAACTAAAAGACTCATCGGACTTTTCAGACTTTGAACGATCAGACCACTTAATGCCTGAGAATCTGAATGTGGATCCAGTAGGTAAATGTCCTCCCTCGTCCACCCGGCTGCTGACAGTGTCAACATGGATGAAGAGCACAGGTGGAGCAGAGGTGAAGTGAGGGCTCGTATGAGCTGATACTCCCCCACCCTTATTGTGACTTCACTCTCTCTCTCTCTCTCTCTCTCTCTCTCTCTCTCTCTCTCTCTCTCTCTCTCTCTCTCTCTCTCTCTCTCTCTCTCTCTCTCTCTCTCTCTCTCTCTCTCTCTCTCTCTCTCTCTCTCTCTCTCTCTCTCTCCGCCACTCCCTTTCTTTCCATCTCGTAACAGCAGCATGTCCCGCCTCCTTTCCCCAGCAGTGACACACACTCACACACACACACACTACACTCGGCCCCAAGATAACTTCTTTCTTTCCCCCTGCACGGCCCTCATCACTTCACCTGGAAGGAAAGGAGCAGGCCCACTTCACCTCACCTCCATCCTCAACTTCCTCCGCAGAGGTAAGAAGACGAACCTCCACCTGCTCCGGAGCCGGGACACACCGCGGCAGGTGGGACAACAGGTGCAGCGCGAACACCGCCGCGTTCTTTACTCGAGTCAAACGCACCTTTTTGCAGCCTTCACCCTCGCTGGTGGAGTTTCATACGAATCGCAGGAGTTGACGCAAGAAGTGTTGAGTTAATACTTCTGCGTTATTTCCCAGTGAACGCTCAGGTGCGACCGTCGAAGCTCAGGCGGCTGATGTGGCGTTCACGTCCTCTGCGAAATTGTCACCATCGATTCTGGCATTGGAAGACTTCAGTTTATTTGTGTTACCCTAAAGTTTAATATCCTAAAACCTTTTATTTTATATACCTACTAATTCCTCTAGATACTCAGAATGACCTTATTTATATATATATAAAATAGAGGGGTTTTTTACCATCAGATAATGTATGTGTTGCTCTAAAAACACTGTCGTAACACCACCTCTTTTGACTTATGCTGGCACTGCATTTTATTATTCTTATTATCAGGCTAATTTGAGATATGAACATTAAAACACACACTTTATGGTTCTGCTGCACTCACTGACTAATGTCAAAGTCCACATGTGCAATGGGAGTTTATTGTATGACCTGCGAGCTGATGTGAGCTACACCCCCAAAGCCTATTTGACTTGAATGCAGTAGTCGTGCCAATGTCGAGACAATCACCTGATGTTTCAAAATGTTTTTTATCTACAGGTGACAGGTGATATGAGGAATTCCTC
The DNA here is from genome assembly GCA_026259375.1 of Verasper variegatus. NCBI lineage: Eukaryota > Metazoa > Chordata > Actinopteri > Pleuronectiformes > Pleuronectidae > Verasper > Verasper variegatus. The sequence goes on along the minus strand of CM048044.1, from coordinate 10,110,784 downwards.
CTCTCGGGTTTGTGCTAAATATGCCAGCGTCGCACTGACATTGCATTTGAATTGAGACATTCATTCATTCCCTCAGAAATTCTTTGTGGTATCGCTCACCCACTCAGAAAGTCGCTTATTTGTCATGAGGTGTGCCTTTGCCCAACCTAATGATAAGGAATAAAAGGATAAATCCACCTGCCCTGAGGCATACTTGAAAGAAATGTGTACTCAGGTATTACAGTTGTTTGCTAATGTTAATATCCCAACAGTTCTTTTCATCAGGTGAATAAATTGTGCATTAATCGCCTTTTTAGATTTCCATCACATTGTGTTCATGAGAACCGTTGAGGGGTTACAGTCCCCAAAGTTTTTTCATTTTATTTTTTTCATTTTTCATAACATTACATTTTTTAACAATGTCTTTATTGGTGTTTCATTATACAGAAGACACACGCAAAAACTAAAACATACTTAGCTACATAGTTGCCACAAACTTTTCTCCAGTTTAAAGTTGTGGTTTGTTTTTCCTTCAATATACAGTAAGTGTAGCAATACCCTTTCACATTCCTTGATCCTCATTACATTTTAACCTTGTTTCAGGTATATTACTGTTATATTTATTCAATTTGACGAGGGGGTCTTCACATTAGTGTTGTCTTCTTGTTTCTGCGGTTCCTCACAGTGCATTTTTAAAGTGATTTGAAATGTCTTATTTAAAATCCGCTATAATGTTTCTGAAACAATGATACATGTGTCCAATCCCATATGACACTACATGGTCTGCCTGGTCCCCCGCCCCAGGTGCAGCCTGTTGAGCTCACAATACTTAAGGGACATTTGTATATTTTGTAAATAGTCCACTTATTTTATTGTTTTCAAACTGCATGTGTGAAGTGACTGTTTTGGTCCATGATCTAGCAATCCCCTCTGGGGTAAAAGTTAGCTAAGCTTGATTAGCCCAAGATGGATAATACCACTTACAGACCCACCAACCCGTTGAAACCAGCAGTGTGGGGACATTTAGTTAATTCCTCGCCCCTCCAACAAAAGGAAACACAAAAAAGAAGTAGGCCTATTAATCAAACTGTTTCTCAAGTGTCTTGGGGCTGTGGAACAGGACCATAGGTATACACCCCTACTGCTCTTCATGCATCAAGCTTGGACAATGAGAATTCATTCGAATCAAAGTCTGAATCAGACTGTACATGACTGTACATGAATGACATCAAACCATTAACACTGAAATTCTCACAGCTTGAGTCTTCCAGTGTAGAAAGTCCATGCCATGTCAATGAAAAGGTAGAAAATATAACAGAGACTGACCAACCGTAAGGCAATTTGTATTTCATATAAAGTTTCATTCAGTGATTTGAAAAAGATATGTGGCTTTAGATAATATTTTCATGTTTAATACTTTAATTCTCCTTTTATTAGGATGCTATAATTTCCAACTGAGGTATAGTTGTGTCTAATTTTAGCAACAACATGACATCATCTACAAAGAGATTTACTTTGTGATCTCTGTTGTCATTTTTAACTCCCATATGTCTGTTAGCTGAAAAGGCTATTTCTAATGGTTATATGGCTATAAGAAAGGGATGACAATTATGTCAGCTGTTTACTCTTGGAGAGTCAGAGCCTGTCCGACCTGTTCTTGTGGTTTTATGGTTGTGGTGTGGAAGAAGTAGTTTTGGAGGAAGTACTATCAAAGGCAAGAGGAGAATGTGACGGTGTAATGAAAGGAGTTGAATTGTACATGGAATTTGGTTTTGTCTGGAAACGGCCTTGGTGGATTAATGTTGGTGGACAGTGTCTTTCATGCTGAATACCTATAAACTGATGTCCAATCCCATATAACCCAGTATGTGTCTCGGTTGCGTGGGATTATAACACTCTACAAGAAAACACATTTGAACAGAAACGTGTGAGTGGTTACCATGTTATATGGAGATACAAGACTTGAGCTGTCGCCTGTGCATACACTTTGTGTCAAATGCTGACAAAGCTTTCAGAGATAAGGGCTTGTCAGAGAGACCATGTTGCTATTACAAACAGCTCCTCGTGCCACGGCATTAAGAAGCCAAGTGCTTTTTCCACTTTCATCTTGTTTTCACCACAATTGAAGATCTAAAGGCTCTTGAACTTAGCTTTACCTTTGTATAGTAAAGTACAACGAAGGGTTAGAGTTAACCTCTGTAGAATAATTGTACCTTTTCACACTGAAACACTGAGATATGTTATTTGTAGAAATCTATCTACCAGTAATGTGTTGTAATATTATGTGACTCTTAATGACGTTACAGGTATTGGTAGTTTATCTTTCTCCGAGCTGTACCGTATGATCTGAAAGGCCTTTTGGTTTATGTCTTTCTTTGTTTGTTTTTTTTAACCTTGCTTGGCTAGTTCTACCATGTTGGAACCTTTTGCAACAAATAACAAAGATGAATCTATCTCTGCATATATATCTGCATTTGCAACATAAGAGGCAAAAATAAACAGCTTGGACCATCTTGTGTTTGACCTCGTATCAGCTTCTTGAAAGCCACATCTCCCCTCTCATCAGGGTGCACTGAGCTAATGAACCCCTACTGTGGAAGCAGCACGACGGCTCCTCCTGCTGCGCTAAATCAAGAGAATGTTGGTCTAGATTATGGTATAACAGAGATAATCACTTTATCATTACTGTCTTGTGTCACTCTAAATGGACTCACATTTCTTTCTGTGGAAACAATAATTGGTTTGATCTTCAATTATACACAACACAAAGCTGCAACAAAAGCCAATTAATTTGAGATGATAACGGAGATATGATCAGAGTTTATAATTTGATTGTTTTTGTGTCGAAAGTGATAGTTGGTTACACAGAAAATGCAAATAGCTTCAGTCGTGCTGTGCTGATCTTAATCTCAGGAAAATACCAACTCCACTCGTCTGTCAGGTAGATTTTAGTCTTTGCCGCAATTTGTAATGTGGCCTTTATAAATTTAGATGCAATAGTTGGAGCTTGGTCTGTCGATATAAAACAGGCCACATCACAACAGGCCATTAAAATCAGTATCACAATATTAACAACACATGACCTAAATCTCAGAATGGTTTCCATAATCAAATAAAAGTAAAATTAATAGAAAGTCAAATTGATGTACAATGCAGTTAAGTGCATTTTGTGGTTGTACAAATGTATCATGGTAATACTCTCTGGGTATTTATTTTGCATTTATTAGCATTGATAAATGATTCTTGATGAATGAATGAACTGCACATGAATTGTGAACAGTGAAAAGAGTGGATGCAGTGTTGAATAAAACAAAAACAGTACTTGTTGCTTTTGTGTGTAGTATGAAAATATTGTGGAGGAGACTTATACACAATGTCTATTCATTGGTGTTATTATACTCAATAGTTGCGTAAATCATTTAATTGTAATAAGGATAGTAGAATGTTTCATATCATATAACCTTATTGACTTGTTTATATGTATAAGCTGCCACTTGCCACTAGATGTTACGCCTTGGATACGTTTTTTCCTTAAAATGTCCCTAAAAATTGTTTTTTCTCATGTTTTAAGCATTTGAGTGATTTTATTTGTCATACCCTCTTTATCTTCACCCATTGTCTCGTGTCCTTTAATTCTCTTAATTCAGATAATTTCCCCAGCACTCCCTGTGCGCACGGTAACCAGACCCCATTGTTAGTAACTTAAGTCCTGACACATCCCAGTCCTCAGTAGACAGTGGTTGGTTTCTATAGTTACCGTCAACAGTCTGGGCTGAGAAGTGTTTGTAACGATATCCTCGGGACAATGCTAAACTAAATGGTGGCCACATTGAGTCCTCTTTCTAACAGGCCACAGCTGTTTGCAAAGAGAAACTCCATATTGTGGAAAAACAGGTGGTTGATAGACAATATAATCCTGTGTAGATGCTATCAGTGGAGACAATAGAAAGCGCCATGTGATATAGATTCAAAAGTAATGCTAACAACACAAAGAGACAATACTCATCGGATGATAAAACAGGAAGCCAGAGATATTGTGTGGGGCTGACATTAAAAACAACCTCTGATACAGGTGAGGGTGAAAGGTCAGAACACCCTGTGCAGCGGAAAGTACAAATTAGTCATTGTAGATATAAATAACATGGATATTTCATAAAGCGGTTTGCAGCGTTGATTATTAATCCAAGTGAGAGGGAGAGAGAGTGTAGGCATATAGGACACAGGCTATGACTCAATTCTAGGATACTGAGATAATGGTGCTTTGTGTTTTGTGTTTGTGAAAAGAGCGGCTGGAGGTTTACAATGACGTTGGTGCTACCCACTCTATGTCAGTGGCGGCTGTGCACAGTTAGGACGGTGGCATGAAAGGTTAATTTAGAGTAAATGTAAAGTAAGTACGTTAAGGCAAAGTACTGAGAGAAAAACATGTAGGGCTGTAGACAATATAAAGAGAAAATACTGGTCAAATGCAATCGTACGAATCGATTGTTGCAGGGAAATGTAGATTAACTAAATTGTTTAACCTAAATGCATTTTGAATAACCATTAATTTAACCTAAATACATTGAAATATGATAATCATGATATGTTACTCAAATCAAAGCCTCAAGCATTTTCAAGGAGATTGTTAACAAAGACAATAACAGAATAAGTCGTCTTACTGTTTTTAGTGGATGTGCCATGTTGGGTTTTGATATGGTGTGAACTGCTTCCTGCAAAGTTTACACTCAACCTGATTTGTAATCTGTTTTTAAAAGTGTAGCCACCCAGTGACTTCTTTGACACGGTGTCAATTGGTTTGGAGTCGACGCCAAATAAGATCAGTAAAAGTTAAATAAAGTAGAAATCTACAAAAACTAGTTATGCACCATATGTATGATCTATGATACATTTATCCCACCAATAATAATTTGGGGTGTTGCAGCAACACTGACTCATATCTGCATTATGAAACCTTTGTCCTCTACTTTTATTTTCATCCTAACATTTGTCATTTCTGTATCATTTCAGCCATGTTACTACCTTCGTCTCTACTCCTCCTCCTGCTTGGCCTCCTATCATGGAGTCCCTGTGCATCGTGCGCTAAAGTGATCGTGGTCCCGCCCATCATGTTTGAATCTCACCTCTACATCTTCAAGACTCTGGCCACGGCTCTGCAGCAGGAAGGCCATGAGAGCCATTTCCTAGTTTCCGAAGGTCGTGAGGTTCCCCCATCTCCTCACTACCACTTACAGCGCTATCCAGGGATCTTTAACAGCAGCACGGCTGACAGTTTCCTCCAGTCCAAGGTCACTAACATCTTCTCGGGCCGTCTGACGTTTCTGGAACTGTTTGACATTCTTGACCACTACTCTCAGAACTGTGATGCTGTTGTTGGCAATGCCGAGGTGATGAAGCGGCTCAAGGAGGCCAAGTTTGACCTGCTGCTGGTGGACCCGAATGAGATGTGTGGTTTTGTGATTGCTCATATCCTGGGCGTGCAGTATGCTGTCTTCAGCACAGGTCTGTGGTACCCCGCTGAGGTCGGCGCCCCGGCCCCTCTATCGTACGTACCTGAATTCAACTCGCTGCTGACCGACCGCATGTCTCTGCTGCAGAGGATCACAAATACAGCCGTTTACCTGGTGCAGCGCTTTGGAGTCCATTATATTGCATTACCCAAGTATGACCGGATAATGAAGAAACATGGGGTGACGCCTCAAGTAGCCATGGCTGACTTGGTGCAGGGCAGCCAGCTGTGGATGCTGTGCACTGACATGGCGCTGGAATTCCCCAGGCCCACCCTGCCACATGTGGTGTACATAGGAGGCATCCTCACTCAGCCCCCCAACCCACTGCCACAGGTCAGTACTGAGACACACAGACAGCTGATAAGCACATGATGAGACAGATAAAGACAAACAGAAAGAGTTGTTTGTGTGTAGCAGTTGTTTTGTGTCATGTACAAAAGGGCATATAGAGTTTAACTTCTGAGAATCTGTGTGTCCTAGACAGAAGAAGTTAGGAGTGGGCGATTCACTGTATATACTTTTATATCATGTTATCATTGTACATTATGTGAAGTTGGGCCATTTTCTGGAAGGTAAATTGACAGCAGTGTCTGCCATCGGGCACATCCATCAAATTAAATGCCATCACGATTCACAAAGTCATATAAAATCCCAATGTGGTCATAAATCAGTCCTGTTCACTGATATGAAACATTTCTCACAGTGGTTTAATACACCAGCAGATGTAAAGGGACTGTTACTGCAGTATAAAGCATATGGCAACATGGGCAACAGATTTATATCATCTTGTCATATTTAGTAAATCGTCATATCATCCAACTCTCCTACAGAGTCAGTGCACTTGTGTCTGATCAGTTAACACTCGTACGTTAACTCGTATGTGAATAAATGGTCTGCGTGCCACTAGTGTTGCACAAGTACTGCAATGCAATGGCTAATTAATGCAACAGAGTTTGACTATGAGCTCATGCAAATGTGTGGAACCATGGGAATGTAAAGCCATATTGTGCCACTTCACACTGGTTTGGGAGAAGTTGTAGGACATATAAGTATTTATGATATCTCATTCAAGAGGAAATGGTTGTTACCTCCGCTAACCAGGTTATGTTCTGACCCTGTCTTTGTTTTTTGATTTGACGAATTACCTCAAAACTTTGTGTAAGAATGTGGCAGAGGTGATAAAAGAACTGTTGACATTTTATTTTCACTTCCTTATACACATTGAGAAATTTAGGTTTTTCCACATTTTCATGGCTCACTGGTTTTTCTTCTGTTCATTTGTCTGTCGGTTTGTTTGTTTATAAGCAAGAATAACCAGAAACGACTGAACGGAGTTTCTCCAGACCTTGGCATGAAGTTGCCGACAGTCAGGAGGAGGTCTTGTGTTAACAGAGCAGGAGATCCTCAGCAGAAAAGCCGAGAACCTCTTGCTGCGTTGTTCTTGTATGAAAGCAAAACCTCAAGAAAAAGTCTGGACCCAATAATCCGGAGTTCTGTCATGTGTGAAATTTAGTTCAGTTTGATTGGATGTAAGGGGACTGATGGACCTTGGCCATTGGACCTATTGTTGAGAGTTTCAGTATTTTTCTGGATTTACACCATTGTGTCTCCTATCACTTGGTATCTGTTATTACCACATCCTGCCACAAAGGGAGCCTTCATAGATGATGCTGGGGTGAGGATGGCTTTGGGTTGAATGGACACGGTCGATTTTCTTTTGAGTAGAGAGGGAGGGCAGGGGGAGGGGGGTCATGGAGAGCAGAGGCGGGTGGTGACGGGGCTCGGTCCATTATTCAAATGCCGAGGGCGCGGGCCGGCGGCATCTACTGTGGAGGATTTTGGAATGCCACTCCAGCCAATAGGGAGCATTGTGCAGCCTTGTGTGGAGGGAGTTATAATGGAAGTGGAGGGAGAACGAGGCCATTGTTCTTGGCAGAGCGCTGGGGACACTGAGACTCTTTTATGGGGTCACTGAGGCTGCGTTGTAGGGACAGTAGGGTCGTGCTGCTGGCACACAGAGCCCAGTGTACCCCTTAGGCTGCTCCGTGCCAGGGCCGGCCTTAGCTGCTGCTGCAGCTGGACCATTGAGCCCCCCCCCCCTATTTGTTTTTGTCTCTCCAACATGGCCGCTCCCTGATCAGTCCCACCCTCTGTCAGTCCTTGCATCCTAACTTAAATACCATACAAAGAACTGCAGCCATGCAAAACGCACATGTGCGCGGACACAAAAAGTCCTTCTTGGAGCTGTGAAACTCCTCTGCATGCTTTGACTTCTCCGCAACATCTGTGACTCTTTGTCTGGCTCTTGAGCAGTTTTATGATGTTTTGTGATCATCAGGGTTCTGATTTCAATCCAACTTTCCAACAAGTCAATCAAATTGTAGAGTTGTTATCTGATCCCTTTGGAGAATACAATCCTTTTTGACCTCATGTACAAGACATGAATTCTAAAACCAAATGCAGCAGGCGTGTAACTGAAACACAAGACATTAACATTGACGTCAAGTTAACTGAAGGGTAAATTTAGCCAAACATTCTCTTTGAAAGAATGAGTTACTCTGGTTCACAAAGAGGAAACCCTACTGACCTGCAACACTCACATTAGCGAAATAAGGTCAAAGCTGGGTTTTCACCACCGTGACTTTCTCCAGGTACTAGTGTCCTTTGCAGGAACAATGTGTTTCCACCGCAGGGACCTGGATCTAAATTAAGTTCTGGGGAAATCTTTTTACAGTGGAACAATGGTCTGCATTTGGCCTAACCGTGGCTTAAGAACTATCTGGACTATCAATCTTGTTCATTAATGTTATGAACCTGGCTTTAAGTTGTGACATTTGACAGTTGCAAACGACACTAGACTGTGTCCTGCATGATAAACTGTTACAAATTTCCTGCATTTGAATTTAAGAGGTCTGCATTGAAATATTTTTAGAAGTGGTTCCAGCTGGAAATTGCCTGTGTAGGTTGTATAGTCTCAGTTTATCTGCCTGTTACATTTAATTTACTGCATGATTAAACAATCTTGGTGTCCTGTCCATTGGTTAATTTATTCAGCAGAGGTCAATGAGGTTTATGATGTCATCCCATATTTATCTGCAAACCTGTAAATCATTTAGAATGTTAGTGTGAGACATAGATTAAGACAACAAAGCAGTAAAGTTTATGTGAGCGGCCTGTTTTAATTTTTTGCTGTCTCAGTGCTTTGATTGTTGTGTTTTTTTTATCAATGCAGTACAAACTAGGATGGCACCCAGTAGAGGCTGAACTACTAACACAACAAATAGACACGGGTGAAAACATAAACATAACAATGTAATAATCTGAGGACCTCAGCTCTTGAATTACAACCAGCAGTTATCAACAATTTGTATTTTAGCAATCCTACAAAATGAGACTGTCTTCTTCCTTCTCATATTTCAGGATTTCGAGGCGTGGGTCAATGACACAGCGGAGCATGGCTTTGTGGTCGTGTCGTTTGGAGCTGGAGTCAAGTACCTATCCCATGACATTGCTCACAAACTGGCAGGAGCCCTCGCCAGGCTGCCGCAGCGTGTCGTCTGGAGGTACAGTATTTACTCTCTCACTTTCACTCAGACAGTACATATCTATCACCTTGACAAATGTGATCCTCCGAAGGTACCGAGGTTCTAGTTTCCGATTTTTCCTCCACTCGGCAATAAGGGGACTCTGGATGTCAGAGCACTCACTGTGTATACATCACGTGTTATATGGACCCCCCTAAATCAGCTCTATAGGCCAAAGTCCATATTCCCACCTCACATTTGTTTCAGAGTATTATCTCAGGTTATCAGCCTGTTCAAACATCTGAGAAATGGATCCTGACCTTTGAGAGACTTGTTTACTCTTCTAAAGAAGACCGATAATCTCCAGATGAAAACAGATTGTGATGGCGTCCCATTTTTAACGAATGAAGACATTTTTGCATGATTACCAAGGTCACATAAAAGAAGTGATGTATTTATGCAGCACATTAGCTCAGTTGAACACACTGTCAGTTCTAAGGTACGCGGTTTGTTTCAGCCATGGGAAAGGAAAATACAAATGTGAAAAGGGAACCAGTATAAACATAGGTGGATGAGCAAATATAAATAGCTGCAGGGAAGTTATTTAAAACCATGACAATTTAACTTTATGTCTCTGTGCTTTTGACACCCAAAGGTCAAAGGTCACTGTTACCCTACTTGTTTGCATTGTGAACACACTATCTCAAAAACGCCTTGAGGACATTTCTCCAAATTTGCTGAATATATTATCTTGGACTAATGGATGAACTGATTAGAATTTGGTGGTCAAAGGTCAAGGTCATGCTGACCTTATGGTCTTGTGATGATATGATGATATGATGATATAAGGTACACCCATAGGGAATTTCATTACATGTGGTACAAATGTTCACTTGGACACAAAGATGAACTGAATGGATTTTGGAGGTCAAAGGTAAATTTCACAGAACTCTTTGTTTTTTACTTTGTATCTTAAGCCTTGAGAGAATTATTTAAAATTCGGCACCAATGTTCACAGATGAACTGATGAGATTTGGGCTCAAAGTTCAAATGTCAAGGTCACGGTGATCTCACAAAACAAGTGTCTGGCCTCATGAACATGATATCTCCAGCCTGACTTGAGGGAATTTCTTCACATTTTAACCAATTTTCACTTGGACTCAAAGATGAACTGATTGATTTTCAGTGGTCAAAGGTAACAGTGGTCGGCGGGGGGGCACACAACCACAGGATTGTAATTCTAGCTTGACTGTAATGCTCTGTTTGATATGTATCTTAGCCACAAAAAGCTGAAGCTGTTGTAATATCAGTGTGTGTTGGTGTTTGTCATCACCGAAAAAATGCAGATGTGTTCAGGATGAGTTAATAACAAGGTGTTCATCACACGGTGTTCCCTTCCAGTGAGGGAGATAGGTGTTCTGGAAATCTAATCTACTAGTAATCATTGACACAGAGTCCCACAGCAATCTGACTGAAAATAAATGTTTTTTACTCCATGAACCTGTTAGTCTTTAACTCTTATTTCAGCATATTTGAGTTTGTGATTCATTGACCACACTAACACACACATTATTTTACAAGTCATTTTTATCTCATAGATGTTTTAAAGAAAAGTTGATTCGTCATCCAAACTGTCCCAGGTTGCATTATTAATCTCACGGACCACTATAATCTTCATACACTGTGTAGGTTGAACTGTCCTGGTATGTCTCGAGTCGTGTATAACTGATGTTGACTGCAGGAACAAAGCCTTTGGTGTTGAACATATATGCACATTTTCTCCAAGCCTGACTTTTCTATAGGTCATTATGTAGATCAATGTTAATGGTTAACATGCTTCTTTGTGCAGAGGTTAGTGGCAGGTGCATAATGTCACATTCCACAACTGACCAAAAGGTGCAGAAACCTTTCACAAGCGGTCTTTGTGTTTAAGAACGGTTCAGAATAGTGAACGTTTTTGTGGCTTTACTTGATTGAATATTACCCCTTTGTATTATATTGTACTGTTTATTTTTCATCTTTAGCTTTAGTAAATGTTCACATGACGCGGTTTCAGATTTAGAGATCCCCTTTTATTTTAATATTAATTTTAGTTTTCACCTTTTTTAATAAAAAAATATTTTTATATTGTTCCAAATTCACAAGGGTTTACATTTTGCCTTTAATTTCAGTTGACTAGTGGTTAATCAAGACGTATTTATTATGTCATTATTGTTCATTAAATCATCATTATCTAATTTCCACATTACTGCTGTGGTGTGATATTATAATAGCAGACTGTATTTGAAATTTATATGGATAAAACAAATGCAGGCCAGCAGTAAATCCTCCCTTAATGAGGATTGTAACGATTAGTTTTTATTGAATGTGTTTAAGACGATAGTGATTTAATTTAATGGTCATTATGGAGGCTGCGTTTCTAGGAGCTGTTGTTGAACTGGGCAGGGTTATACTCAGAAGTGTATTTGTGATTTTATTGTATGGAAGAGGTTATGAAACACGTGGGGTTGTATAAAGGTGGCGATTGAAGATGCGTGGGGTGTAACTTCCACAGGGGCTTAGCATGTGAGAAGCAGCAAGTTACAGACTTTGAGAGGTTGGAAAACTCTGTGCAATTTAGTGGCTGGCACTCAGACAGAGAACTGGGTGGAATCAGTGGAGGGACTTAAGAGGATCAGACTGTGGTTGTAGTGTCTGCTTGGAAGTAGGCGGCTGTCAAAACGCTCGCCATGGTTGCAGCAATCTGGGTGAAAAGGACTATGTGTGGTAACAAGGATATTTCCTTTGGCCTCTAACCCAACGTGTGTTTAATAATTTGTGAAAATTAACATTTTAAGTATATTACATTTCAAAGGCAAATGAAACGCACAAGCGCTGACCTTTCACGGTGAGTGATTGGATAATGATGCTTCACATGTACGTACCTGACCCGCTCTGCAGGTGAGGTGAGACAACCATCTGAGACTTGTAGCCATAAGCAGGAGACTTTTGTGACATTTTTTTTTTTTATGTGACATTAAATGCTAATGTGGCTTCCACTGAGAGGATGGAAAAGGAAGAGGGCTGATGAAGGATGGAGAGCAGGCCAAATGAATCTTGTCATTGATAATTGGCTGCATGAATGTGGGCTTTGATTAGCAGGACAGTGAATTGGTGCTTTGTTGGACAGAGAAAGAGAGATGAAAGAGTCTGGGTGAGAGAGGGACGGAGGCAGAAACGGACAAATGGGGGTCCTAATGTAGCATGCATATGTATTGTATGCTGCGTTTGTCGGAGAATGCTTCCGCACACACAACCACAAAAAACACTTTTTAGATTTCTTTTGGAAGATATGCCGTTTGAATTCCCCCTTTGTTCACTTTCTCTACCATGTTAACGTTTGACTCAACTGCTTCATTTAACCATATGAGTATACATTATCTCGTGCACACATTTTTATTCTTATTCTTGATATTATCACATGTCATTTAGCTGATGCTTTTATCCTTAACTACTTCCAATAAGTGCATCCAACACACTATACATATATATTCTGCCTTCACTATGTGGGTATGTAGCCAGACAGATAAGTTGCAAGTTAAACACATTAAAGGTTCAAGACAAGTATAAAAGTAAAATGATTATGTATAATAATAAGCATATAAGTATGTAACAGTACGTCTAATGTTGGGTGATCAGACGTTTTTTTGGGGCCAATGCCTGGCTCGAGCTCGGAAATGTCCCTGTTTGTAACTGTGAATAAAAACAGACCAGAGAGAAATAACGGGCAGATGTTCCCCAACTAAGTGAAGCAAGAGAAAAAGACAGCAAAGAATTAAGTGGGAAGGTAAAGAGAAGAAAAGGAGGAAGGAAGCCAAATGAAAAAGTGGATAAAATGGAGCCAAGTAAAGGGCGCTTCACACCTACAAAATTGCATTTAATCCTATAGTTAAACTTATTGGACAGTTGAATATCTTAATCATGACGTTGGTATTATTATAACTTTGTATTGCTATTATGTTAGTCACTGAACTGTGAAATCTGGTCACCTTATTTCTAATGCTGTATCAGTATTAGCCTCAGAGAGAGTATTATCACTGAACCTGGCAAGAAAGCGAAAAAATACATTATCATGACATGTCATTTAATGTTGAATACGCTGGCAACCTGTCCAGGATGTACCCCGCTGCTTCTCCAATAGTCAGCTGTGATTGGCTCTGGCACCCCCTGCGACCTTCTGGAGGATGAGAGCGGTGGAGATAATGGATGGATGGGTGGATTTAATGTTGACGTTAAGCTGGGTTTTCATATGGTGTAATAGAGAATAAGTTTCAAAATCAAAGTGGTATCTGTGCACTGTTCCCCTTTTAATCACTGGCATTGACACATTAGAAATAAATAGGAAATACAATGCAACTCACAAAGTGTATTAAGGAACAGTCACAGCTTTCTGTTTCGCTTTCCTTCATGGTTTTCTTTGTTCCTCAGGTTCTCTGGAGTTCCACCCAGTAACCTTGGCAACAACACCAAGCTTGTGGACTGGATGCCTCAGAACGACTTATTGGGTGAGCACATTAAGAAAACAACATGTGACGGGAAGTTCACCTATCGTCCGTCAAACTCACTCATTTTACAATTCATTGTACAGGAGCATTTACAGTGAAATGTATTTTTCAGCACTTGCGAAACCTTTGGTTTGAGCCCAGGATGCTTTTCTTGAACACAGCACATTTCCTCATACGTCTGGCTACAGACATGTTTTGACACATTACTGATCTATAGGTTTTTTCTCATGCAAGATGCTCCTCTGGGGTGTGGCAGTGGAGGTGCTCCTCACCAAGTTAATAACCACAGAAGCGCATAGAATGTGGCTGTGTGAGCCACTGTGTGCCAGTCAGGACAACAAGTCCTTTATTAGTCCCACAATGTTGCAACTGCAGCACATAAGTAGCATGCACTACTTGGGTGAAGGAATATAAAGAAATAGAAATATACAACAATATATAGAACAAATATATAAATGGGATTAAACCGGTATATACAGTGTAAAGAAATATATTATGTGTCAGAATATGTACAGTAAATGGATTGCACATAACAGTTTATATTGCACAGAAAGTTTTACAAATGAGTAGAGTATAGTGAATATCGACAGCTAGCATTGTATTCTGCAGCAGTATAACAGCAAGTGGTTCGCCAAGACAGCAAATACTGAAAACATCTGTCTGACTACTATATATAAATAGATATAGAGGAAGTAAATTATTTTAATTTAAATTTGTTCTCTCACAGACACACTGAGGCTTCATCTTCATGAAGTGTGGAGAAACAAACTAAATAATCTAAAAACAAATGTCAAAATGAAACTAGTGAACATAACCAAACACACAAAATAACCTCCCTCATGCTTCTTGTCAATCTAGGCCACGCCAACACAAGGGCCTTCCTGAGCCACGGTGGCCTGAACAGCATCTACGAGGCCATGTACCACGGGGTGCCGGTGGTGGGTGTGCCCCTGTTCGGAGACCACTACGACACCATGACGCGTGTGGCAGCCAAAGGTATGGGTGTCATGCTACACTGGAAGTACATGACCGAGGAAGACCTCTATACAGCGTTGACCAGCGTCATCAAAGACACCAGGTGAGAAGTGAATGTCATAAAGTTCAAAAAAACCTTAAAAAGACATTCAACACTGATTAATGTTAGAACTGATCACGCAACTCACTGCTGAGGGTTTCATGTGTTATCTCTTCAGGGCAAGTGCTTTTAGTTCATGTGCTGTAAAAACATAGCTACTAAGGAAATCCACTTTTAGGCGATAATTAAAGTGAAGTCTTGTAATGTGCTCATGAGAGATGGAAAGTTAAGCATCTACATTTCCATGGCAACTGCTGATGATGAAGATCATATATGATTGAAAGCTCCATACTAAAGCTGATATCCTGTATTACGTCATTTTGAGAACTTGTTGCACTCAGAATACCAATCCCTGAGATTGTGGCTCAAATGTTGATCATTCCTGGAATCTAAAAATATATGATGGGCAATTTGTCCTGAAACATCTCTTATTCCTGCCTGGAGTTCATGAATGTGTCATTGTTTTTCACTGCCATCTGGTGACTGTCTCTGGAATCACAACTAACCTTTTCTGGCCCTTTTTCTATATTTGGTTATTTCCTGATATAGTTGTGCCCTTTACAGTGTTTAGATATAGTCCAATGAGACTCCTTATAATGTCGTCTTACCCTTGTCTCCCTTCTCTGTACCGACGCAGGTACCGCCAGCAAGCGCGTCTTCTCTCCAACATTCATAAAGACCAGCCAGGCCACCCCGTGACCAGAGCAGCCTACTGGATCAGCTACCTCATCCGTCACAACGGTGCCAGCCACCTGCGCTCCGCCGTGTACGAGGTGTCCCCCTACCAGTACTTCCTGCTGGACGTGATCGTCACCGTAGCAGCTGCCTTGGCTCTGACCATCTTCGCCCTCCACAAGTTGGCACGGTTGTTGAGAGGGAAAGTCGAGGACCAGGGCACAGGAGGAGGTAACACCAGGGATGATGCTAACATGGCCAACGGACATTGCCATAATGAGAGCATGGCCAACGGGAAACACAAACGCAATGGCTCCTTGAAAACCGAGAAGAAGATGAATTAACGTTTGGAGTGGCCAAGAGGGACGAGGAAGAAGTTGCCCTAAGGACTCAGCTCTAGGTTTGGTTTAGTGATTTTGTACAAGCTTGAAAAGAAAGCTGTTCTTAGGTCTGCGTCAAGAGGCAACTGCTACTCCGAGCGAGAGGGTGTTGGAGAATGCACAATGCAATGTGTGTGGGGACAGAACAAGGCATTGGGTGCTCAGAATCTGTGTGTGTGTGAGTGTGTGTGTGTGTGTGTGTGTGTGTGTGTGTGTGTGTAGGTGTATTTGTATGTGTGCACTGAGGCGAATTTAACAAGAACTCATAACAACAGCAGCTAGCGCAACGTAAAACCAAATTGGAAAGTCAATGAGGATGAAGCAGAGGAAAGACACATTGGAGGACGTTGTTTCTACATGTGTGTGTCTTCTCTCCTGCGTGTTCTCTGTCGTCTTCCTGCCTGAAGGAGGGGGAAAATCCTGAGCGCCAACCCCTCAACCTCAGAACAAAAGCACGAAATATTTAGGATTGAATGTTTTTAACTGGACAAACTCTGCTTCAAAGTGTGTAAATACAGGATAAATCTATTTATTACTGTAAAGAAATGCATTTTAAATGTGGACCTTTCTTATTTTAAGTTATTACATGTGTTAGTGGTGTGATAGCATGGTTTTAGACACTCCCTCTGCTAAGCCAATATACACACAACACTGTGTCCTTCATATTAGAGAAACAAACAGAGTAAAAAGCAGCAGTTATTGTAACGCCTGGGCCACACTGGGTGTGTGTGCAGCACATGGCGGCTGTGTCGCTGACCTGCTGCGTCTCGCCTGCATCTGTTCACACAGGGAGTATGACTGCTGCATGCCTTCTGCGGAGCTGCTACGTGTTTATGTACCTTCTGATTCTTTTACTTTGAAACGGGTACAGGGAGTGTTGCAAATATTTATATATCTGTGACATATTCGTCAGATAGACATTGAAAATGTGGTGAAAGATCTATTTTGCTGTGAACCGTGGGTGGTACGCAGAGAAAATAGGCCCCAACTCTTGAGAAGAGCGGCTCAGACGCAGGAGATTTGTGTCTGAGACGCGCTGCTCTCGTATCCAGTGTGGCCCGGGTGTTAGGATGCATCATACACCTGCGCTGTCGGGCAGCTGTAACCATCCACAGTATCACGGTGGTCTTGTTTTTCTTTTTAAAACCAATCGGTTGAATATATTTGTCAGCGTTTCCCTTTTCACATGATAGTGCCAACATGGGACTTTTTGTTCTGGTAGAGAATAGCTCCACTGATCTCTGTTTGGCTTATCAGTGTGAAAAGGGCGATCATGTTATTATCAAAAGATTTAATAATAATAATAATAATGACTAGAACTACTGCTGATACTGTGGATAGGCAGGGCTCAGCCGCTCAGGTGATCAGGGATGAGTCAGAGCATCATTGAGTTACGATCACTTGCCTCATCAGTTCTATGCCTTAATTCTTCCCCCCGTATCTATTTATTGATTAGTAAGCATTCATCACTTGATTGCCATTTTTAGTGCGACACTTGACTTTGTACATCAAACCTCTGTGATTGATTTGTTGGATCACTTGTCTTGAATGCTAGTTTTAAACGACACTGTTCACTCAGCTCTTCTCTCCTGTAAGGTAAAGTCCGATTTATCTCATTAAGGTTCATGTGCGAACTCGGTAGAGCTTATAAATAATGATATTAACTTTAAGTGAGAATGATTCACATTCTGTATGTGGCCTTTTATAATGCAGATATATGTGTATGCAGTATGCTTGAATACCAATGTGTATGTGTTGTCTCAATGCGCGTGCTTTTCGATCACTGTACAGCTTAAACCAGAGTATGGGTGAAAGCAGATGAAGAATGTGAGTCATGTTAAAACAATTACTGGCATTTTACTCTTTCTCTGAATTCAATTCATCATGCAACAGATCCACATGTACGTCCATGATAAGGATTCTTTGTTATTTTCTTTCAATAAGACTGAACTGGAACACATCCTTACTTGTATGCTCACTACACATTTGTTTTACTCTTGTTTCTTGGCCAGCGTGATCCAGCCATGTCTATTCATTCCAAATACAGATGGCGGAAGTGTGTAAGAGAAAAGATCATCCATGCTGCGAAAATTCTCTTGAACCAGGGAGATCAACTTACAGGGAAAAGTAGAAGGGTATCTGGAGTGTGTGGAGATTCAGGTATCGTGGTTATAATTACATTTCAAAAAGAGCAGGGGCTCATGTACATTCATGCATCAATCCATCTTCTCTACCACTTATACTTAAAGGGTTGAAGGGGGGGTGGAGCCAATCTCAGCTGACACTGGGCGATTGACAGGTACATCTTGGACTGGGAATGGGACGTAAAAATCTCATGAACGTTACACTTCCAGTTGGACAGTTTGTGAAACTACCAGGCCAGACGTGCTGTTCCAGACGCGTACTTTTCACATTTGCAAATTGCAACCTCATTTTGTTTCTTCCTGCAAAAACCCTATTTACCAACTTAATAACACCTCACGTGTAAACAAAGAGAGTGAATTCAAAGGTATCAGAGGAGATCAACTTAACCTGTCGAAGCTGAACATCCAATGTTTTCACAAATCCTGTACGATATTTGAGAAAAGCTTCATTATCCTCCTTTTTCTGTGAGCTACTCTAACACCTGCACAGCCCAACCCCCAACTTGCTTAAAACAGACTTTTATACTTGAATCATCATCTTCGTCATCATCGTCGTCAATTTATAAGCTGTTGGGTATTTGGGGGTGTTCCGGTGTTTCACAAGCTATGACCAGGGTTAGGAGAGGGGGGAAAAAAAGAGTTGTGAATATATATATATATTTTTTAATTGTTTCAGTATTAATGTTGTTATAGCCCTCGTAGTTAAATGCTTTCCGTCCTTTAATTCTCTCTTAGGTCTCTGTGGTCACTCTGCAGTCTGACATGTCTGTGTTTCAGCTTGAACACGTTCTTTGTTGTCCGTCTTCAAATGTCCACTCGTCTGTTCCATTTGTCCACCTCTTTTTCTTACCCTTAACGTCCTGGTGTATGCTGTTGTCTTTCTCTTCTTGTCTTTTTCTTCTTCCACCCCCTATTCGATATCTCTGCTAGTTATGTTTTTAGTTCATTTAATCTTTTATTTTAAAGAATACATTAAGTCCTTCATTTTCTTTCATGTGTGTCCATGTTGTACATAGAACAATGTAAACAAAATACTAATGCTGAATAAAAATGACATATTTTGTTTGCAGCGATGAATTGAAACTTTCTTTTCTTGAGAAAATGTGCTACCAAGCTTTTGAAACCTAAAATCGAATTCAGTTGGTAAAACAATGAATGAAAAGTAGAGGAAAAAGTTAGAATCACAGAGGAATGTTCACTCAACATAGTTTTACTTGTCTTGATAAATGCTTGTTTCATGTTATCAGTACCGCTGTACGACGGATGAGCACATACGCTCCTCACAGGTTCGGAGACCCTGATGTTGATTACAGCACTCGATCCTGCCAGTCTCCGTTTGATAGGGCATGTATAGGTTTTCTGTCGGGAATTGTTACCAAGCAGCAAAAGGTTTTTTTTGTAGGTATCAGATGGTGGTATCATCTAAAGTAGCCAGCTGCACGCACGCATGCACACAAGCTGTGCGGACAGATAGGGTTATCTAATGCTGTATGTTCTCACTGAGTGAGGCTGTGGTAACAAAACACCCAGCCTGGTACCCTGCCTCGCTTACTGGCCCTCTTAATTATTCACAGCGCCTGCAGGGGCCCGCAGACCTCTCTCTCTCTCACACACACAGTCAAAAGCATCTGCAGGTATGTTTAATTCACGCTCTTGAAGTTGTTATCTGTTGTTGTCGCTGGTGGCCAAACTGGGCACTGTTCTGTTCACCAGGACAGGAAGTGCACGGGGGGGGGGCTAGGAGGGCAGGCCTCTGCTGATGTGGAATGTGATATCACAGAGAGCACAGTGGATATCATTCATGACATCCTGCATTCATTCTCTGCCATGCACCACTCCCTCTCCTCAGACCTTGTAAGTGCCTATTATTTACCTCTCCTCTCCACCTCAAAGGACAATCAGCAGCAGCAATTATCCACTTTTTGCTGAACTAAGTGGGCTCGCTGCATTAAGTAAGTAGGAGTCCTCCCACTCGAGATCCAAGTGATGGATTTGCAAGGGGTTTGACAACAGGGTGTGCTCCGAACGTCTGCACGGCCTTTATGTGAAAGTCTGGATGAAAGGATACAGCGTGGGGGGGTGGTGGCGGTTGCATGTGTGCTTTTCGATGAGGATGTCATTGTAGCTTGTGTGTGGTTTGGTGTGTGTGAAGCCTCGGGGGGGGGTGCCACTTTTGAAATTGTTGACTTAGCTTATTTTAAGCTTGAATGAGCGATGGTCAACCCTCTGCGTTTATTCATCTCTGTCACAGAACATTTATTCCAAGCAGCTCTGCCCATGGATCTGCACAGATATAAACATATCATATTCCTATGCAATTTAGGATTAACAAACTCTCCCACTGCTGAATCAACCCACAGCTAATGACTTCGACAACACACATAATGGTAAAACACAAAGATCTACGATTTCCCTGGGAAATCTACCGACTAATTCCAGAAACGTCTGTTTGTGTGTGGAACGCACAAAACGTTCATCTTATCGGCTTCATGCTTGCCATGTGTATTCTGAATTCCCAAGGGAAGTGCAGTGTTGAGTTGGCGCAATTTAAACATGTGGTACGTTCAATATGAAAAAAACAACAAATATCAATATAAATATGATCAAATCTTCCCTGCGGATGAACCAGGTGGGATGAACACAAAGTTTTCTAATTTCACTCTGCACCACAGACTGATTTAAAAAAAAAAACTCTGCACAATACGTCCAACACAGAAACAATAAAATAGTGACAGTTTATTGTAGAACAGTTTGAGCAGGACTCACTAATGACGAGGACTAATTCTGAAGCCAACAGCCCATTCCAAACAGGCAGGTTTAGATCAGGCACTGTACAAATAAAACTAAGATTAATTAAGGTGCTGAGATCATTGTGTTTTCTAACCAACCCCATGTGTTGTTTGATCGTCCTCACACGCCAGCAATCGCATCTTTACATTTGTACCATGTTGCTGCGAAACCATGTGAAAAAATAACAACCTCCTTCCCTTGAGCAAAAAGAGTCCTAACACATATTTGGGGATATGGTTCGTCTTATTACGGCAGCAGCGAGGTGCCACCATGTGCACGGTGTGTACTTTGCTCTTAAAGCTACAAATATTTGCTTTTTCTTCACAGAGCCTCTCACGCTGCGTGTTGCCTTGTCACACTCAAGAGTAGGAGACAAGGAACAAGTGTAGCCTTGGCGCACATAATGAGAGGACTGCTCTGTGGAAGACTCGGCTAAGGGCTTTCCTTTGGCCCTCCTTTGTTTTACTCTGCTTTCTTTTTCTTTTGTACAGTCCAGACAGAGGTAGAGAGCAGGATCAGCCGTGTGTTTCAAGTTCTGAAAGGTTAGGATCAATACGGCCGAGGGCAGCATCACAAGATGTGTGTCTGTATAGTGGGAGAAGGACATTATCCTGCAGGTTACTCTCATGTCCAGTAGAGGGTAGTGGTATTCCATAATCAACTGCTCTGGTTGCTCTGTCTCTGTCTGAGCTTGTCTCCATAAACCAACAGCTGATGAACCTGTTGGCTGAAGTTGGAAATGCAAAGGTCTTGCAACAGCCTATAATTGTATGTGTGTGTGTGTGTGTGAGCGTGGCCTCCTGTACATTCACATGTGGAGCTGGACTGCTGTCTTCATTTTGGTTCCAGTATGTCTCTGGCTGTAACTCCTGTTAAATCCCCTCCTCCAGTATCAAGATGTCTGGTCCCTCTGTGACAGATGTGGCCCGGTCCAGAAGTGGATGAGCAGAAACCTTGGTGGAATTCAGGCCAAACACCAGAGGCCCACCCAAGTGTGTGTGTGTGTGTGTGTGTGTGTGTGTGTGTGTGTGTGTGTGTGTGCGTGTGCGTGCGTGTGTGTGTGAACGATTTCAAATGAAAGTTAAATGAGCCGTGTGGAAAAACAGGGAGCACTCAGCAGCCTCAGAGTTAAGATGAAGCCAAAAAAAGACGAGTGCAGGTAATAAATAACTGCAACAAGCAAAACATAATCTGGTATGTGTTATATTTGTCCGTACAGGCCCTACGTGTGCACATAGGTATTTATATATATGTGTGTGTGTGTGTATGTGTGTCAGTGAGCTTAGGATAGATGGAGTCCTGTCACTGTGTCACCATGGAGATAAGAGAAGCCTGACAGCGAGGGAGAGAGTCTGACAGCTTTTATATCAATCATACTGACTTATAACGTTATGGGGGTTAGGAGAGGATATTAAGTCGGACCCAAATATAAATCAGTGTCATGTGGTTTGTATGTGGACAGCTGTTGTCAGTTTGGCCTCACCTCTTGCTGTAATCTCTGAACTCCAATGACCACACGTAAACTTGCACACATACGCACACACACGCACACACACGCACTCGATGCACTGACACACAAGCAGACAGATGCCAGTGTGTGTCACCCATCTCTAAGTGCCTGGCCAACGCCCAAAGGAGAGCGTTGGCCAAATGCTTGTCCTGGCACAAAAATCAACATCTTACAGCTTCTCTCGTGATCTACTGTAATTCTCTCTTTCATCCATATTACTTTCATTGTATCTGCCTTCTCTTCTTCTTCCCCCCCCACTTTCCTTTTCCATCCTCACCCTCTGTATATCCACTCTTCGTTCCACGCCTCCAAACACCAACCAAAACCCCGGAGTCTCAGCGAGCCTGTAAGCCGATGCAGCGTATCTGTGAGGAATTGGGAATTCAATTGGAGAAAATCAGGCTTTTGAGTTTTCAGCCAGATATTTAATTATGGGTGTGAATTATGGCGGTGTCGCTGCGGGGACACAGCAGAGAGGTAATGTGACTAAGTAAACAATAAATAAGCCCCCAAATAAACATAAAGTCAATGCCCTGCTTGATTAGAAAGGTAGCACCCACCACTGCCCCCGCTAAACCTCCCATTCGGACTTTAGCCAGCAAAATCCAAATACTCTACACTGTGTGTGTGGAGAGGAAGAGTTGGGGGGGTGTAGTAGCATGATAGAAATCTAACCTCCACTGTGATTAGGTAGTGACCTCACAGGCCTGCCGCCTTTGCTGATAAAGAATCAGAAAGAGGCACTGACGCGACTCCACCCATCACTTATGGTTTGAAGTCAGTAAATCATTTGATCCTTATCAGATTTAGATTCATTTGGTTTCTCTCTTTTCTCTTTTGCTTTGGGTTTTCCTTGCTTTTGCGTTTTTCAATATTTCTGTCCGTTCCATCCCCGAAAGCTAAAGAGAGAGAGATAATCTCGCTGTGATCTATTGCTCCCGCAATCGCTCTCTCTCTTTCTTTCTTCTTTCTTTGCTCCACAAATGTTTTCTCCGAGTTAAGAAATAAAGTTCAAACGAGGTAAAGTCTGCAATCGCCGAGTGTTCCAGCGATGGTTTTGTAAAAGTTGTGCTTGGTTTAAAAAAAAGAAGATGAAGAAAGAAACAAACAGCACAGTGTTGATGTTGTTTGCTGATTCATTTACAAAGACACAGAATGAAGAAATCAATGATGGTTGGCATTCTGAGAGCGATTTGCATCTGAGAGGAGGGACGCCTGTCGGTAATGAGCAGAGGTGGCAAAAGTTCACACATTCTTAGATATATAATAGGTCTACTCACATATACCACTATTAGTGACAATACCTGTATCATTTCAATTGTCATTGCTGCTCCCTTCATCTCTGTCAGACATTTTGTTTTGTATAAATACTTTGACATATCTCTCCATTTATGTTTTTTCTTTCTTTTTTCTCATGAATCTTATAAATATTGTAATGTTGTTGCTCTGCTACACGCAGCCTCCATTTCACTTCTGTCCATCTTGGGAGAAGGATTCCTCACATGCCGATCTTTCTGAGGCTTCTAAATTTGTTTCCCCAGTTAAAAGGTTGTTTATCAGTAAGTACAGATACCTGAAAAATAATAATAAAAGTACTTGCACATTTGACATATTTGTACTTTGTTACTTCCCTCCTCTGGTGTGAAGTGATGACTGATAACGTACAGTCATGGAGAAGACACTGAGTGAAACTGACACTAATTCCATGAGCCATGCTCTCTGATGCTGTCGTTTTCCTGAAGGCCTCATCTCATGTCAACTAACTGGGTTAGCAGACTCCTCAGATATCAGATACCTGCACTGTCAAGCACTCATTTTGAAGACTGCAGGTTAAAGCTGGGGATAACATGCTTAACGTCCTCTTTAACACACTTAAAGTGTACACATATCCGTGCACAGGCGCGCATGTGCAGACTGACACTCAAACACACCTCCATTGAGTCAGTCAGCAAGTTCTCCATCACTGCCAGCGCGAGCCTGCTGCTCTTTGGTTGGTTGCAGGTTGATAGATGAGTCTCCCCTGAGCATCTCTGTTAAAGCGCCTCTCTATCAGGCTGCAGCCGCATGGGCCCTCACATTTGATTAGATCCCAATGGAAGCCAGTTGCTCCCTGTCATCACTCATAGAGCACGGGCCCGGGATGCAACGGAGACGACCGTTGGAGCGCAAACGCGCAGAGGAAGCCGTTTCCCGGCGCAAAGGGAAGGATATTACATGACTCGTGTACAACTGTGTCTCACATGGGTGGCGCTACACTCGGCTGCAGAGGAGAGATAGTGGTGTAGAGGGAGAGGGATAGTCATAAAGAGCAGACTGATATTTCCATTCTTTATGGGTTATATTCGGAACCAACGCCTCATCCCAGATTCTATCAATCAAATTGCCCGCCCATTCATTTAAATTGCACCTGGATGAGTACGAGGACCATTACAGCTCTTCAAAACTCCAAAGCCTTCTGTCACTTCCACTCCGTCTGTCTGTCTCTCTCTCTCTCTCTCATCCCTCATCTCCATCCATTGGTATTTACATGTCAATGACTTCTGTGTAAGTGCCTTTTTCTCTTTTTTTTCAGTGATGGCACTGTGTTGAAATGAAAGTAATTTGCTATTTGACAGTCGGGCTATTTTACCAGCTATTACTCTCATCCATTCTGGTCAGTGAATACTGATGACAATGAAACCACGGAGCTGTGAAGACATTTTTGCAAGCTCTTGCGTTAGTGATGCTGGTGCGGCTTCATGTGGCGGAGGTCCGGGTCCATTCAGTTAATTTTTAATGACAGGGCAACATCTTTGTCTATTTTACGTTGGTTCTGTTAAACTAATGCAGTCATTTTAATCTTTGTGCAAGTTAATTGCCGGGGCGCAATGTGTCTGGTGAACGCTCCTTCAGTCTGACTTCTCATCTCGGAAGCAGTGGGAACAGCCGTGTTGTTTTATCACTCCAAAGCTGCCCGGTCACGACAGGCCACCGAGTCAGGTCTGCCATTCTTTATGAACCGAACAACAATGTGAAAGCCATTACACTTCTAGTAAATTGCTTTGAAATCTATATAGTTGCAGACAAAAAAAAAAAAAAGGCAATTTCAGCATCAAATCATGGTAGTTCCCAGCGAGGGGCCTGGAGATAAGACTCAACTGATGATGCAGTTTAAAAATAAAAGACTAATTTCTCTCTAATCAGAAGCGTGGCCCGTGCCGACCAGCAGCTTAAATCACTGTAGCAGAAGTGATTCGTGGAAAATTGTGGAGGATGGGGAAGAAGACACGGTGACGAGAGGGCGCAGCTGACGTTCCCTGGGTCTGACCCAGGGAACGTCAGCTCATGTGTCTGGATGGACACACACACACACACACACACACACACACACACACACACACACACACACACACACACACACACACGTGAACACCAACTCTCTGCTGTGTTGTTTTTAAGAGTTCCGTTGGCCATTAATGATTTATTCTTACAGGCAGGACAGAAACACGACTGCTTATGACTGAAATATTGATGGAGTTGTATTAAATATTAATCGGGATGATTTCTGGAATAAAGCAGTTGACCTACTGTAGTCTGAGGTGAGGTACAGTGGTCCTACTGTTTTGTGCGATGGATGGTGCGGCCATGCATGCTCACCTCTTCAGGTTTCACGGGGGGGGGGGATATCGTGAGCGGCACCGGGCTTTGTTTGCGTGTGTGTTCTTCTGCAGGACTGTGTGTCTCAGTGGCGTTAGTGAGTCAGTGACAAACACTCATCTGTTCCTTATAAATGTATGAATGAGAGCGATGTGTTTATTCTTTAAACATTGCCCACAGATTGTCAGATAGTCAGCTGACAAAGTAGCCGCCTAGCCGCCATGCACAAGCACTCCTTAGTGCAAACAACCTGCAGCCGCTTTTAACTCGGTTTGTGTTTGTGCTGCCTCCAGATGAATCTAATTTGGCACAGAGGAGTGGAAGTAGTTAGTGCAAATCTTCGTGTGCTCTTGGATTGGCTAAACAAAGTGTTGGAGTAGAGACGTGGCGCACAAACACTCAACAAAATGCTTGTTTTGATGCAGGTAAAGAGTCGATTCACTGTATTTTGTTTGCACAGGATAGATTCATTAGCTCTGTCTGTGTAATACAGTTTCGTTCCCTCTTTTAACCTCCTCGTCTCCTTCCCTCGCACCTTTAAAGATTCATAAGCCTTCCGGTTGTCCTACATCACTTTAAATATTCACCGCCTCTTCTCATCCCCGTGTTTCCTTGCAGTTAGTAAACCATCACAATGGGTTTCACCGCACACACTCCCGACTGTCCTCTCCCGACTCCTCACCTCGTCCTCACGCCTCCTGCCCAAATTAGTGAGGCATCGGATTGAATTTTCACCCTCTCGTTTTTATCTTAACACGACCCTCTGCAGAGCGTTTGACGATCCCCGGGTTTTTATGGAGCTGTGATTGATAGATATGGAGTTCGGCGGATGAGTTTGACTTGATGCTGGAGGCAAAGGAGACAGTAATACATGCTAATGACTCGCAAAAATTAGGCCCTAGAGGTGCACAAAGAAGTTTGGGCGACGGGAAAAAATGTCCAGCTACTGCATGTTTCAAAGAAGGACAAAGAACAAAGGGTTTTTCTTTTTTTTTCTCAAGCGTTAAGGCCACAGCTAAGTTTGCTGGCTTGGACGGCTTTGTCCTTCATGTGGGTCAAGAGGACAGGGAGGCAAGGAGGGGCGGGGTGAATTGATAGTATCTCCCTCCTCAAGGGATGGAGGGAGGCTGAGGGGATAGAGACCTAAGCGCTGCGAGGAAATGGAAAGATGGAGGGATGGAGATAGGAGTGAGAGGAGGAGAGAGGCTATAGAGTGGGGGATATATTGGCGAGGAGCAGAGATAGAAATGAGAGGGGAGAATGAGAGAGGTGTGTTTCTATTTGACAGATAGGATGGTGAAGACTTATTTATCCAGCAGCTCTGATTAGATTTGTTTAAGGGCGTATAACACACAGGATGGATACATGTTTTTTTTCTGCTCCAAACAATCTTTTCCTAAGCTTCGTGTCATAGTGATTCAGTTGCATTGTGGGCCACAGGGTGAATACCTGAGTTTAGATGGCAGATGAACCGAGTTAGGGCTATAAAGAGATTAGCCATAATCTATGAAAGCAGGGGGGCTTTGAGTAACATAAAGCACCGTGGAAGACTGCAGAATTTGGATTGTGTGTGTGTGTGTGTCAGAGAAAGAGAGCGTGTGTGTGTGTTGTCAGATATTACCTACTTTGTGGAGACACATTAATGAGGGCTTGTGAAGGCATGTTTAAATGTGCAGGCTCAGGTTGGTGTTAGACTTGAGTTAAGGTTAGGATAAAGGTTAAGGTTATTCAGGTTAGTAAACTGTAAATGTTCTGTATTTATATTCCATTATTTTAGTCTTGATGACTATTAAAAGTACAGTTTCTTCCATTCACTTATTCACACACATTCATCCATTGCATCTCTGTGCAGCACTTTCTCTTGTTCACTCAAACATTGTCGGCACAGCCATCAGGGGCAATTTGAGGTTCAGTATCTTGCCCAAGGACACTTCAGCCCACCGAATGACTGGGATCGAACCATCCTTAGCCACAGTCAACACTTTTGGCAACACAGGTTTGGCAAGTATAGTTATGGCTGAAGTGGTTAACGTTAGAGGAAGTATTCAGAATTATTGCAAGTCAAAATAATGTCAACTGTGTGTGTGTGTTATTTGTCAAAGTATTACATTATTGGAACAGTCAAATTATGGGGACCTGTCCTCCTTATTGGGATAAATAGACCCCATTATGTCGCTTATTATCAATTTTTAAAGGTTAGTAAGTTAGGACCCGGTGTCTGTGGCCCGAGCAGGACTGTAATAACCAGAGCCAATCATTTCAGTCTTCTAGCTGTTGCCAGCCAGTGCATGTTCCTATGTTTAGTGGGTTAAGCTTTGATGAGAGGAACGATGGGAGTGTAGCCTGCGCTCGCTTTTCCAGGATTACCAACCCTAGCTTTAAGGTGAGGACATATTTTAAGGTTTAGGGTTTAGGTTAGGTTTAAATAATATCCCCTGCAGTCATGGAGACGTGACTGTGTGTGTGTGTGTGTGTATGTGTGTGTGTGTCACTAAATGATGAGGTTGATTCCCAAGCCGCCAGCTAATGGCTTCCATAGATTTATTGACAGCACCAGGGGTACTTTGTTTTAGACTCACGAGACAAGTTGCAATATGTCAGCTACTCAACCAGCCCGCAGACATCAGACTCTCCACCAGATCCGTCTGCACGGCTGTCAGGATGCACATGGGCATTTGTGCAGGAGAGGAATGAAAATGAGAAACAGGGGGAGAGAGGAAACCTAAAAAGATGTCGGCTAATGTGAGAGACAGAAAGGCATTATCGGTTAAGTGCAACCACAACTGGTGTTTAGTGGTCAGTTCCACCCTGGGATATTGGATATGCCTCTCTATGACCACCTGTGAAATCACAGCGGCAGACATTGGAAGCCTTTAGGCAGAGTACTCTCTCCAACAATAGTGTTTTCATAACCAGCCAACTGGGAGGGGATCTAAAGAAAGAGGCAGCTCCACTAATCAATAGCAGAGGGCGGACCAGTGTCAAACGGCAAATAAACAAACAAGCCATTATACTGACATAGAAACACACACTGGGGTGCTTGCAAAAAGCAGCGATGCACAAAGGGACCATATTGGTGCATGTATGGTAAAAAAAAAAACTAATGTGCATGATTGTATTCAAGCGGTGGAACAGAAACAAACTCATTCCTATTCACAACGAATCTCTCCACTGTAACCGTGTGAATGTGTGTGTGAACCGCTCATATGCAAACAGGCTAAAGACATGAGTGTGTCAGCATGCTACATTTATCATATAGGTGGGTGTGTGTGTGTTTGTTCCTGTGCAGGCAAAGGTGGTGGAAAACAAAAGTAAAAGAAGGGAACAGAGGAGAGAGCGAGGCTGTCGTCAACACTGATATTACTGTATTGATCAAACTCTCATATCTGGTGGCAGTTAAATGGCCCACGGGCGTGACTCTGTCTGTGACTGTGTTAAAGTGATCTGTGCATCATCTGTTGTGTATGCATGCGTGCATTTATCCGTGCGTGTCTATTTCTCTCTCTCTCTCTCTCTCTCTCTTTCTCTGTCAACAAATTGTGTTTTGTGTGTGTGTGCGTGCATGCGTGTGTGTGTTGAAGTTTGTTCTGGGCAGGGCCAGTGACAGAGCGAGGGAGAAGGAGAGGTGCTATTGATTTTTTTTCGCCCAGCCATGCTAGAGAAAGATCTGTTTGGGTGGAACTGTGATTACCTCCCTTTCTCACCCCTCTCTCCCCTGACTCTCTCTCTCTCTCTCTCTCTCTCTCTCTCTCACCCCCCTTTACTCTTTCACTTAGCATACATGCAGTATCTGTCTATCCGTCCGAGGCCCAAACAAAGCGCGTGATGTGCTCTCACTGTCGTCTATTTCTGGATGCCAGCACGTCTGGGGGAGAGTATGTCTCAAACTTTTTTGTAGCTTAGAAATGGTGTGTTTATATTCTAAGTATACCACCACACTTGCCACATAGGGATTTTGTGTGTTTGTGTGCGCCCGCAATTGTATGCACATTTTGGGTCTGTGTGTGTGCACTTTCGAAAACAATGACAATAGCATCTGAGGTTTTAAAAGATTTAGGAGTGAATCAGTTGCCTGGTTACCAGGGTCTGTTTGTTGGATACCAGTTTGCATGCACACACACACACACACACACGCATGCATGCATGCGCAACACTTTCTTCCATGTGAAAATATTTTCCATTTTCAGCAGGCATGGATGTGATGTAGAACTTGCTCCATTTCCTTTGCCAAACTTAATCCTGACGGCTAAGTACAAGTGGACTCTGTGGCGCGTTCTGAACCCATCAGCGAGTGCACTTCTGTCTGTCTGTCTGTCTGTCTGCACATCTGTCTCCATGCTCACCAGCCTGTCAGTCGTCCTCTTGGCCTGTTAGGATGGAACAGACGGCTGCACAAAGGCAATGTGTTTCTCAGCGTGCGCAGTGAGATAAACAGATAACTGATTAGTTGCAATAGAGGAAAGGGAGTCTGAGCGTCATCATTACGAGGGAGAGAGGGACCAGGATTAAGAGAGTGGCATTGTGTCTAATAGATTATTCTGTGTGTGTGTACATGCGTGCACTTGTATGTGTGCATGTGTTGGCTCTTTTTCTTATTACAGGATTAAAGAGCATCTGGTTCAATGTTCCTACTCAACCATGCCATTCAAAGTCACAGGGGAAATAATACACTGCTGTCTCATGTGTGCGACATGCTTTGCTGTGTGTGTGTGTGTCCATCTGCATCTATGTACAGTACATCTGTGTGTGTGTGTGTGTGTGTGTGTGTGTGTGTGTGTGTGTGTGTGTGTGTGCACATGGCCCATACATGACAGTGTATGCTTGCCGACTGGGAGAACAGATATGGAGTTGGACACTGGCAAGAAAATGAAATTGGGGTGTCTAGAGGCTGTGTCACAGAGAGTGGAGAAGCTTGTATTGTGGGATCTGTGTGTGAAAAACTCTTGACTCAAATCTATTTCTGGTTATATAATGAAAGGTGGACTGCAAGGGGCTTAGCTGGATCTGGTGGTGCAAACACGTCCAAGAAAGTGATGGGAGAGTTAAAGAGAAACGGAGAGAGAGAGAACAGGGAATTAAGATTAGATAGGACATGTAGATAGGTATAGGTAGGTCGGTAGGTAGATAGGTAAGTAGGTAGGTAAGGAGGTAGATAGGTAGGTAGGTAGGTAGGTAGGTAGGTAGGTAGGTAGGTAGGTAGGTAGGTAGGTAGGTAGGTAGGTTGGTAGGTGGGCAGGTAGGTAGGTAGGTAGGGGGTCAGTAAGTAAGAGGTAGGAGGTAGGTAGGTACGGTGGTTGGATACATAGATAGATAGATAGATAGACAGATAGATAGATAGATAGATAGATAGAAGATAGATAGACTAACAGATAGATAGATAGATAGAAGATAGATAGAAGATAGATAGACTAACAGATAGATAGATAGATAGATAGAAGATAGAAGATAGATAGAAGATAGATAGACTAACAGATAGATAGATAGATAGATAGATAGATAGACAGACAGATAGATAGATAGATAGATAGATAGATAGATAGATAGATAGATAGATAGATAGATAGATAGATAGATAGATAGATAGACAGACAGATAGATAGATAGATAGATAGATAGATAGATAGATAGATAGATAGATAGATAGATAGATAGACTAACAGATAGATTGATAGACAGATGCTTACCCTGCAGTTATTCTTCTGCATGGACAATTAAAGTACTAATGGCTTTACAGATTTTCTGTCTAATTGACCAATAGTGGGATGTGGCAACACAGCGTTGAAGCGATTGACACTGTGAGCTAATTTATCCATCGCCGAGGTAATGGCCTTGATCTCTGGTCTCCTTTTTCTTTCTATGTCACTGTCCATCTGAAACACAGATAGGCTGCATTTGTTTTGAACTAAAAGCTTTTCAGCTCAATGAGAAGGTGTTTGAACACTGCTCTCCTATCTCAAAAGGAGAATTCAGAAAGCTCTAAGCATATTGAGGAGTCGGTGCAGTTGTACGTAAAGTGAAGGACACAGACAAATACAAATTATCTCTACAGGTGCAAACTGAGGGAAAAATAACTCAAACAAATTCACACTTTCAACCTGAGTAAAAGAATTCATGCTAGCCCACAACATTTTGTCTTTTACATCATGCACATGCACATCCTCAGTGAGCCGCAGGTTGTACACTGCACCGTGACACAGACAAGTGTCTGTGCCTTACATACGTGATGAAACTCCCACACTGCAATGCTTTGGCTTTAATAGACGTGTTAATAAGTGTTATGCGACACAAGACCTGTCAGTAATGACACACAATAGGGGTGATTTATTTGTGGTGTCACATATTTCAAGCTCGCTGTAAAGCAAATGTGTCGACATCCCCCAGGGAGCAGAGGATGAGTAAATGAAGAAGTCACCACAGCCTTCACATCATCTAATCTGCAGCTTCAGACTTTTATTTCTATTGTGACATTGCACCAAGAGGCAGTTCTGAACTCTTTGTTCCAGTAAGGAGCAAATTTATGATTTAACACTACTGTTAACATTTAGATTTTCAATAATTTAAACATTTATTCCCCCCCCCACATTTTAGTTTATAATAAAGGACAAGATGATCTTGTGTAAATCAAATAATACATTGTTTATAGCGCACAATAATGCTATTCTAAGGGTTTGATCTTGTACAGTATTTGTAACATATGTAACCCCAGTTAAAACATTCATAACCTGTTTATAAGTCAATAACGTAAGTCATCATTTTGCGCAATATATGTTCATGAGTTTTAAACTTGGGTACAAACAGGGTTAAAATCACATGTGGAGGAATTTACATGTATATAATAAATAATGAAATAAAAATAATAGATAAGATAAGACAGGATAAGATATTTATCTAATTGAGTAATGTGCAGTTGCACAGGATGATTGTACGAAGATGTATAATGTATTTATACATCGACTACAAGGAGATGTATTTGTAAACTGTTCTCGTGTGCAGTAGGTGGCGGCTGTGGGGGTACAGCGGTCGTCCTCTTCCCAGAAGGTCGGCGGTTTGATCCTTGTGGGTCCTTGGGCATCATTTAGTTTATTGCTGTCCACATCATTTCCAAAATATTATTTTTTACAAAATGGTGAAACAGAAAACAAAAGGAAAATAAATAAATATAGACCCAAAAGGTGTGGGTTGAAGCAATAGCTTATTACGCCTACCCTTTATACACAGAATTTATTTAACTGGCAGAAAAGCTTAGGTGAGTATAAAAATGTTTTTTCAAACATAACAATACAAATTACACCTCAATATTGTATTTGTTTATCATCATATTTAAAAAAAAAATAACTTGCACAGTGAGCTATATATTCTGTGTTTTGTGTGGTCAACCATTCATCAACTGATCTATAACAGTTATTATAATATAATAGTTATAATAAATGTAATCGTAAACACTAACACAGTGTATGCAACACAAATTTTATAAACTGTTCACTAATGTTATCAATTTGTAATAATTAGATGAATAAAATAAAAAAAGAAGCCCTGGGATGCCATAAAAAGATGTTTATATTTAATTCACTTTGGTTTTCATTCAACCAAAACATTACTCAGGCAAAAAGAGTGCCTATCTTGATCATATAAATTGTATTTTTATTTGTGACTGACTGACCAATTAATTGTAATTGTGTTTTTGATGGTGGTGCTCGGCTAATGTGAGTTTATGTTCTTCTGTGTGTTTATGTATGTGTGTTTATTGCCTTTGCCCCTAATAATCAGCCTATCAGTTGTACCTAATGGAGATAGATTATCAAGCAGAGACGTGATTGTCCCCAGAGAACTGCCTGCTCTTTGTGTGTGTGTGTGTGTGTGTGTGATAGAATAAATACCCCAATAACATTCTGCTCGACAACTAGAGCCACCATCATTTCACCTGCCCCCCCCCCCCGATAAGGAGGGTGTGTTTCAGGAGACACAGAGGTTAAGCACACTCATTTATTTATTTTTCTCTGTGTGTACGTGTTTGTGTGTGTATAATGCACATTGTGACTATAATTAGCCACAACTGTGCTTTCTGGCACTGGCTCCGCATTTATTCCCCAAACAAACTCAACTTTAACAGCATCTGTACGGGCTTCTTCTTCTGCGCGCCCGGAGGTAGAGTGAAGAGTTTGCCAGCAGCTGCAGGAGAAGGTTTTAATCCCTCAGAGACACCTATATTATCCTTGCCGCTCAGGGTAAAATATCAGCTACATACTAATATTCCTCCTCTGCCTTCCTTCCTTCAAATGTGTCCTTGCAATCCTCCCCAGGATACCTCTTGGCCTTTTTGTATCTTGGAAATGTTTCAGGTGTATTCAGCCGAGCGAAATTACCACATCAAAAGGTGACAAAACTGCAGATCACATTAATTCAACAGGAGCAATATGATGTGTCTGGTTTAGCGGCAGTGATAGGCCTAAACCAACTCCTTGCACATGCTATAATCCCCATACCGCCAAGGAGACTCACACATGTGTAAACCAATTTTACTTTCATTAAGTATCACTCAAAATGGATGAGAGCTGTTGCCCTACAGAGCGCTGTCGCAGACTTTAACATAGAGATACACACGTGCATAAACACTGGAAACCCCTCGAATAACGATTCCACGCTCCGACAGTGGTACGAGGAGAGAGAGACATATTCATGAGGCTACAGACTTAAAACAGATTAAAACACTTCTATTACATGCTCGTCAGACGACAGGGCAGCTGCATAAGTTGGCATTAGTTGCAAATGCATTTTAAGGAGATTCTACCTTCTCTAGCAAAAAAGTCAAAGAAGGTTTATACAATGTCTGCCGACTATTTAAGAGTTTTGCACATAAAAACCAAGCCCTTGCATATAAAACAAGTGCCTAGAACAATATCCGCAGGAGCAAAATCATAATCTTCTATCCCCCTTCGTGGCAGCAGAATGATCCAGAATGTGGCGGGAAAATATCGCAGTTGGACATTGAGCCAGCCACTTCGGTAATACCTGTAATACAAGTAAATACTGCATAAACAACATATAACATAGGCTTTTTGTGTCGACAGCAGGTGGATATATGATCCACAAAGTGTACAGTTGCTGCAGAAGAATGATGGGGATGACCTATCAGAGGAGAGGAGCATCAGCCATCGTTCCCGCCTCCAAAGTCTAAAACTTCAACTTGATGAGCGTGCAGTTGTCGGGTGGTGTTGTTCGTGGATATTGTTATGTGTGCTTGCAGTGTAGAAAAGCTCTGTGTGTTTTGCTCTCTCGGACACTGCACGCTCATATATGCGCGGTTGTGGTTTTTGAGACAAAATAAATGCCATAAAATGTCAACACCAGAGCAGGAGATGCTCATTCTTGTTCTTTTTGTTCCTATAGTTTTGAAGGCTGTGTGTGGAAAAATGTAATGAAAATGCCCTCTGTTGTAATTTGGAGCACTCGTGCCATTTGAAGGTCAACTGAAACAACAACCAGCACGTTTTCATGTCTCAAAGGGAACAAAATACTTGAAATACTCAAATAGCAGCCGTCCTGCTTCTTGTTCCATCTTCTCCTTTCTTCTATTGATTGCCAGCTGTCTTCTGGGTAGTCAGACTTGCTGATGACCTTTTAAATATTGTGTGTGTGTATGTGCCATTGTGTGTGTGTGTGTATGTGTGTATGTGCCATTGTGTGTGTGTGTGTGTGTGTCATTACCTCTGTGTCCAGCTGCAGCATGTGCTCTCTTTGTGTTCTGTCATGTTATCATATTTTCTCCCGCTCTCCTCATCGATTACCTGTCGTCAGGCTGAGAGGTGGACTTTTGTTTCGCCAAGTTAACAAATAGTCTGTGCTCTCTCACTCTCCGTCCCTGTCTCTTGTCTTTCATTTTCCATCTCTATTTTGTTTGTCTCTTATTTCCAAAGCACAAGATGTCAATCTGACCTGCTTATCTTCATCTGTCTGGACTTTCACACATTCAGATATTGTTGTGTTCCATTTTCTTGCCTCTCTTCAGCTTCAAGGTTGTCACACAAGTTTGTTAAATACATCTGAATACTGTCTTCTTTTCAGGGCCATATACTCACGTCCTACCTAGAAAGTGAAATTAAATAAGACCTGTCATAACATATCTGTTATGCATGACTTCGTTCGTTTACGTCTGTGTGTGTGTGTGTGTGTCTCTGTGCATGAGTGTGCACTTCCATGTGTGTTTGCAATGTTGGCGCTACGCACGGCTGAGCATGGGCCGGTTCCCTCGCTGGGATGCTAAACAGCAGAACAAGAGAAGGTTAGGTAGGAAGGTCAACAGAGTAGTGAGGGAGATATACATCACAGACACCAATACGTTCCTGTGGACACTGTGGCTATTTGTTTTTATTTCTATGGAGAAGAAGACAGTTCCTGCATATAAGCTGGCAGCCTGCCTGGGGCCAACTTGACACATCCTCTGCAGACATTTTGAGGAGAGCATAGAGACCCGTGGTAAACAAACTGACTGGGCGAATCGGCTTGAAAAGTTGTTTGCAGTCATTGCTAAGGCAAGCGTATTCATTCCTTTAGCTATAATATATGTGTATCTATATTATATAATTTTCAACCCGTTGAGGTCAAAAACGTAACAGTGATATTATCAGTGGATTTTGCTCTCTTTTGATTTAACTCCCATTATCTCACCAATTAGCAACGAGACGATAAATATTCGCCCTCACTCGACAACAACCTGAGTGCCAGTTATTCATGACACCATCTGTCTGCTTTAGGGATCAATGCTAGCTCATATTCCATTTATATATATACTCAATCTTTTAATATATCTATCCAAGTTATCCTTGAATTTAATGATATGATTTTGACACGTTATGGCATCAAAGTTTCCTGGAACTGTGTGTGTCCCTGTCGGTTCCAGCTCAGTCATTCTATAACAGACAGAACAGGGCGTTAGCTGGTGAATAACTTGTCAAAGCACAGACTGATAAAGACATGGTCTGTGCTCACCAACAGCAGAAGTGAAAGTGAGATGAGCTTCTTGCACAAATGGTAAAAAAATCGAATCGTCACAGTTTTCCAGAGCCCAAGCGGACATTTTTAACAGTCTAACATTTGAACTAGTGTCGACTACTGCGCCTGAAGTTGGTGATGTTGGCAGTTTGTCCATGATGGTGTTACAGTGGCAACAGAAGTAACCAAATGAACCGGTTGAGTCATTCTCTACAAACAAACAGAAAGAAAACCACCTAGTGAATTGACAACATGGTGATGTCCGACACACACCATCTACAAATCAATCCAGATCAAATATACTTACATATAAGTACAAGTATAAGTATATAGAAGCAGCCAACATAGGTGATGACAACAGGGCAGATTTATGTCATAGACAGGTCTTTAGTCTTTAATGTGAAACTGGATCAAATGTTTACAATGGTTCCAACCATGGTCCAGAGTTTCAGTTGTGAAAATGTCTTAAATTATCAACTACTAGTTGATAAACCAATCATCTAATTTCTAATATGTCCTTTGTACATTTTCAGAATCATTTTTTTCCATCCAGGTTATTTTAAAGGCTAAAATGATCTTCCTCATTCCACCTTCTCCTCTATTAATTTTCTCTCTCCCGCAGTCAAGCGACTCGCTCTATCCCCCATCTCTTGGCATTGTATCTCTCCACCTCCCTCCCTGATGCTCTGTCACTACCCCTCTTCTGTGTTTTTATACCCGTCTGCTGCTATTCTCCTCTCGACTTCACCTCCTGTCTCCTCTGCCTCTAACACCTCTTGTCATTATGGCTAACTCCTGCTATGACAAGCCACAGCTTGATCTATTTCTATCTCCTCTCCGACAAGTGTTACATATACTAACCAACTGCTCATATGCGTGTGTGTGTGTGTGTGTGTATGAAATTGTTGGTTGAAATTTGATCGTCAGCATTATTATTCACATGTGCAGCACATTGACAAGGGTGTTGATGAGGTGGAAATGTTGAGTTGACAGCAGACTGGTCCTTGAAAGTGGCGAGACTGTTATCAGCTAAAAGGAGACAACCAACATCACCAAATTAAAATAAAACTCTCGTACCTTATTAAATTTGGGCTGATTGTGAAGGTCATATCAACACTGTTATCTTCCTTTAGTTAAGTTCTGACTTTTCTCCCTGAAATGGCTGTGATTACATAAGCTATTAATAGTGAGACGTGATTAATTCTTGTTTTTAGCTCCAGAACACCTCAAGACATGTTTACCCATATCTGTCTTCACTGAGGGTGGGCGCAGGTCAGAGGGGCCAGCTCTCCTCCCATATTCATGAATCCTTCCTCAGGTATTATACATGGTGCCCTGTAGTTAATGATTATGTGGACGTTTTTGAGTTGGAGTGCGAATGACCTATTGCTTTTACAAGTATCCATCCAAGCTGGTGGGAGAGCTGCTTTGTGCCTACATGTATTCTCTAAGTCTCCAAGAAGAATCCAACACTAATCAGTTTTCTTCAGAAGCCTGTTGTACTTCTGTCTCAACAATGAAGTTGTCCATCTTAGAGTCTATATGTAGCATTTTGGCTTTAGGGCCTGGAACATTACCTTTTTGGATCAGTCTCACTATTGCAATCAGCATCTTTTCCTGATGTAACAGCCGCTGTTTACCGAAAGAGAAACGTCTAGAATTGACAATTCGCATCAAAGAACAGACAGAACAATGTCAGTGACTAAAGCTGGTGAACAGAGTGAGGCATTTAAGTCAAGTCAATTTCATTTATAGTACCAAGTCAT
This sequence comes from Verasper variegatus, assembly GCA_026259375.1. Taxonomy (NCBI): domain Eukaryota; kingdom Metazoa; phylum Chordata; class Actinopteri; order Pleuronectiformes; family Pleuronectidae; genus Verasper; species Verasper variegatus. The sequence goes on along the minus strand of CM048044.1, from coordinate 10,072,262 downwards.
ACGAGGAGTTACCTCAGGGCTGCTGCACACGAGAGGATAATCAGCCGAGTGGGGGCGTTCCCGACTGGAGGTCAGTCAGTGCTCATACTTCAAATTATCCTGAAGTATGAGGGGTTTTCAAAATAATCTTAATATTAAATGTTTAATTCAGTAGGAGCCTCCCCGATCAATCGTACGTTCAATTACACAATTTGTACAGAAGGGGGCCGTAATGCACCTAAAAGTTGTTTCACGAACGGCCATAAAAACAACTGAAGAAGAAGAATCTGGTCAGTTTCTGTGACATTCTGAGTCTCTGGAATCACCACTGACAACTAGTATGTGTCAAATACATCTGTCCTTATGTCTGTGGTCCCCTGCATTTAAAAAAATCGGTCAAGAGTTAAAAATCCTCCAGTGTGCACCAGCCTTCAGGGCATTTCCAACACGTCTCGAGAACATAGCACAATGTTGCCACAGTGATTGTAGCAGTGGGTCTTGAGCATGATCATGGGGACAGTAGGAGGTTTGCAATCACAGATCCAGACTCGACAGTTCCAGAGGCAGAAATACCTGCAGAAAGCGACAGGACAGAGACGAGACAGAACAAAACTACAGGAGAGAGAGAGAGAGAGAGAGAGAGAGAGAGAGAGAGAGAGAGAGAGAGAGAGAGAGCGAGAGAAGGGAAGATGGTGATAAACAGCCCACACGTCCCTGAGGAGCCAAAAGTTTAGTGAATATTGGACTTGTTAGAAACAAGACTCTAAATGAATGGTTGTGTCCTCTTGCCGTGTGCATGTTTGTTAACACATTTACTATCAAATCTTGAAGGTGATAATTTATCAGTGGTGCCTAAATGACAGCAGGTTTGTTGAACGTGTGTGAGCGGTGCACTTGAATAGTTTTGGTCACTGATAAACTGTGATATCCAAAACGTTTTTGTATCATTTCTGTAGGTTTTTATGCCTCAGTGCCGACGAAAGCTAACGGTCAGGGGTATAATGATTTGATGCAAACCTTCACTTTGACTCATGGATGAAATTATTAGAATGTCTTCAAACTTTGCCCAGTTGTCACTTAGACTCAAAGATGAACTCATCTGTTTAGAAATAACTTAAAATAACTTAAAATTGAAATAACTCTGTTTGATACCTAATTTGATCTTGTCAGACGCTAATGTGTCAAATAAATGTTCCTTTGACAGATGCAGTGTTTAAAAACTTGCTTGCACGTTTATGGTTCTCACCATTGTGATGCTGTGGAATATTGGAAAACATCGAAAGGTGGAAAGTTAGAAAGTAAAAAGTAAAATGTTGGAACAAAGCCTATATCCTCCTCTGGTGTTCCCAGCGAAACCCACTGCTGATTGATCTCAATCTGGCAGCTTTTTGAGGTCAACAACTTTGGTGTATGTTTGTGTTGGTGGAGGCTATAACACATTTATGTCTTTGCTGTTCTCTCTGTGGGGTCATCAAACACTTCACCGTAATCTCCCTGGAGACCTTGATGTATTTAGTGTCTATGTGTGTGTGTGTGTGTGTGTGTGTGTGCAAGTGAGTGTTAATTCAGGACCCCTGTCTGTGCCAGCCAAAGGATAGCGTGGTTTTCTTTTTTGACCTCCCTTGTACCCTTCCCTCAGGGGCAAACGATCCAATCAGAGGATAAGCCTATTTCCAGACCCTCCCCCTGGGAGCAGGAAAGATCCAATCAGATAAGGGTTCATCTCAGATCAGAATCAACAGGGGAGGTGGATAAGGGCCACACAGACACACAACCATTAAAAGAAAGACGGAAAAGAAAAAGACAAACATAGAAATGTGTACACAATTCATGGACAGGGAACATTTTACTTGTCATATAATGAGTAAATAATCCACAGTGCGTTCTCTAAACACACGTGGAGATTTTGTGTTGAAGGGCAGAGTGGGCTCCGGGTTCTGACTGCAGCAGAGCCGCTCGCTGACAATTCAAGGCAAGTGTTTCAGCAAGTCGGATATAAAGCCATTAAAATGAGAGAAATAAAAAAACACTCAGTCTGATTAAAACAAGCTAAAAATGAAATGCAGCAGTCTTGGCTGGAACATACAAACGGGGAAGAGGGTAAATATTGTGGAGCTGATACTTTGATACCTTGATGCCTTTTCTTAAATAGTCTTTATGCCTTTTTGATTTGCATTTGCTCCTTCCCCATAAATGTCTCTCATTAAGTTCCTCTTGCATGCAGCAGGTTGCACGTACATCATCTGTTTGTGTGTGTGTGTGCGCGCGTGTGCGTGTGTGTGTGGGGGGGCTGGTGTCTTTGTGTGCCTCGTGGTGCAATTGGCACCAATGTCACTTTCATCTGGGCGTGCTACTCCTCACTCTGTCTAATGCTTTGAAGATGCAGGGAGACTTTAATTCCCTTTTTGCTCAAAGTGACACCCAAATATGTAGGAGAACGCACATACACCCAAACGCTCGGCACTGACGCTGACATGCTTCATTTGCATCCAGCGTCTGGCCCTACAGGAGAAGTTGTGATCTATGAAGCGGCTCCTTCCGTTTAATTGTTTTGTTGCCCAGAGGAGGGGATGGTTGTGCATGCTACAACATGCCTAAGTGATTGTCTTTTTGCACATCAATATTTGTGTGGGTGAAAATATGTGTACGGAATGGGCTTAGGTGTGTGGGTATATGTGTGTGGATGTGTGTGTGTGTGTGTGTGTGTGTGAGAGAGAGGGAGAGAGATGTTGCTGTTGGAGGCTTTTACTTCTTTATCCATACTGTAGCTGCCTCCTGTCAAAGAACTGCTCATCCCCCTGAAGTACAATGTGGGCGAAGTAGAGAATTTTATTTGTGTTGGATACAGATGTTGTTGGATATGTATGCTCATTATGTAAAAAACTGTGACTGCTGTATATTGAGTTTTAATGTGTATTTGCATGCCTGTGTGTGTGTGTGTGTGTGTGTGTGTGTGTGTGTGTGTGTGTGTGTTTTACATTGCTAAGGGCAACAAATGTCCTTTATCACTGTCAAAATGCCAAATAAGTTATCAACACCACCCGGCCTACTGCTGTGACATCTATGCCCACACTCACACGCACACACAAAGCAAGCAGCAGCAGCAACACTATTACTCAGACCAGGGACGTGCAGAGGGTGTTAGAGGGGCAGGAACCCAAAGTCATGCAGGCAATTTTCACACACAATTCAATGAATGTTCTCAACACCTGCAATTATTACTTTGAATCAATTTAAATGGATATTAAATTGTAGCAATAATAATGAATAGCAGCATGTTAAGGACTTCAGGCCGGGACTCATATTAACTCTTGATATCTGGAGCAGATTGCACAATGTACTGTACATGTGAGTAACAACAACTTCCTTTTTCATGGTGGAACAGTGACATTTGCCGCTGTTTGAACCCACTATTTTATACAGTAAGTAATCATCAACATCTTGTGGATATTAAAATGGTAATGATTATTGTAATCATTATTTACACAATGTTATTATTACTCAACTCAGTCTTATTTGTAAAGCGCCAAATCACAGCATTTATAATCTTGAGACATTTTACAAGGATAAGACCTTAAAATAGGATAGAGGAACCCAATTTATTAGCTCAACCCACTTATTATACATTTTACAATGAATAAAAATACAGTAAGTCGGTTCAACATTCTCAGGCATTTGTTTGTTTTCAATAAAGGCATTTTAATATCACTGTAACAGTGTCACAATGCAGTCATTCTGTCTGCTGTTACGGCAGGAAACAGGAGGTATATAGTGTTGGGAGCATCGCCCAGGGGCAACAATCTCCGCAACTGATATTTTTATTTTTATTTTCCTTTATATTTACTGGCAGCCAGGGCAGGCAGTGTGCAAACCATAGGGTGCAAATAAGAATTTATTTGTTTAAAAACAAACATATACACACATATTTTGAAAATGACAGGTGCTCAAAATCCCCCTTGAGATCTCTCTCTCTCTCTCTCTCTCTCTCTCTCTCTCTCTCTCTCTCTATACGTGCCAGACTCAGATACACAAAACCAGCTGAAATAACACTCTAAATTGTAGTAATGCAAACAAGAAATATTTGGCATTTTAACAAAATGCACATTTGTTTGTTGTAAAAGCATGTTTCTGTGTATGTGTGTGTGTGTTTGTACACTTGCCTCTCTTGCCTCAGCATTACTGCTCTTGGCACTTATTCATCATGTTAAAAATTGTTCTCAAGTATAAATGTAGATTTTCACCTCTGTGACACACAAACACTCACTCAGCTGTATTGACTGGTGTCTTACTCAGAAAGCCTGGGGCAGTTGAGTGGGTTGGATCCCCCCCCCCCCCCCCCAAAAAAAGAAGAAAATTCTCTCTGGTAATTTGTAATGGCTACTTTTAACAGTGATACAATGAATGAATTAGCAGTAGCAAATGAAAGGGAATTGTCCTGAGATTAGACAGATTTAAAACAAAAAAGGACGGCGTTCTCAAAGACTTGAAAAATCCCTCACAGGCATACAAACCAGTATAAGCATGAATCTCTGCTACAGTTCTTGTGTTAAGAAAAACCTCTTTGTCTAGTACACAAACCACGGCACAACTTCTGATAAACAACTATCATGTTTGTTGTTTTTTGTCATAGTGACCATGCAAGCAATAGGCAGCACAGAGAGGAAAAAAAACCTATGACTCGACAGCACAGCGGTGGTGCTGTGGTTTAATTAGTTTCTGACTACAGTCATAATGATGCAGCCTCCGAAGGACGACCTGAGGACATTACAGGGAAACTGGAGGACAGGAGAGTTGGTCTTTGTGTCTGTTTTTATCCCCATCATCTATCAATAGTATCATCCTGGACCCGCTCTGTTGTTCATCTTTTTAGTTGTTTTATATTCTAAAGGAAAATGTATTATTCTAAACCCCTAACCCTAACCCTCGTAGGACTCATTCACACTGCTGCTGTTTTTAACCCCACCCTAACCCTAATTTACACACTTATCCTTGTTTGGACTTTGCATTGACTTTCATTCGTTGTGGACAGCCGAGCCAAAACCTTAACATTAACCATAACCACAATTCACATGAAAATGTTGCCTCATTAGGGCCAGGCTTTGGTCCCGGGGAGGTCTACCGATCCTGACAAGATCAGTGTTTATGCCTGAAATGGTCCTAAAGAGGTAACAAAAACGAGTAAACACACACACACACACACAAACAAGACAACCACTTTTCTGTCTCACTGTAACAAGCAGTGAAGCTATTAGGGAGTATTTTGTTCATAAACACCACCGGTCCCAGTTGTATGGTCATTAAAGTGAAGTAAATATAATAATGTAAGTAAGGTAATCATGGATTTTAAATAATGTAACAAGCATTAAACTGTACTTGAGGTGTGTCCTAAGGGAGTTAACTATAGTTGTTAGCCATATACCCACAAACACACACAACCATAGTTTATTTTCCACAACCACAATGTTTCTCTACGACTTTGTATCATATTTAACGTGCACAAAAATTGCAGGGGGAAAAAAAGGGGGTCATTGAACGGTGCATATCATTGTCATTAAACTTATACCGCAGTTTGGCAGAAGTGCTAATAGGCCGACTGCTTGAGATGTGTGTGCATTTGTTGGTTTATTCATCAGAAACCACTGCAGTGTAATTCATCTCTAATTAACACAGACCAGAGCCTCCATCTGTAGCTCCATGCTCATCACTGCGAAACCACAGAATTACATGGAATTAGAAAGCAGCACCCAACACAAAGCAATAAAGGTCATTTTCAGTTTTGTTTTTCTTGCTCCCCTACTTGCATTTTCTGACCCTCTCTGCCATCAAAACCACATTAATTGACACTAATAAAGACAAGCATGTTCACCAAAGCACAGCAGCATCTAACCTGTGTTCTGCCCGTTCCAGGAGGAGCTTCATTAAACCTGGGTGGGCTGCATACCCCGCAGATAAAGGTTAAAGAAATCTAAATCAAATCAATATTTAGTGTGACCAGCCCTCGCCCCGTTCTCTCAGGGTACTCCTGCACGCAGTTTCTCAAGGAACTTGACAGGTCGGTGGTTCCAAGCATCTTAAATTTTCAGTCTGTCTCTGATCCTAGACTGACACTGAGAGCAGTTTTCACCTGAAAGTCTGAGCCAAGGTTAACGTCTTTGTGACATACATGTGCTTGGTTTCACATTGTGAAGTAGGGAGTCCGACTAATGACTTTTGTATGGCATAAGTACGTCCTGTTATTATAAACTACATGGGCTACATCTACCTATACCTGGCACTGGTAGGTTTGTAGACAGACGTGCCTCTGATGGCGGCGTGTCGAAATTTTAGAATAAAGTGCTGTAAAAAAGTCGTTCCATTTGAGAGGAGAAAATGAATGAAGCGGTTCATTTTGTTGCCACTGTAATATCATTATGGTTTTACAACTGCAGGCACAGTACTTGACACTAGCTCATATGAGTCAAATGAGCATCCTCATCATTCAAACAGTATAATCAGAGGTGATAATCCTGTGAGACTGTGAACCTCTGTGGAGAGACCAAGAAAACTTCCACTATTTTTTCTCCTAACATTGTTTAACGTTGTCTCAACTTCCTGCAGAATGAAAGTCCGAAGGTTCGAACTATCCCAAAAAGTGTTTTCAAACCTCAAACGCACCAAACCGTGGTTGAGTCTCATCCAGACTGTGACAACCCGGTCGGACTGAACTCTCACTTTCCAGCTCCACTTCCTCCCAATGTTCAGTTTCTCACCACACCTGCTTCTCCTCACCCATTAGTCACCCAGTATATATACACCTGCTCTCACACACACACACACACACAAGTTCCTGTCACATTGTCTCTGTACTTCCCTTCCACATTATCACATGTCATACCTGTTCACACCGGTTTGGACTAATCTGAAAAGTCTGAAGGTGTGACAGGTGCCACAGAAGATGATGAGATCTGAGCTCTGCAGGGATCACAACATCTGTTTCCAGACTCCATTGTTCATCTCTAAGAGTCGTCATTAGCTGCAGAATGAATTTAGGACTGAACAGACGCCTCCTTGGTGGTGTCGTGTGATGGACACAAATCAGTAGAGGTAAAGTATCTCTGCACAATAATGCACCTTACACCTCGATGAATCAGAATCGGTTCATTGCAAAGTTTCCCACACAAGGAATTTGCTGTGGTGGGTTTTGTGAACGCATACATTTAAAAATAGGAGAAAATATAATATTTTTTAAAAATATGAATGAAACGTATGCTGCAGTATGACAGTTATTGGAAGGTGCAACTGTCACAGCTACAGGTGAAGACATTTAAGGTTCAAATTGCTTTGATGTTCAACCCTCATTGTGAATTTACACAGGTTCAAATCCAGGAAGCTTTACTAGCTTTTCATCTCATGACTCCCTGTTGACTTCACTTAACTGTACTTGGCCCCATTATGTCTCCTTTTAGGTCCCTCCTTCATATGATGCTTTTTAACAATACAAGACAAATTACCAGATTGATTTGTTTGTCTTTAAGACACAGGAATGAACTTAGCATGGCTACGGGTTGAATTTAAGATCTTGGTGGAAAACCCTTCAGGCTTTGAGAGTGATTTCCTCAGTACACCACGGTATCACAGAAGGTTTTTAATATCTGCCTTCATCATGAATGTATGTGTTTGATGTGAGTACATTAATGAATTAGAAAGCACTTCATTATTGCAGTGATGCAAAATCAATGTAATACGAGCCTGAATATTTAGCAGTCGAATGAGCTGTGAAGATTTGGACACACACACACACACACACGTACACACACACGTACACACACACCTTTTCCCTCTCCTCCCCCTCCCTGCACGGGCAGCGGATCTCTGCGTTCCACACATGTATAATTATCAAGCATTGTGGATCGTGCTCTTTGTGATCATGGTGGTGATTCATTTATATACCTCACCATTTTGTGTGTGTGTGTATGTCATTGGTGCACACATTTGAATTCAGAATTTAACTACAACAAGTCTGGCTCGGTGAGGGTTATTTTCCATTTCCATGAATGGAAAGTGGTCCCTCTGAGTTGTAAAACAAATGGAAAGAAATTACTAATTAGTCCCACGTTGTGGTGTAATAGCAAATGAGGCAGATTCACGATAATGGCCCAAACAGCTGATAGCGGAGGAACATCCATGATTTAAATATATAGGTCAGATCAGGGCTCATTAGCAGTTCATACCAAGTGCCTAACTCTGTGGGGAACAGTAAACATCCATGTTTATGGATGAGGTTTGCCACATGTACGTTGCAATGTAGCCGCAACATAGCATGGCCTGGTGTCCAGCTGCTCGCGTAAATGTGACATTGGTAAATTAATGACAAAGTGATACAGCCGAGGCGGTGGTAAATGAATTAGGCCTTACGAGCAAGCTTCCTATGGGATTTCCGACTTCACAAGGACGGGGAGAAGAAAGGGATGGAGGCAGGGAGGAGTGGAGGCAATTCCAGAGGAGTGGAACACACGGAGATTGACAAGCAGAAACAGTTTTGAGATCTTTATTTCTCTTCTTTCTTGCTCTCTCTGTTTCTCCATGAGCTCATTTCTGCTTTTCATTTCTCTCTTTCTTTCTCTCTTTGTCCTTGTCCGACACTCCTCCTTTGAATAAATTCTTTTCTGTCTGCGAAAATGAGGGAGGGAAGAACAAGAGATGGAGATGGAAGATGATGGCTCGCAGAATGTAGATACAATTTCAATACGATTTCAGTAATAGAATTTGACCTCAGATCTCTTTCTCTCTTTGTCTCTCTCTCTCTCTGTATCGGTGCGGCTCGCTGCCATGTTGTGTTGTCGCTGGGATGGGTTAAACTCAGGGCTAATCCATCTCGCTCCTCGGAGGACACACGCACACAAACAACATAATCTGACGCCGGGTTGTCTCTTGCGCACTCGGAAATTCAGATGAAGACGCCTACAGCTTAGAATGGCAGGTCTCTCCATGTGAGTGTTGGTCCTGACTCTGCCAGAGGAATACAAAATAAATAACACTTGGGCTGTGCACACACAGGCAAGGTGACTTACACCATCTAAAACATTGTGGTGAACACACACATACACCCACTCGCACGCCGCACTGTCTTTCTGAGGACTTCCAGGATGGTCAGTGTCATTTAAAAGTGATTGGACTCACGCAGTGACACTGCTGTTCCTGCTCTCCATATTCCTGAACGACAGAACTCCTCCTTCTTTCACCGATTCTTCCACTTTTCTCCTCTCTTGACATTTTAATTCGGAGGTCTGTATAGTTCAATTTGGAGTTCAATATCTTACCCAAGGACACCTCAGGATGCAGAATGGGGCTGACTGGGATTGAACCGCCGACCTTTCTGGTGCTAGTCTTGTAGCTCCAGTTGTGTCCCTCAATACCATAGCAACTAGCAAACAGTTGAGGAATATTTCATGGATTTTGATTTAGAGTATTTATGAGTAGTTCACTGTAATCTGTTTGTAAATACCCAAACACGTATTGGTCCCAAACACACTCTATACTGTAGCTAAATATAAATATTATTCAGCCAGAAAGGCGGAGAGTTTTTCCATCATCAACAATCATCTGAAGTGTATTGTTTTGTCTGGTAAAGGAAGCAAAGGATGAACCATACAGCGGCTGGAGATTATTCCTCCCACCAACTGTCCTTTCTTTACCCCTCGGACAATCCCCACCGGATCCATATACTGTAAGTTACTGACTTCATAAACTTTTATTTGAGCTAAATATAATGTTAGTTTAGACCTTTCAAGTTTCAGTACAGCAAAAACATTTACCGCAGCACGCAGCTCCTGGACAGTAAGTCAGAGAGAGAGGGTAACACTGCATTCACATTTAAATAAAAAGATATATGTATATATTAAATAAGAACATATCCTTGCACCTGTATATGGCCCCATTTTGCATCTTAGGTAACCAATTTAATCTCCCTCTACCAAAAAAAAAACAGTATTGAAGCATTGATAAAATTCCTCTGTTGTGTAGGCGAATATGCAAACTCTTATACTCCAGGAGTGCAACAACAATGTAATGTTATCAACCGCCACTAACTCATAGTCTTACACCTGAATTTATATTTATATAAAGGAAAAATAATGTTTTCTCTAATAGTGTTTGCATTTAATATGGTCATGCGTTAACATTGGTGGGAAATACTATAAACAAGTAAGAGGACATTTAAGAGGACTGGTTTTAATATGCTTATGGTATTTGGTGCATTTGATTTTGTCCATTCAGTCTTATTCAGGCGTTTTCCATGCAGAGCTGAAGATGTTGGCTTTTCAGTTGGAAGCCTTTTTACAGTTGTACATTCAGAAACACACCCACACTGGGAATCAGTGTATCAGCTGAATGTGCTAGTTTACCACCATTAAACCAGCATCCGTGACGTCCTCTTTCATCCTTTTATCCCACTTGTCCATCGACTCCCAAAGCAGGGGCCAAGAATTTCTCTCTGACTGTCTGCCTTATAGCACTTGTCCCCCCCCTCCTTACCCCACACCCCCAAACTCTTCTTTTTGCCCTTGCCCTTTAGAGCTGATTGTGTGTGTGTGTGTGTGTCTGTGTGTGACATTTTGGGAAAGTGAGGACATTTTGACCGGTCCTTAGTTTCTGACCCACCTTTAATGGACTGTTTGGGGGTTAAGACTTGGTTTTAGGGTAAGGGTTCAAATAAGGTTTAGGTTAGGGTTAGGCATTTAGTTGTGATGGTTAAGGTTAGGGTAAGGGGCTGGGGAATGCATTATGCATTCCCCAGTTAGATCCTCACTAAGATAGAAGTACAACCATCTGTGTGTGTGTGTGTGTGTGTTTCTGTGTACATTTATGTGATACAGTTTTTGCTTAAGGGTGTGTATTTATAAGTGAGAAGAGTGAGGAAGGGAAATGAGGACATATGGCTGTGAATTCCCTGAGATCCTACCTAAAACACTGCAGTATTCAAAACATAAATCACCCAGATTGCTGAAACACACAGAAAAACTCTTCCCTTACGTTTATGCATCCTCACACACACACACACACACACACACACACACACACCTGTAAACAAGCCAGAGATTTCCTTACAAGCTCTCCGGTCACTGTGATGATTTGCATTTAAGTGCACACTTGTACACATGTAGGGACATTATGTAAAGCATGTGTGTGTTCTCGTGTGCATGATTTGCATACCTGTGTACCATAATAGAGCTGCTCTACAAATCCAGCCCTCGAGCTCTGGTCCGCCCTACTCCCCCCCCCCCCCCCCCTTCTTTCTCCCACCGTCTCCCTTTCAAGTTCAGCGCGGTTCTCTAATGTTATCACTCCAACCATATGGTGGGAGCATCAGTTAAATTGCTGCTGTTTCAGTGCTTCCTGGCTCGCGTACAGATCAAACACGCACATGCACTCACACTTGCACATACGCTACCTGGCCCGTGTGCGGATCCAAACAAAGCCATATGGCCGTTCTCTTTCTTCATTTGCTGTGTGTAACCCCGGTGCAGCTGAAGGACAAGAGGAACCAGCCACACCTGTCTAGTGCAGGGCACTGCACACAAGAGGGAAAAAGACACAGAGATTCACATCACAGGACTTTCTTTCTCACATAGTTGGACGCTGTGTCCTCACTGGAGAAGCAGCTAGTTTAGCTGCACCTATTGTTATTCTGGTAGAGCAGTGATTCCCAAACTAGAGTTCGGGACCTCTTGGGGGTTTGCAAAACACAAAGCTGAGGTCATGAAATGATTTCCATTAATCAAATACAATTTAAAACCAATTCAAGGTTGGCGTATTTTAGCCACAATTGTTACAAAAGATAACAAAGATAAAACAATCAATCCATTCATTCTCTATCCTGAGTAATCTGGGTCATGTGGAGCTGGAGCCAATCCCAGATGATATTGGGTTTACTGCCCGGACAGGTTGTCAGTCCATTACAGGGCCAACATAAGCCTTTTTCCGACATGACCTCCGGGTAAAATCCAGAGAATTGGCTTCGGAGTTTACCCAGAGTCTGCCTTTCACACATGCACAGACGCGTTCGCAACATCATTCCAATCCAGCGCGGGATCCCCTGCTGGTTTCACACATCGACTTCTCCTGGATTTCTACATCTCACTCACTACGACATTTGCGTTTACACATGCACCTCCTCTGGGAAAGAAATATGTAGTTCAGGGCGTGTGAAAGCAAATACAGAGAAAAACAACGTTGCACTCACACATCAACACCTAAAGTCACCTTAGAGTCTCCAATTAAGCTGACCTCATCTGCATGTCTTGGATTGTTGTCTGAGTACCAAGAGAAAACCCTTGTTAACTTAGGGAGGACATGCAAACTCTGCACAGGAAGCTGAATTCAAACCAGGAACCTTCTTGCTGTGAGGCAGTAGTGCTAAACATTGCACTTCCATCCTGCAAGATAAAACTATGCAAATGAAGAATCCCCACATAACCCCTGAGGTGATTAATCATAGCATCAGTTGGAGCAGGTTAATTTATAGCGCAAAGTGATACAATGCTACATGTGCACTAAGGTCCCCAGTCTGGGGTTCAGGATTGAAACATTTGGGAACCTGTGAGCTTGAGAAGTAGAAAAAAAAACCACTCTTACTTCTCTGTATTTCCTTAGCAGTGACATTGTCCCTGCTAAATAGTGTCAGGGGGGGAGGGGGAGGACTTGTTTTGGTTGAACATTTGAACTCAGGGAGGTGATTACTGGCAATAAAATGATTAATTGTTCCCCCCGAAAAAAACAGTAGAAGTCTTACGTCATTTGTGTGATTGCACGATCCAAATCTTTGTAGAAATTTGTCGCTAGCTCAGGAGCTTGTTGTTGTTTCCAGCACGTAGGAGATTTTGAAAACTGACCAGATGCAGACGGGGAGGACAATGGTCTGAGAGACACGTGGTCAGGCTTATTCCTGCAGCCGACATCCGGTGAGCCGGACTAAGTCAAACTAGATCATTGCCCTTGTGCAGAAAAGCCACTTAAAACTCCATCGCCAGTTTCACAGGATGAGAGGAGAGTGTGGGGAGATTAAATTATAAGATTGAATTAAATCCTTCATCTTATCAGCACTGCGGTGCAGCTGCAGATGCATTTTTATATAGTGTAGCCCTATCCGGTTTTACTGTTTGCATTTTACTCATGTAAAAAAGGTCAGAGGTGTACCTTAGAGGCCAGAGTTTATCCAAAGACATCACTTCCAACTTCTTTATCCAATGCCTGTGTATGTGTGTGCTTGCATGTGTGTGTCTATTTTGTGGGAACATGACTGTGGATGTTTCCTCTCCTCCTAGCCATTAGAAGGGGCTCATATAACCAGCCACTGGGCCTTAGAGAGACACACTCTCTATAAATACACACCACTTAAGGGCCTGTGGGGGACTTGGTACACACACACACACACACACACACACACACACACACACACACACACACACACACACACACGCACCACACAACCAGTACTTCTTTGACTACCTATTAAGCCTTCAAATTGATGTTTATGCTTTTGCTTAATAGGAAATTGCCAAAAAAAATATATGCCTCAATATTTGGCAAGGTCAAAAAAACGTGATGCCAAGCAACAAATATTCATCCCTAATGTCCCTCTTATTGCTTACCTTTATATCATACTGCATTTGTGTGTGACTTTGATTAACTTGATGAATAAAATTTGTCATTCACATTGGACTTAGGGGAGCGGAGGGTGGCGTTTTTAGAGTTTGACATTTTTTCGGGAATGAGGTTAATAAGGTTGTTGCTCTCTTCCTACATCACTGTGTGGGCCTCAGAACATTCTGCTAGGAACGAGATAAAATGGTGGAACAGATGTCCCTGTTGTCCTTCTGCTGCGTGTGTGTGTGTGTGCATACGTTTGTGTGGACGTGTGTGAGCGTACAAGTCCTTTGCCATTAGTATTTTTACTCTTTTAGCACCTTGTTTTGGCAGCATGTTCGCTACTTTTATATCTAGTGCCTCGGTAATGGCCAGAGAGCTATTACAAACACACACACACACAAAACACACACACAGAATACTCAAAGCCAAACCACTACTGCTACAAGACACACACACACACACACACACAGAGAGAAAGGGAGAGACACACACAGACTGGTGTAAGAGCAAACACACACACACATCTGCATACACACTTTAAAGCTGAGTCCTTCCCGATGTCGATGGTCTTCAGAGATGCGTCGTCCTCTCTTCACCTGGCCCTTGTGGATCCCAGCCCCATTTCTACATCAGGATGTCAAGCCTGTTCATCTCTTTTCCTGTTTGCCCATTTAGTGCATCCCAGTAGACTTGTCGACTGTCTGTTGTTTTTTTTTGTGCGTCCAACAGTCTGATAGTATGTTAGTCCATCTCATCAAAGCCCACTCTTCCAAATAGGGGCTCCATGTGTTTATCTGTCTGTCCGTCCAAACTGTCTGTCCATCTGCTTGTCCCACATATGCAGGCCAGTCTCTCTTTGCCCTCTCTGTCTCTCCATCTTTCTCTCCACTTAACGGTTTTGTTGTTAATTCATCAGATTGTCCGTCTGCCCAGTGGTCTGTCATCAAGTTGTCCATCTGCTGGTCCGACTGTGTGAGACAGAGAAGAATCATAATGCAGTTTTTGCATCCACATACAAAAGAGCATCATAAGATGGCAATGAAGCAATTTCATGTTGTCTGCACGTGCTGTGGAGACACAGGTTGTTTCGTGCTGAATACCTAGAACCACATATACGGATGCTTCAAAAATCCATAAAAAGCTATATTAGATTCATTTATTTGGAAATTACATGAAGTTATACAAGAAAATCACAAAAATAAAGAGAATATGTTGGGAATACAATAAATTCCTGAAGAAATGTAAATGTGAGTGGAGACAGCTGCAAGTGTTTCCAGGTCAGGATTAGCAGCATATGCTGAAGCTCCAAAAACATTTATCCCTACTTCTCTATTTGATTTTGTAAGTAGATGCTCTGCAGTGAATCACAAGGTGCTCTCTTAGTGATACACAGGGAATTGTATTTTTGTACATTTTCAGTTTATTGTTCAATGATCTCGGTTGGAATCATGCCTGAGATGGAACCTCCACACTTCTTCTTTCCTCTGACCGGTCACCATTCCATCCTTCAGCACCAGCTGATCGGCCACAGCTTCCCCCTCCCCTTTCCCTCAATGGCCAATTCATTTTCCTAAACATGCAATAATAAATCCTATATTGTTGTAGCGTTGTTCTTGATAAAGCGACAATGGTTGAGTGAGGCTTCAAGTTTCGATGGTTGGTGAGATACACTGAGCAGCCAGAACAAGTAAATCAAGCCATTTGGACACATCGCCGTGGATACGACTGAGTCAGTTACATGTTTCAGACTGGCTGCTGTGCGGCTGACTATATGTGGCTGCTCCCTCCCACTCAGTGATCGCAGCTGACAACCCACAGTCACAATGAGCAGGAAGGACTGAAGATTCGTCGGGCTGCATTAGAGCTCTTCTCCATGAAGAGTAGAAATCTGCCCAGAAATTCAAGAGGTTCATCGCCAGGCTTGTTTGCAAAGAAAAAATAAAAAACCACTTGCCAAAGTTAACAAATCCAGGGACACTGTTGTGTTTCCAAAGATACTCCATTGGGCTTTTTAACAAATGTGTGTCACTTTTCTATGAAATGGTAGATAATACTGCACCTCATGTAATGACGTACTTGAAAACTACAAAATAAAACACTGTACGACTCTTTATAGTGCTGGTTATTCACACCACAAGTATTTGTACTCTGATGCTTGACTTGACTTTATTATATTTCAAGACCATTTTCAGTCTTGCATCTGGCTGTATTATTTTTGTGCAAACATTTCATAGGATGCATCTTTCTACCCACAAATACCACTCCGCTTGAGTAAAGGTCTATCCTATAAATAAAGAAAACCTGTGAATAAATGATAAGTAGTCCCCGATGCACTGTATATTTTCAATGTGGAGCTCATTAATATAACATCTGCATCCGAAACACTTCCTGTGCATATAAATGTCTCAAAACAGACATTAAGATCTGCAAATCACAAATATCCTGGTCCAGCCGTTATCTGACACGTGGAGTTTAGAGACTCTCTCGTCTTTCTCCAGCTCGATCTCATACAGGAAGGGTCTTGATTGCAAACAAACAAACCAAAAAAACATCAAATACGGAGCTAATGTAAAAAAACGATGATTTAGATCAGGAGCTAAACTAGGTAGTAAACAAGGAAATGTGGGAAAACCAATTTTAAAATTATTCAAATATTTTTCAACTCAAAATCAGATGTTGTTCAAAATGTATCCAAGTTACTGTGCAAATACAAATGTGCCCACGGCTTTACAAAAAGAAGGATGCTGACAGTTCATGGGTCATATTATCCAATGGAAGAAGCCGAAACTTAGTAAGAAGTACCAACATACAGTTTGCCCGTAAGCGTGTATTGGTGTTTATAAAGTTACAGTATTTTGTATACAGGCTGTGAGCAAGAATGCAGGTCAGACATATCCGAGCGGAGCCGTGGCACAGAGTGAACAGAAACAATCATAGCCCCGAGCAGAACATCGAGACGAGTCCGGGCCGCATTAATTCTCTTTACATACTCGCATACTTATTCTCAGGGTCACAGGGGTGCTCGAGCTGATCCCACAGGGACAGCAGGAAAACACCTCAGACAGGTTGTTTACACACTGCAGGCTAAGACTTAAACAGACAAACACATTCAAACCCAAGGGCGATTTTAAATCCTCACTTTCACTGATATGTCGGCGAGAGAAGCGAAGACATGAAGAACATGCAAACTCCACGCGAAGGGTTCAAACCTTCGCTGTGAGCCCACACTGTTAACTCCGGCGCCGCAGATTCTGGTCATACATTATCTCCTCTTTTAAGACAATTTAGATGAGGTCTGCTGTGGCAGGGATGATTGTGCAGGGGGATGGAAGTCTGCACTGATGCACCTCAGGCTGCACCTCAGGGGTCCGACACAGAGGTGGTATAAGGTGCTCTGAAACAGCATCAGCTCAGTTTAGAGATGTTGGCAGGGTGAGTTCCTCCAGGTAGATATAGATAGCAACCGGTGCACAGCTTAACTGCATTACCTCTTGGAAAAAAATCTGCTTCTGCGTGCACACGTTTAGTTTATTTAATCCTCTCGTTGATCCATCCAGTTCAACAGATGGTAGAGTCTGAGATGCAGCCTGGAATCATTAGCAGCAATTTACCTTGTAAGTGCAACCTGGTGACTCACAAACACTCACAACACACTTTGATAAGCGAGTCTGTGGGCTGGATGCAGAGTGTGTGAGGTTTTCTATCCCTGCTGCACCTTGGTTTCCGTGTGTGTGTGTGTGTGTGTGTGTGTGTGTGTGTCGAAGTGTGTACATGTGAGTGTTTTTTCTTATTGTGCAAGCGGTGATCCATTATTCTGTCAGCTCCTTCCCATGACGCTTAACAGCAACAGGAACATTGTGTCTGGAGAAAATGACTTCATCCTTTGAAAGACAATACTGCCCCCTTCCTTTATTTCCCTCAGACTCCTATACTGTTATGGTCTACGGTGGAGATGCTCTTCATCTCTATCAGTCCTACCTTTCTGGATCACTTCTATTCTTCCCGTCCTCCATCTATGACAATTTTTTTTCTCCTGCTGTTCTTTCGTGTCTCCCGCTGAGACTGTCCTCTTTATAGATTCCCTCTATTTGTCTTATTTCATCAAAAGATCCGGTGATATGTCTCTTCTGAATGAGGGGTAATTGAAATGTAACGTGTCACACACAGTGTTCTTTCCTTTGTCTGAGTCATGTTCTCTCTCTCTCTCTCTCTCTCTCTCTCTCTCTCTCTCTCTCTCTCTCTCTCTCTCTCTCACACACACACACACACACACACACACAGAGAGAGTCATGTCTTATTGACTTCATTACATTGACTTACATTAACTAACCTTAACCTACACACCTTAAAACATGTCCTCACCTTTAAATTTAATGATTTATCCTATGGGGACTGGATTATTGTCCCCATAAGGAAGACAAGACCCATAACAAGTGTAATTCCTGGACCACACACACACTCACAGAAGAACACTTGCTACAGTAGTGTGATAAGCATCATTAACCAGCCCCAAGCTAACTGACCTTGGTCGCCAATTTTCATGCAAATAACTTGTTAGTGCGAGTTACACAGAATTAACTGTTAATATTTACAGATTATCTTTATTTTATATTTGCCATTATTACATCAAACGCAAACCCTCTGAAAGGACCAATTCATAGATTTAGTTTCTTAAATAGCGCAACAAAACACCCTCAGAGACTTAAAACTCTAAGGACCCTATTTCATCACTTAACTGCGATAGCAATGGCCGGTGCAATCAGTGTCATGATGCTGGAGCACACACAGTTGAGACCATTTCCAAACACACTTGCAGTTGTCAGTCACATCTACACACACGAGTGGCATTTGCAAAAAAATAATAAACCTCTTCGGCAATCATTTCATACCTATAAAACAGCTGTGCAGGACACAATAGAGCATGATGAAAATTGCTCTCACAGTGGAATGCAGCACCGGGGGTAGATTTAATGCAAAGACTGAGACTGTGGCCAACACCCCCTCTCCTCGCTGCAATGTATTTTCCAGGCCTTAAACTATTCAACTTTCATAACAACTGAAGAAACTATTATGCAGAGGAGGAACAACAGATTTAAAAGCACATGGAGCAATCACAGCAGAGGCAATGCGGTGGACTCTTCCAGTTTTTAAAACACATTTTTATAATTTTTCTTGGCAGAAAAATCGGAGCTGCAAAAGTAGCTGCATATGCATATTCTGCCAGCCGGCCCATATCCACTATGAATTTTTTCGCTTTCTATTGGAAGAGGAATAGTTCAGAACTTTCATCTTAACTGCTCCAGTTTGTGAATTTCTTTTACAAAATTAAATCTTTCCTTAATTTCCTGATAGTATAAATATGCATATAATGCTGGAATGGGGCAGAGGAGAGTGTATTTCAGGAGGCAGTGAGAAATGGTTGAAAAGTGGGTCTGTCCCATATTAATTGGGTCATCTACACCCTGTCATCATCGCCAGATCTGGGGGGCAGAACCTCTTGGGAGTCTGGATATATGGGCCTGCTGCTGCCTTCTGAATGAGCTATAAGATAATAACGCAGGTTTTGTCACGTGAAAAAACTGTAAGAATAGAAATACGACAGAGATATGATACAAACAATAGGATGTCTGGTTATTATCGGAGACACTAAGTCGTTATGAATGATGAAGCCGAGAGGAAGAGGAGTCAGACACAAAACTCAGATCCTCTGTCTCGCTGTTAGCGGAGGGTGTTGTTTTGATGTTCTGTTGTCCGAGAGGTATTCAGGCAGTATTATGTGTGAAATTAGTTTCAGTGGGGATTTGATTGCATTCGTCTCAATGGGTCAATTTCTCACCTGCTTGAATAGTGAGCTGGAGGGGGAGAGACGTGCAGTTATGCTTTGCCTCCAAAACCGTCTGCTCAGACAGAGGCGCTTTCTTTTATTCTTTATTCATATTACAATTACAATTGTTCAGTTTTTATTTTCCTTCTGTGCTCATTGTACATTTCCTGTGTGAGTGCTGCTTTTTTCGCCTGCTGCAGTGGAAGCGAGAAATCAAATGGTTGGTGGATGTGGTCTTGGGGGGGCTGTTGTTGCCATGACTTAATTCACAAATAAATACCAACACCTTGCCTTGTGTGCCTCATTTACATGCTGCTCATTGTATTTCATTTTACTCCCCTCCCACCTCCGGGCCATGCCAGGTGTGCAGGGCACAAAAATACCAACTGAATTGTAAAATGCATATTAAGTTGATGTAAATGCCAACGTGCCACAGCAGAGATAGAAATGACAGACTGGAGGCTCTGAGTCAGTGCTACCTGTTGAAGGTTTGGGAAATGTGAGTCATAAAATCCTGGATTGAGACTATTAAGTCATTACACACAATGAAGTCAGTATGAAAATAAAAGAAAGCAGTGAGAAAGTAGAGTCATAACATTGTCTTAATAGGGGAAATAATCACATTACGAGGTTGTTGTAGGGTTTTGCTCAAACCAGTGCAGTTTTAAACCTGCCTGTTTGGAATGGGCTGTTTGTTTGGCCTGTGGTGATGCTGGTTGTAGTTCTGAAACTGTAAAAAGTGACCTGCTGTAACTGAGCAGCAGCCAGTAAAGCTCCACAGATCTGAAGCTTCCCCACCGCCGCTGCACAAGGAGCAGCTCAATTCAAAGTTTATTCATATTTAACCTATGTCGTAACCAAATCCCACCAAATTAGACACTGCACTTCCTCAGGCCCTTGACAGTACACACGCTGCTAGCATTAACAGTTCTTGAGATATGTCCTCCACATACAGACAGAGAGACGGAGCTTTCTGGAAAAAGATTTCCCCTGAGAAGCAAATTATCCATCAGAACAGTTAAATATTTTTTGTGTCAAATTTCAGAGCCTTTTTTTTTTGCTGCACAAAATAGAACAAAGAGTGCATTGACTCACAGTATGAGCTCTGTTAGCACATGCTCGTGTTTTATATGAGTCTTCTGGAACTCAGCATTTTGTTCCTGTTGCAAGAATTTAGCAAGTGGCCAAGTTTGTGTTTCTCTCTCTCTCTCTCTCTCTCTCTCTCTCTCTCTCTCTCTCTCTCTCTCTCTCTCTCTCTCTCTATCTCTCCGTGCGTGTGTGCATGCACGCTCATGTGCAACAGTCTCCTCTCCTTACAGTGTTTTTCCACACAATGACAGCCCATTCAAATCCAATTAAAGCAACACAGAGAGCTGCACAGCGTCACTCATTCATCTGTCACTCATTCCCCATCTCGCTCACTCTCTCTCCCTCTCTCTCTCATTCTCTCTCTCTTCGCTGCAGGTGGATGACTGGTTGGTAACATGGGTGGTGAGCTCACATCTCGTATTATCCCTCTTCCTTTTATACCTCATGTTGTGAATATGTTTCACTTGGCATAATATCAAGATGTTGATTTAACTCGAAAAGAAGTGTCTTCTTTGTTTGTATTTATGCTCTCGCTAAAATGTTTCAAGTTGTATTTGAGGGTATTTTGAGCCCACCTTTTTACTGTAGCTTTTGTAAAACATAATATAAACAATAAGAAATTGTATGTTATTTACTATAAATTGTATGTTAAACACTATAGCAAAAGGGTATCGTACAGACAAAGAGTTATTTAGGATCTCGCAGTAATAATATTTAATGGTATATCTTGTTATTATTTTCATTCAACAGCAGACTTACAAAACATTTGTATGTAAAACACAGTAAGTCTCTTGAGAACAGTTTTCAGGTCTCAACATCCCCTACATATCCATACACTGTTACAGTAGGGAGGGATGGATAGTGAGTTTTGTCTATGGGCCCTCAGAAGACGAATAAATACACAAAAATAAAAACTAACATACATTATATTTGTATTACAAGAGACGAAAAACGAAGTCACATTAACTGAAAAGATTGTAAATAATTCGGGACCACTAATTAAAAAAAAAAACACATCTGTTTTTAATCATAACCTTGCATTTAATAAACATATCTTTACTGATTTAAAAAAACTAATCTGAACTCAAGGTCCACTTACTTCAAAACTACAAACTGTTATTTCCAAAATTCTATCTGAAAATGTATACACAAAATATATAAAAACTTTTTCACATACATCGTTTACGACACAAAGCGCAAATCGAGATGTATATATCATGAAAATATTTTCCGGCAAATTCAAAAAAACAACAACAAACCTATATTAGGACCTTTTTAAAGCTAGATATAAAGGACTTGCAGATGCAAACCCTTTGTTAGTCAATTAGAAGCAGCCGATTGCAGGTTTGATGGTGTGCATGCTTCATTGTGCATGTTGAAGCAGAGACCCAGCTGCAAATCCACGACCTACTGGTGAGCAACAGTGCACACATGGCAGCTACAGGGTGTCTCGTTTGGCAGCGGAGGAACTGCTCCCTTCCAGGACAGGCTACACTATCGCCACCAAACAGGAGAGCGCCCCCCCCCGCCAAATGTCACACCTCAGCCTGCACCTCTTGGAAGAACAAACCTGTTTGAGGGCCATAACCACAACATCCATTAGGGTTAGTTACATCACCAGGATACACATTGACCATATGGGGAAATGAATTAGGAAGCAGAAGTAATGATGTCCATCAAAAACAAAACAGCCCCAGTGAAGCGAACCTGATGTATTTACACTGAGCAGCAGTTTTGGATTGCAAATTATACCAGTTATAGTTCATAAATGCAACTTTAATTATCTGTAAAAAGAAATGGCTTCCATTGTTTGTATGGTTTTATTTTACACACAGGCAGCTACTGTACTGAAATCAAGGGGCTCTATTTTAGCAATGATCAAAATGTTATTGTGTGGCTGCATTCAGGCCAGCTCCAAATGAACTTTTTCTAGCTTAATGTTGGGGAAAAAAAACACTTGGTTGTCCAAGCACATGGTTCAAAATGACTGGATGCCTTTCATTAATTAATCATGGGTGTGGCTTGGGTGTAACCTGCAATAAACCAATCAGAATGATTTGATCTTGGATGATCAGGTCGTCTGTGTGCGTGACAAATAGCGTGCATTCATTTTGCAACCACCTATTACCATCTTGATCATGCACCGTGAAAACAACAGTGAGTTACTTTGCCAAAGACTTATTTTTGTTGGTCAAAAGCACAATCGCTTTCTGCTGCCTCAAGAATCCAATGCACCATAAATGCACCTGACAACACTTAATCTTGAGACCAACACACCCATGGGTGCTCAGGCACGAGTGTATTCGATTATTTAAACATACGCTGGCCGTCTATGGAGCTGACCAACACAATTGTCAGGAGAATAACAACTGTGTGTGTGTGTGTGTGTGCGTGTGTGTGTGTGTAAGGTAGGGGTATACTGCAGACAGCGCTGTTTCCATTAATGTCAGTACTAAGATGCAACTCAGCTTTCTGAATTATGTAAATGAGGTACTGTAAATTCATGACAGAATCAATGGCTTTCATTTTTATCAAATCAATCTGGCTTCCATAACTCCACAAAGTCTAAACCACTGCAGGACACACACACACACACACACACACACACACACACACACACACACACACACTGCCAGGGCCCTATATTAATCCTGCCAAGACAGGCCTTAGAATAATGAGTTTTGGAATGATGTGTATACAGTCATAAATATAATTTTTGCTTTTAACCATCAGCTGATTCATGATAATGTGAATGTGTGTGTGAGAGAGAGAGGGAGAGGGAGAGAGGGAGAGGGAGAGGGAGAGAGGAGAGAAGGGCCTTTGTGATGAGTCAACTATTGGGACGTTACCAAATAGATCCCAGCCTGATGCACTGTAAGTCATGAAGAATGAAGAGTCTGGACATTTTACTACAGAACTGCATATAAACCCACACTTTATTCCCACTCTCTAACACACGTATTGTATATGGAATTGCTCCTGTTACAAGAATAGTGGAGTGGTTGTGACATCTCTGTTGTAAATACATATTGATAATTGAAGACCGTATATCCTGGTATATTGGTAAAGCTGAGGGAGACCAGCGACACCGGTGTTGGTGTGTTGTATAACTTTTTTCTTCGACAAAATGAATTATTCCCTGAAATGCTGAAAATTGCCCTATATCGAAATATTTTTTTATAGCATCATAAAAGCTAATTAAAACCAACTAATACTAAAAATGGCCGAAGCTATATTTGAGAAAAACGTCCCATATCCCATCCACTAACATGGATGAGGTGGGGTTTATACACCTATACTGCTTTTTGGGAGCTGTCATGTCGTCCATCTTTATATAATCACTATGGATGATATTAAAATTGATGTTAAATTGACAATTCAGCATGTGGCTAAACACACAATTGACTATTTTGGATTTTAAGAATGAATAATTGATTTCCCTATATGTCTATGAATAGGACATACAACCGATATGCGATATTACTGTATTTAACATTTTAATTGTGATAAGTAATCAAAAACAGGTCTTTCCAATAATGAAATAGAAACAGACTGAACATCCAACCCTCGGTTTTCCGGTTCAGGACTCTCCATGTTTATTTCCTCCCCCTTCATTAACCTGAGAGAACTTTCTGGCCGACAAGGGATTTAAGATTACACTCTTCACATCTTTATTTGTATCTTCAAGGCTTTACTGTACATAAAACTACAAAAATCTGCCATATCAAATCATCCACTTCTGCTGTTGTCATGCTTCCTGTTTGGGCGTACTGACAAGCATCTGTCCACTTCAGTTTGCTCGCTTCTCCTGAGCCACCAAGTCCCATCATTCTCCCGAGACACATCAATACATTCCCACTTCCTCCCTATATCAAATAAAGTCTTGTCGGGGTTTCAGCACATCCTGGAGCTGCCATTGAAGGCTCACCTCACCGTCTGCCTCATCATGTTACACAAGCAGTGCATTTTACTGCTCCTTAGCTCATACCATTCTCAGTTTTATGTCAGAGATGATATCAAACTTTACGTCAATCTTTTGAAGCTGCATCTATTTCCGGATTCTGGGACTCGGTTCATCTCTGTGCTTCTTGTTCAACTTTTGTGGAACCAGGCTGCAGCATCCAGTTAAATACATGCATGTGCACATTCATGGCGGGTCCTGTTGTAACATAAATGCCACATTTCAGCTGTTCAACTGACATGTTTCAATCTACTACTTCATACTACTGACTTCATGTCACAAAACAGTTGCCACGTTGATATATGGATAGAAGCATTAGTTATTATTCTCTCACTGCTGCCTATCTTCTGCAATGATTTCAGGAAATCACAAACCCAGACCTAATGTTAATATCAGTGTATATTACTGATATATTACTGACAGTGTT
Organism: Verasper variegatus; assembly: GCA_026259375.1. Taxonomy (NCBI): domain Eukaryota; kingdom Metazoa; phylum Chordata; class Actinopteri; order Pleuronectiformes; family Pleuronectidae; genus Verasper; species Verasper variegatus. The sequence continues at coordinate 10,047,356 of CM048044.1, read as the reverse complement.
AATATCAGCATTTTCTGCTGCTGATTTGTTTAGAAGGTATTAAATGTCTTTTCTTCTTTTAGAAGAAAATTACCAGCCTGTGGTTGTTTGCCTAAATCAACCAGTGCAGCTTCAGTCCACACGCATATTTTTTCCAGACTCGTATTAAGTCACAATGACCTTTGGTCACTGAAATCTGATCAGTGGTAAAAAATGTAATAAAATCCCAAAAGGCAGACTTGAGATATCATTTTCACGAGGCCAAAAACATGTTTGTGATGCCACTGTGACTTTGACCTTTGACATCAGTTCATCCTTTAGTCCAATTTAACATTTGCACCAAATGTGAATTAATTCCCTGAAGGCAGTCTTGAGATATCTTGTTCACAAGAATTAGACGGACAGACTAACAGAACATATGAATGTGTCCGGCCACTGGCTGTGACCAGCGTGGCCGTGTAAAAAGAGAGAAATAAACAAAACCTCTGAACAAGGTCCAACCACATCTTGTGACCATCATCAGAGGGAGTAGCTCCGTCGTCACTGAGGTGCTTCAGAACCCGTACGTCAGACCTTCTTAGCATTCTTTACTTTCTTGTGTTGTTATTACTAAAGTAAAAAAATGATACATTTTCTTTTTCCTTGTAACGTTGCATTTCAAACGTGTGCAAACATTTAATTCATTGAATACCTATATTGCCCTCATTTGTGGTTGTATATCTGAACACTTGAGTTGTCGGGTTTGGATGTTTTGCTTTCACTCACACAGGATATACAGGTGTGTGTGTCTGTGTGTGTGCGTGTTGTTGGGGTGCAATCATTTCCTGTCTGTCTTAGAAAAGATGTTGGCATGACAACATGAAGGGTTGAAAGGTAGACATAGAGGAGAAACACTGTTCACTCCCTAAGTAGAAAACTGGAGGCTTCATGTTTGCTCTGAGAGGGACTCTCAGGCCCGGATTTGTTTGTGAACATACCTCAGATCGAAACTTGCATCACAACCCAAAAGTATTTCTGAATTAAAGAAAAAAACTTTGAGACAAAAAGATGCTGAATCTGATCTGAATCAAATATGACTCCAAAAAGTCAAATGAACCCAGCATTAAAGTAAACTGAGATCATTTAACATCTCACTTTACCCTCAGTCACTTCACACAAACACTGAGTGTCATTCACTCAGGGGAGCAGCTAATCTTTGCCAATGTGGATGAATGAGAATGTTTTTGCACGTGTTTAATTTACAAATAAGCTTTATGCATTGTCTGTCTCAACATTTATGAGACGCTAAGCCAAGATAAGCAGTCATTATGAGGCATTAAAGTCATTCAATATGGCTGCCATATTGATCCCATCTATCCGTCATACGCTCATATAATATTCATGAGGAGGCAATCGGGCTCATAACCACAGAGCACAGATACGCTTAAACACCATTGCATGACTTCACCGTCTAAGAATTTAGCTGATTCGTTAAAACACGGCTATATCTATTTGATCTAACTGAAGAAATGTTTTATTATTGAATATGTTCAATTATTAACAAGGTAAATGACCTGCAGAGTCTCCCCTGTCTGCCTGACTCTGCATTCAGTCAGGGGGGAAACATTTTTTTACACAAAGGTATTTTCTAGTTTGATCATCAAAATGAAAAGCCAAAATAATAAATGAAAATAAACATAAAGTGCAAAAGAGAAGGAGAGGGGGGAAAAAGCTGGGGATGTTATCGTCTGAATTATTAATCAAGGTAATTCAACTACCAATGACAAGAATATCCATCTCTGCGAGGCGCTGCACACACATGCCACAAATACACAACTGTACACACACACACACACATACACACGATTGTTTTTGCATATGCACAGAAAACCTTTATCTCCACTACTCGACAGTTGTCGCTTAAAAAATGGGTCAAGGCAAAATGAAAATTGAGAAACTTCTCATTGCGTGAAAGAGAGATCGAAAGGGAGGGAGATGGATACATGGGGGGGTGGGGGGGGGTAGGGGTAGTGGGGGGAGTTTGATAAGAAAAGTTACCTTCACAAATGAATTCACCTCATATTAGTGGATACAGCGTGAATTTCATGTGTGGGCGGTGCTGTTTGTTGCCACAGCAAAAAAAAAACACACGAGATGTATTTTGTAATTTAAGTGCTGTTCATTAGCAAAACTGTAGTTTTCTACATTGACTTTATGTTTCCTTCGTGTTACCAGGACAACAGACCTACAAAAAGTAACATTCAGCCTCGGCTCTCATCCAGCGTAATATTATTAGACGGCTAATGATGCACTAACTCTTAAGGAACAAAGATCCTAAAACAGAGTTTGAGGAGGAGAAGGCGTGAGGAGCCCATCCAGCGGGGAGGAGGGGGGGGGGGGGGGGTGACGAACGCCAGACAGAAAACACAGCGTGGTGACGGTGCGGTCTAATATAAATCCACAGTTGCTTTATTTGCATATCGTTTTCCTGCGTTTATCCATTTCGGTAATTGACGATCAGACCCCATTAATAAAGAGAGGCTGATAACCTGCCGTATGTTCAACACAGCTTTCAACATTTATCATGGCGTCACACAAACATGCCCTGAAGCCATTCGCTAATTTACTTTTTTCTGGAGTGTGCGCTCCGTGTCTGCTTCTTCCTCTATTGCCATTGGCTTTGTAATAATAGCATTGAGGCTCTGTGAGATCTAAATAGAATCAGGTTGAAATAACAGCATCACAATGAGAAGTGACACACCATGACATTTTATCAAAACTGGGTAATATGGAACTTTTAAAGGCTTCTGTCGAGTCTAATTATTAATCAAACCGTTAAGTACACACTACATGAAGGTCGTACGGGACCAAGAGCATGAAAACCTAGCTTTAATAAAGCATGGGAAAGCTGTGCTTGCCATATGCCTGCATGCATTCTTCAACTCTTCCTGCGTCTGCTTGGTTATCTATAGAAGGCTATTTATACCGCTGCCTAAACATGTGTCTTTGGTGTCATATTATAGTGTATAAGCCAACAGTGCACCTATATGTACATCCTCTACATGGATCACTCTGTCAGGCCTGTCTGCTGCTGCTGCAAGAAGAGAAGCGGGTGATGGAGGAGAACACAAGCACCGACAGCCCGCCCTCTTTTTAAACCGACACGAGCAGGTTTTATTTAAAATGCTGTTCATATATAAATGAGCTACAGTACGAGGAGCCGCCGTTCATAATTCAAAAGCTGGTGACACCGCTTTGTGCTTGTTGAACCACTTCTGTTCTACTTTTATCTCTCCCACCTTCTCATTTGTACCGAACATTTAGGTTAAGGGCACACGCAGGTAAGCTGGAGAACAAATGAAGAACCAGATCGTCCATTCACACATATCTGGTAAAAAATAAGCACATGGACGAACCATTGAGAGAAATTTCACTTCACCTCATACTCACACAACTTTATCCTGTAGTCATGCAATTGATTGGTAAAAATATAACACATTTGCAGATGAATCATATTTTAGTTTTATTATATTCTGTGTGGGAACTGCTGCCTCCGGGCTGTACAGTATGTGCCTGTAAATTAACTGAATGTTGTCAATAACAATTCTTCAACATATGTGAAGTTGATGATGCATAAAGAGTTTGTGGTTCAAGCATCCTCTTCAAACACATTTCACTTAATTGTTTTGCTTCATACGGCGGCAGTATCCCAGCCGTCATGCGGAGTTGTGTGTGCGTCAGCGAGAGGACACTTAATTTGTCAGCGGCGTCCTGCTGTTAATGGTATTAAGCTAGTCGTCTTGCAGCAGCAGTTTTGAAACCCGGCTGCTGTTGGAGACGCTAAACATCGCAAAGGGCATTTATTGTTAATTTGATGTGTGTGCATGTGTGTGGAGATTGAAAACAGAGCGTCCTTCGTTCACACGCTCTGCCTCACAGCAATAGGTGATAATTCCTGATTATTAATGTATGAATGCAGTCATGACTTCTTTATATGGATGTCTAATTGGTTAAGACATTTTGACCAGGTTGCACTTTTGAGCAGTGCGCCCGTCTGATTCCCAGATGGCTCGACCGTTTACTGTGGGTCACTTCCATGCTTTCTCTCACCCTTTTTGCCTGCCCTTTGCTGCATGACTGTTCTCTCTTCCCATTTTACACCTAAACTCTGTCCAATCAATAAAGACCATAGTGCCCCAAATATCTGAACCCCCCCCCAAAATGTTTTAGTTGCTCCACTTAGATCCTAAACCCTTGAATATAAAACCAACTCATTGAAATTAAAATGCAAACTGCAAAGTTTTTAATATCCAGCATATGTGGAATTTGCACAAAGCGATTTATCTTATGAAGAACTGAAAATATTCTCTTATGTAGTAGATGCAGCCTCTGCACCTACAGTCCTTCCTCACTGGACATCTTCTCACACCTCGTCTCCACCTGTCTGGGCAGGAGGACACGCTGACCTGTTATTATGTGTACTCCGAGTTCTGTGTCATCATAAATTCCCACTATGGTTCCACTCATTTAAAACCTGACCCAGTCCAATCAGTGAGAGTCATTAAAAAAAAAACACCTGTGTGGGTGCGCAGAGGACTTAATGAATGGAGACTGCAGTCACACAATCAACAAGAACTAATTTCCTCCAAACCAATCAGGATAAATATAGGAAACAATGGTGTCCAGCATAAAGGCTGATGACATCATTACATTACAAGACGTTAAGATATGGGGGAATCACTCGTTCATAGGCACGTGTGTTATCAATGTGTTACTGTCTTAAAAATGTAGAATATATATAAATGTCAAGAGTCACAGGTCTGCATTTCACAGGCAAGGAATAGCAAGCCAGCTCTGCAGATTCATCTTATAATAAAAGTCTTAACTTGCTTTGTTTTCCCGGTGTCTGAACAAGAGATGACAAGTGAACGATAGAGGATTTCACTTATTTCCTCTGCTGAGACGTGCACCCCCAAAGGCCAATTAGTATGTGGAGTTAATTGGTTTGTAGTTCATGGTACACAAACAGTGGAGGAGAGAATCAGCTCCCTTCAAAGTAATTATAAAAGCATTATCACACCTTAAAAATTGTGTTGTCTTCTTTCTGAAATATCCACATTTTTCAAATCCTCTTGTCTTATGCAACTCGTTACAGATGACTCATTAGCAGAGCTCTAAAATGTAAGCTGCGATCAAACACGGAAGAGACGTTTTCTAAATACTGACTTTGTGGACTTTGTTCTGGCCCTTATGAGCTTTATTCATTCTTTATTTCCTCAAAAACGCAGCTGGGGCCTCTATTCACCTCAACAAAGCTAATAGTATTTCATTTGAGGCAAGGTTGTGAAAGGCGTGAGGGTTTTACTTGTAATTCCACCTGTTTGATAAGTACAGATGATCAAGTCTTATGGGCTTTCTAAATTCCTCTCTATCCCTCTGTCTTCTTTTTTTTTTTTGTATTACCAGTGTTGCATCTTGCATAATACAAAGACAAAAATCACTGTTGCAAGTATGTTTCCCAAGAAACAAAACTGTCATGGTCTACACCATGGCCGCCCCTCCCTTCTGTGTGAGTGTGTGTGTGTGTGTGTGTGTGTGTGTGTGTGTGTGTGTGTGTGTGTGTGTGTGTGATTGGTTTGGTCCCTGGTGCACCTGCAGCTGATCACCACTCATCACCTGCTCCAGTATAAAAACTCCGGTCTTCAGTTCTAATACCCGGTAGAATCGTTGGTGTAAGTTCCTGGTCATCACTGACTCCCTGTGCATCACCAGTGTGTTCCTGTCTGCCCGTCACCAGCATGATCTGTTCGTACATCGGCGCCTAGTCCGGTCTGAAGTCTGTATCCTGTTTCCTGTCTTTCACCCTGTGGATGTCTTCCCGGCTTCATTTCCTGCAGATGCCGCCGTGCACCACACCAGAGACTCCAGATACCAGTCCCCTACAATCAGTCTGACAAAACTGCTCATTTAAACTCTAATTCCTTGAGTCCAGTTGTCTGAGTAGTTTGTCTGGGCCTTGCTTAGTCCTTTACACAAACCTTCACAGCTATTTACGTGCTGATGCCCAAAAGTTCAATGTGCGTCATTAAGTCGCAGCAGAAAAAGGTGCAGACTGCCAAGAAGAAGAAAGTAAAGGCTTTCACTCAGGTGTCATCTTTCCCTTGCCGATAAAATCTGTGTCTACTTCATTTATTTGACCTGGGAGTTAATGACAACTGCAGGCAAAAGCCAGATGTTTGTGGATTTTTTGACCAGTCGTGCATAAAACAAATATTGTGTCTCTCCTTCGTCTCTCCATTTCTTTTTTCAGTTCTAAATTCTTAAAGTCATTCCTGATTGAAAATTACTGCAAACAAGCACTTTTTTTTTTCAGCTGTGATGTGCAGAACTTTAACTTTTTCATTACAGTTACATTTCTTGGGCTGGTTGTTGCAAATTTAATTTAAATGACAGTTTTGTGTAACTCATTAATTCAAATAAGATCTATGTGCACATACCCGAACTTGTATTTTACCTGCTCTATACTACAGACAAATCCGCTCTTTCATGCTCGGATTTTCAAAAACCAATGCAAGTCTCTATTCATTTCCATATATGTGCTCACAGTTTGTGCGTGCACGTACTTTACCTGTGTACGTCACATAAAGACCATCATTAGCTGATTAACAGACAACCACCGAATGCCACCGAGGTTCTGCACCAATCCTTTCCCGCTTGTCACGACTTCTAACGGGCTCAGTGAAAAGTGGCTTTCACGCACAGATGCTCATAAACACACACAGACAAACACTAAGCCACACCGGCACACATAGACACATGCGCCCACACACGCACACACACACACTTTTCGGAGAGTTACACACACTTCATTTGCGCTCTGACAGCTCAGTACATGCTCTAGATGAAAGAATTGACAGTTCAAGGTGACGGCTCCCTCCAATCAATCCAGCGTTGCGTTGTGTGACGTGAGCTCCGCGTACAGGATTTGTGTTTGTTGTGTGGATGTGTGTATGAGCATATGTGTGTGTGTGTGTGTGTGTGTCTCCTCGTTTGTAGTGTTGCTCTGGTTAGGGGGTAGCTGACAGGTGTCCCTTCTTCTTTACCATGCAATTTATCACCCCACTGGTGGTTGGGACCTTTGCCTGAGTCCAAATGTCCATAGAACAATTCCTCTCTCTCTCTCTCTCTCTCTTTCTATATATATATATATATATATATATAAAACAACAAAAACAAACAATCGTCAAATAATGTCAAAGTAAAGCTTAAAAACATATGATACTATTGTTCATCATCACCTCTGTGTTACCTTGCTCTTTTCTCCCTGCTCCTCTCTCTCTCTAACTCTCATTATCCATACACCGACAATAGCAGCAAATATATTCTAACAAGTAACAAAAAAAAAAAGAAAAGGAAGAAAGTCATGGCATGCTGAGCATCCATGGAGATTTTGAATCTTTTGTTCTTTCTGATTTAATAATAAAAAAAAGTGTTTCAGGACTCGGCATGAGCCAGCTGTCAGAAATAAACCACGGCTATCAATATCTCTGCTCAGATATCATTATTTTAGTTCTTTTCAATTAATTATGGGAGCGTGGTGAGTTGCTACTTTGGATCTCATTTCAGGGCATAAATTGGTTTGTGAGCGTAAAAAAAAACCCTTTATCGTGTATGCCCTGTGGCAGACTCGCACACACACACAGAGACACTCACGCGCAAATAAAATGGTGTGAAGAGTGACTTTGGATATGGAAGTTAAATGTATAATTTTGCTGCTGGAGATCACAACATTTTGCTGGATATCGACCTTTTCATCATCAAGCTTTTATTGGAGGTAAAAATCTCTCTCTTGATATTCTGTTCCACTCGATGACTTCTTCTTATTTTCTTTTTTTATTCTGTTGAAATAGACATTCCTTCACTCTCTCCTTGGTAACAGTAGCTTTCTCTGTGGGGAGCCCCTTACCACCAACCCTTCCACACCACCCCCAAAACCCCTCCTATTCTTTTCATCCTCTGCTGCTGTACCAAATCAGCTGGGGGCAAGGGCTTTAGGGAGCGCGGGGGTGGGCTGCAGGGTTATGGGGAGAAGCATGAACCATGGCGAACAACACAGGCATAAAGAGAGAGGCCTTAAAGTTGAGATACAGATCCAATTCCTTGTTTATTTTCCCCTTCTATTTTTTACCCACCTTTTTATTTCTATTGCTCTATAGCCCTGCTGTCTTAATCTGCCCCACCCTCTCTCTCTCTCTCTCTCTCTCTCTCTCTCTCTCTCTCTCTCTCTCTCTCTCTCTCTCTCTCTCTTCTCTCTCCTTGGCAGTGGACAGAAGGAGTCAGGGTGATAAATAGGTGGTGTCCGATGTGCTTCTCCTCTCCTGTCGTTCTTCCTCTCCCTCTCTTCCGCTCTCCTCCTCTACCGTCTCGGCTCACCGCACTCCCAGCCCAATAGCGTGTTCATTCCTGTCAGCAAAAAGGGAATCACTGGAACAACCAGCTCTGCTGCACACATGCGCAGACACACACACACACTTTCATACTCGTGCACGCTCTCACACAGACCCACACACATAGTAGGGTTGATAAAATAGGGCGATGGTGGTATGTTAATGTGTAAAAAGCTCTCGGAGACTCACAGAGAGCCACAGCCACACACTGAGTGTACAGTACACACTCACAGCCAGAGTCTATTAGTGTTCACAATGCACACAGTCTGGATGAATTAACATCAGTGGCCACAAGCATCGACAACGCACACTGCACTTATTTATCACAGGCTCTTTTCTTGCTTGTGTTAGAGTGTGTGTGTGTGTGTGTTTGGGGGGGGGGGGGTAAATTAAGGGAAAAAGAGAGAGGAGAAAGAAAGAAAGATAGAAAGTCTTAGTAGGGGAAGCTGGTCAATACCTACCTCGGTCATGATGGATAGAGGCCCTGGAGTAAAAGCTGAATGTAGCTTTATTCGCTGTGGCCTCTGGTGACATGTGTCCATGTGTTCTCCCAGGAAACCACGATCAAAGTGAGAGCACCATATATTCAAGCCTATAACAGCTCTGAACGGTGCAGCGCTCCCTCATCCTCTTGAAACAGCCGACTGTCCTCATCTTATCAGGGTCTCTCAAATGGCAGCGACACATCACACGCTGAATTCAGCCTTACAATAACTGAGTCAGGGCCCCATCTCAAAATTTTCTCATGTGTTAGTGCACTTCTCTTGACCCCTCTTTGGTAAGTGAGTGTCACTGGAGCTTTATTGTGGAACAATGGATGTAAGCATCCCCTCAGTGTCGCCATGCATCACCTGTTGTATAATTGAAGAGGCTGAGTGCCTGTTAATGATCCCCTGCTTGACCCTGGGCCTGCATTTGCATTGTTTTTAGCTTAGCACATTGCTAATGGCTAGCCCGAAGGCACTCCGGCCTTGCAAAGGATCGAACACCAATTTCCTCCACGCCAAGGGCGAGCTAACCACATCATCTGGAACCTGAGAGTAAAGGTGCATGCCTGCACACAAACGCAGCCACTCTGAAGCACAGTGTGTCATGCACACATGCGCACAAACAGACTGTGTAAGTGAACCTCTGTGGCCTGGGGGCGCGTTGAATAGGAACAGTGAAAGGTGCTATTTATTTAGCTGATGAGAGTGAACCTGTTAGTGGAGGGGCTGTGAGGGAGAGACGCTAACACCCCCCAGAGAACCGGCTCTCTCCTTAACCCAGGAAGGCTCTTTTAAAGAGGTCACAGTGTGTGAGGAGCAAAGACAGCGTGCTACAAAAGAAAATTAAGCCTAAATAGAGCACACTAACACACGGGCCCACCCCACAGCCCCTGCCATTTCTGAACATGTCTTTAAATTGGGTTGTAAAAATGTGTATCTCCCGGGTTTATATGAGGATCCAATCTGTGACGAGGAGGGGGTGAGCAACCGAGCAAGTGATAAAAACAAATAAATCAATTTAGTTGCCGGATTTATTTTCCGATCACAGAGAGCAGTGAGTAATAAAAACTGTATTACACACCAATGCTAAGCTTCGCTTGCATTTTTCATTTACGTGCATTGCATTTGTGTGTGTGTGTGCATGTGTGAATATATTTGTGCAAGACAGTTGCCTTCGTCAGCAACCGCAACATTTGTGTGTGTGTGTGTGTGTGTGTGTGTGTGTGTGTGTGTGTGTGTTTCTATTCACCAGATGTACAGTGTCATAACCAATACACAGTAAACGCCTACTATTTAACAACACAGAAATATCTACGCCCCATCCCTGGCCCACTGCTGTCCTATTATGCTGTGTCTATACTTCACTGTCTTTATGGTGCTTATTATTGGAAAGTGAACAAACATACAGAGACTCAGTGTGAGCTGGAAAAGCCCTGTTAATGTTTTGGAGTGTTATTTGGCAGGTGCGGTGAGGAGGATATTGGGAGAGTGGCAGCAAAATTGCTACAAATCGAAAAGCTATACAGGAAATAATTTACTTGGACTGTATGTCTCAGGGCACTCAACATTTAGAATGAGCCCTGCTTCTTTAATTGAAAGGGAAAGAGAGACAGGGAAAGAGAGAGAAAAGCTGTTACAAACAAGAGCATGATTTATGAAATCCATCCCTCTGTTCGTCAAAGCGAACTCATTATGTATGCACAACAGTGAAAGCGCGAGAAGACGGATGAGTCGTCCTGGTGGCGGAGGAAGAGGAATGGCGGTGCTAAACTCCGCCGGTAATCAACTGGTGAAATTAAACATCAAAAAAACAGGAATGATTGTGTGCGGCAAAGCGATTTGTCTGCAATTAGCGACTGGTCACATAACTCACACACAGGCACACATAAACACATTCACGCTTAATGGAACAAGACGTGTCACCGTGTGTGTGTGTGTGTGTGTGTGTGTGTGTGAGAGTGCGTGCAGAAATACAGCAGAGGATAACCATAAAAACAGTAAGTTAATAAACTTGAGAGACATTAACAGGACCTGGGGCGATTGGTGAACAGCTACTTCATTTGTCAACAGCTCCTATTGAATGCTTTGTGAGAGGTAGCTGCTTGTATTTATGACCTCGTCTCTGCCGTTTGTTTGTGCTGGTTTAGTTAACATGAGAGAGAGAGAGAGAGAGAGAGAGAGAAGGCCACCACAGCCACAGAGGTGAGGTGGAAAAGGCCAGAGAGGAGAAAGAAATATTTTTGCTGACTTTTATTTATAGAGGACCGTATCTAAGCAAGTATCTTGTATCAAAGCCACTGTCTTGACCTTTATGGTGCTCCATGATCAAACGTAAGGGAAAGCACCACCTCACCTTTGGCAGGATGACATCTGAGGTTTGTGTTTGACCCGGTGGAATCAATGTACTCAATATAAATGCAGTTTGTCAATGTCGCTGCTTTTTTTCCTGGAATGGAAGCGGCACGAGGAATGGTTCTCCGAGCCTTGGAGTGCCGTTTGGAGCTGAATTACATTTTCTCATTTTCTGAATGTTGCCAGCTAATTCATCAGTGCGTTGTTGCAAGTACTGTTTACCTCAGCATGGGTGTCACACAGCTAACACCCGAGACTGCAAACTTCTTCACTGGACATTTCTCAGGAGCCAACAAGCTGCTCTCCAACGTCTGTCCACCAGTCTAATTGAATTTCCCGTGTATCACGGGATTACTAGTTGTCTGAGCTTAATCTAATACTTTTCTTAATCCTCATCATGATTGCCTGTGGTCATGACCAGCCCCATAAAAACCCAGTTGGTGTGCCGTGCAGACGTGGTCACTGCAGACAGTCAAATGAATAAGTAATGAAGCCAGTCTGTGCTGCTTTGACTAAAGGTTTAGTGTGTTTGTCAGTCTTGAGGCTTATATGTGCTGCCTCTACGTACCAAAAGAGATGGGAGCGCCTCGCCGAGTGTTTCAGACAACAAACATAACGATGGTGGAGGAGGTTGTGGCTGTTTGTCCCTGTGCCCGGGTGAAGTAACATAGGTACCTGTACTTTCTTACCTATCTTAGGACAACATCCACACTACTATGTTTAACATGCATCACTGCTCCTACACTTACAGCTGCCGTCCACACTCCACGAGTCTTCGAGTACCTAGAACAAAGATATTCTGAAACGCTCTTGAAGGAAACGCTGCTACTGAAAAGTATGATGCTGGGATTTAGCATGAACAGGCAGAAACTGAGACAGGAAACAATGATGCAGTCACCTGCATTCACTTCCTGCTTTGTTCGTATCAACTCGACTGCCAGTGGTGATTGCAAAGCGTTGATACCACTTACTGTCAGTAATAGTTTCACCTCGTCTTCAGTCATCGCCTATAGTTTCTTACCAACTCGCAAAGTCTCTCCTTAAAAAGTTCTAATGTTGACCATAGATGAGCCTTTAGAACTGACAGATATCATTACTGATACAGAGCTATCACTCAAGAGCACAGACACTTGAGTGAAATACAAAAATGTATTTGCATTGGTGTAGTTAAGTGACAGAAACTTCTGTTTGTCTTTTAAATCTGCTGCGTTTACCATTTCCAGCATAACAGAACAATGGGAACCTGTTGACAACAGACAGTAACATTTGGTTACAGTAGCTTGTTTGACCTGTTGACTACTGGTGAGTTATAACTTCACTGTGCCATCTTAAATGCACCTGAACAAGCCTTACGAGTTGTCCCAGGAGCATTAGACTAATTTAGTTTGACTAAAATCAAACAAGACTCAAGCGGACTCAGAGAACCTTGATCGGTAACAAATCCCACTTCAATTTGTTTCAGCTTTCTTTTCTTCTCTGAACAGAAAATGTTGGATGTTCACTTTGAGCAGGTGAAATGCAGTTGACCTTAACCCCTTGCTTTTTGTGTAATGCAAAGGAAATGGAATCTGATATGATTCACATGACTTGATAGGGTTCATCAGATCAGACAAACCTGAGAGCCACAAAATCCACATCATTCAGTGTCTCTCTTTTTTGGGGGGGGGGCGATACCCACCCCTCTCGATCTCTATTTCCCCCTGCAGTCCTCAATCTATCTTTTCCTCTTTACCTCTGACCTTTTCATTTTTCACTACCTCCATACCAATCTGCTCTTCCATCTTGTCGTCTACACTTTCTCTCCATCCTGCCATATGACTGACCTTTCAGTTTCATTCTCCCTCCATCTCTCTACCTCTCCTCTCCTCCTGGTCTGGGCTGTAATTCAGCTTGTTTCAGGGCCAGTTAGGCAGCCAGTGGAGTTAATCTGTCTTTTCAGGCCATAAATCACTGCTTGGCATCTCTCTCTCTCTCTCTGTCTCTCTCTCTCTCTCTCTCTCTCCTTCTTCCTCTCCTCTCTCTTCCTTCCTTGCTCTTACCTGCTTATATGGAACGGAGAGCATACTTTGAGGTGATTGCGCCCGACAGTCGATGCTGGTGTTCTTTGCATCCAGGTGTGTGTGCGCATGTGTGAGTGTGTGTGTGGTTATCACCGCTTTAACCCCCCAACAGATAGGGAGTGAAACTGCATACTCTGGAAGTGCCACAGCCAATAAGAAAAGATTGTTAAAATGTCAAGACCAATCAGAAGTGATGCTCCTCTCCGTGGATCAGTGTGTGTGTATGCACTTGATTTTTTCTACCTCTCAAGGACATTTCCTAGGATAAACACCGGCCTTGTTAGGACCAGTGGACCTCATGGGGACCAGACCAGTCCTCGTGAGGCAAAACCTAATTTCTAAGATCCTGGTGAAGGTCATGAGTAAAATATGAATTAGTCATGGTTAACATATGTGTGTGTGTGTGTTCCTATACTTATATCTTTATGAGGACCATTTTAATTATAGACCCTTTCGGAAAGTGAGGACATTTTGTACTCACTTTTTCAGTGGGCTGTTGGAGAGTTAGGACTCAGTTTTAGGGGTTAGGATTAAAACTAGGTTTAGGTTAGGATTAGGGTTATGGTAAGGGTTCTGGTTAGGCATTTAGTTTGGATGGTTAAAGTTAGGGGTTAGGGGCCAGGGGATGTATTATAAAGAGTGTCCTCACTAAGATAGAATTACAAGTGTGTCTCAGACTTCGGTGCATACTCACACTCATCACAAATGGAATCTACTGGCTGGTAATTCATCCATAAGATGAGGAAATTCTTTGAACTTTCAGGTGAAATAAAGTGTGAGTGTGTATGTGTGTGTGTGCACGTGCACATGCACGCATGGCTGTGTGACCATTTCGACATATCTACAACCAGGCAGGTGCATGGGAAACAGTTGGCCCCTGCAACAGACAAAACCACATCAGGAACTCGAGTGGCAGAATTGATTGGGGGGGGGGATACAGAAGAAAGAAGGGGAAGGAGAGAAAACAGCTTAGCGTAGCAGGAGGGAGGAGAGAGTGAGAGGGCGAACGCGGGAGGAGAGTAAAGTTGAATAGCAGAGGGGTGGGAGTGGGAGAGAGGATGAATGAATGTGTTGTGGATCTATTGTGTCCAGCTCCTGAATGGAGTGTTAGTAAGCTAAGTAGTAACCGGTGATTTACAGCTCCGGGGCAATATCAGCTGAAGTGGGCAAACAATACCCTTTCATAAGCAACATTCAACAACCAGAGGAACCGTGTAGGACGGTGCTGTTCATGGATCTAAAGAGAGGTGAAGTGTTTTGGAAGTCTGTGTTTATGTGCAAGAAGACACTTCAGCAGAGAGGAGGAAGGGAGACAGAGGGAAAGTGATAGAGATACAAAACCAAATAGAGAAAAAAAATTGAAAAGTGTGGAGACTTTTGTGTCATTTTAGCTGTAAAGCAATAGTTTGGAACCAATGTGTAAATTTAGTCTTACATACTTTCTTTTACAAAAGCTGCTTTCAGACGTGCACCAAACTCTAGATATATTCCTGAAATGGAGGTATGAACGCAAATGTCTGGGTTTTTCCTGCTGGCCCCCTTGTTGAAATGCCGGAGAAAGTCAAAGTGAGCCCATGTGAAAATTCGGCAGGATATTAACTGTAGAGTTCACCGAAGTTCAGCGAGTGGGCTTATTGATGACATTTCTATCATGCAACGGGCGCAAAATTCTCTTCATATGTGAAAGACAAACTCTGGTGAACTAATTGTCTGAAAATGGCTAAAGTGACTCCAATGATCTTGTTTGGATTTTGTAATCATCACCAAGCCTTGGTTGGTGTGTGTGAGTGTGTGTTTGTGTTTGGGGGTTGGGTTGGTATTGTAAATAATCTCCAGGCTCTCCTCCTCTCTGCTGGTTGCAGGTTTGCAGGGTCCCAGAGATTATCTCCCCTTCTCCCTCTGAGCTTAAAGCTGTGTTGAGCACCTTAAGGCTCTTCCCTCCACCGCTCCGAATGTAAAAAACACATAAACACATGGTAACTCAGCTATCGCTGCAGCACTGATAACAAGCTGCATCTGCATAAGTGTGTTTTCAAACTGTTTTCTCTGTCAGCCTCTCACTTCCCCTCTCAGCCTATATCCCCCTCTTAGTGAGACGCCTGTCATGAGCAGACCTGCCAAGCTGGGGGACCCTGAACTCAGACCTATCCGTGGCATTAGAACAACAAGCCCTGTGACGAATGGGAGAAAATAGAGGCGTCACTCTCTGTTTGTGTGTGTGTTTGTGCGATCCTGATTTGTTGAGAAAAACAACATTCAGTCAACCATTCTGACTCTATTGCGCTGCAGAATTGTGATAAGGGCCACACACACACACACACACACACACACACACACACACACACATAATCATTCACCTAATCAGCAATTGCATTCCAGTCTGCAGTGGGCATTGGACTCTGCATATAGATTGCAAGGAAGATTGTCTGCAAGGAGGGTTCTGTAGAATTGTCACGGGACAGGGACGCACACAAAAAAACACACACGCATACCCTGAAACGCAATACACACACAAGTCCTTCAGGCAGCAACAGTTGGCTCGAGCTCTGCCTCCCCAAACCCACGAGACCTCCTTCTGGAGACCCCAGAGACCTCAGCCTCCCTCCTAATGCTCCTCCATCCCTTTCCAATTCATCCTCTCCTCTGTTCGTTCCTCCCCCTCCTCTGCCCTTCCCGCCCCAGAGAGTTCTCACTTCTGACAGAACAGTTAATCATACACTCTCTGCAGGTCGCATCCTATGTGTGCGCATGTGCACGTGTGTGTGTCTGTGCACGCGTGTCCAGATGTACACCTTCATTTTCAGGCAGACAGAGGATCTATCTTTTCCACCTGCATTTTTCACTTTTTTCAACTCTGTTTGTGCCTGCCCTTCGTCTGTCTTATCTTTCCCTTGAGAGTAATAAAAACACAAACAAGTTCATAAAAGAAAAAAAAAATGTATTTGATATTAAAGTCCCAGTTCATGATTGGCACCATTTGTTATATTATACTCTTTTTGGTTGGAGCTATTGCCTCTATATTCTACTTCCTTAAATGTCTCCTTCTATTTTGATGCTTTTAAACAGCATGGAGCTCAGCACATATATAACCAGCTACTTAGCAAAGACAGTTGTAAAGTGACACATCTTGAAGTCAAAGATAATCCCAAAATAAAATTTTACGTTTTAAAGTAAAACGTAAAATTTGCAGAAAGAAACTAGAAAAGCGCACATTAGCATTCATTCCTCTGCCAAGGCCCAACACTTTAATCATCACTGATACTGATTTCTTTCATCAGGTCCATTAATTATTCCCTGGGAAATCTGTGAAAATGTCAAAAAAACAATGCAATGTTAAAGGAAGTGAATAAAAGAAAATTCCTGGATCTTCCCTCTGATCTGGATCTGCACCAAAATTGAAAAAAGTTCTTCCCTGACCCATATTGACCCATTTTTCCACCTAGATTTCATTGTAGTCAGTTTTGTACTTTTTGCTTAGTCTTGCTTACAAACTAACAGACGGGGGTGAAAGCATAACTCCTTGGTGGAGGTAAGAAAACAAAAGAAAGAACTGTCAAACTCCATGGACTGTGTTTCCTGATTTCTAGTCCCTGTAGAAGGTGGTGAAGGTTAAGCAAGGTCATACACTTCTCATGATGCAACTTGTTAACACAATTTCTTTTCATGTTCCCCTCCCGAACTCTCCCATCTTTCAATTTCCTGCCCAAGCTTTACAACAGAGGCTTTATGATATGAATTCATAGTCTCCAGGGCCCCGCTGAGATAAGCTACTGAGATTATTATACGGCTGTTTTTCACTGACTGAATCATTCCTCCCCATGATGAGTAAACTGATCCAAATCTGCAATATCAGTGGAGTGTCTCCATAATCAGAAGCTCAATGTCTTGAACTCTGGCAGCCGTTTGTGACAGAGCTGCTAATGTGCAGTCTGCTGTATAGTGGATTTCTGTATCTTTGATTACAACGATCCGTAGAGAATACCTGCGTTAAGATGAAGTCTGTGACTTCCCACACGTTGTCACCTTCGGCGGTGGCGAGAGGTCCTCATCGAAGACAGCCAAGTTGTGAAGAAGCCTGCAGTTTAGTCGAATCAGCCTCGGACTTGGGAAACATCTTAGCCAGTGAAGTGTGAACGCACTGTGGGCTTATGCTTGATTTTGATGCGTGAAGCTACAAATGTGGTGAGAAATGTGTCGCTTCCAGTATTCCGGCTCAGTTTTAAGTGGACTTCATTGGCGCTGTCAGCCAGGACGGAAGTGACCTGACAAGTCACGAGTATTCGATCGACTCAGAACACGGTCTAAAACCGTGTGCAGTGTTATACTCCAACACAAGTTGCTTCATTGTTGTAAAGCACTTTGAGCTGCATTTCATGTATTAAAGGTGCTATAACATTCATTATTATTATTATTATTATTATTATTATTATTATTATTATTATTATTATTATTATTATTATTGTCATTGTTGTTTTTTGTTGTTACACATAGAAATAGAAATTAAAGAAATATTGATTATATTTTAATGTAATGAGACCAAAACCAAACACAAAAGTTGATGAGCTTCAGACAACAGAGGCGTAGTCTACATTAATACACAGCTGCAGAAAACAACTTACGAAAGTGGAACAAAGATGAAACATCTAATTTCCAACCAAGTGGAAAGTGAAACGATCAAAACAAAGAGCAAAGCTTGCAACTCTCTTTTGCTTCTTTAAGCAACTTCAGATTTGTTAAAGAACATGTGTTTCTGGTTTGTTCAGTTATATTAATATTAATAAAGACTAGTTGTGATTGTAATGATAATTGAAATGATATAAAGCCCTAAGTCAGTGCCTGACATTCAGTACATTTCAAGTTTATTCTGCAAAACCCTTGATTCTATATAATGCCAAAATAAAATCTGTGCAGGGCAACTATGGTAAAGATAAGGTTACCCTGTTAAACCTATAAACTATACCGTTAACAGTAATGTCAAACAGTACCTTCACCACCACAGCTTTGTTCTCTGCCTCTGCCTCTGCCACTTTCACTGTGCTTTGGCCCTGAAAATACATCTTATGTTGCAGAATCATCCAATATGAACATAATTCTTCAGGTACAAGAGATTATTGTGGAACATATACTGCATTTATCAGATGAAATATAAGATACAAAGTATCTCACCCGGGGTATCCTGAGATCGAAGCCTCCAGACATCAAGGACAGACACAGCGCTTCTGTGGCCATAAACATTTCCACACACCCGGCCCACTGCTGCTTTCTCATCTTTGTCCGCAGATTGAGATTCAGGAGCAGGTTTGTCCCTGGAGCCGTCACCTGTCTGAACACTGCCCACCACATCTGCCTCACAGCCCGACCAGCAGTCACAGCACCGCACACACATCCCTCACATGCAGTGCTGGACGCAGGTTTTACCTGTTCCTACTTCCAACATCACATTTACCTAGTATCCTTCACATTGCTGAGGAGATTAACATTTTACAGTAATGATTTAAGAGGGAAAATTTGTAATAACTAAAATGGCACTTCCAGATCAGTCCAAATTTCACACACTCATCGATATCAGTCTTTTTCATGTAGACCCATTAATTATCATCTGAGGAAAGAGAAAATGTTGAAAAACTGCCCTATCAAATATTAAACTGTAGTGGAATCAGTTCAACACAAGCACGAAGGCTCTGAGAATTTTTAAAGTTATATTTTATTATTTTCTTTAAAGTTAAATGGTCAAATGGGAAAACATGAATGGAGGAGGGTTTGGAGAAACCACAACAGCGACCTATTCCAAAACACCTTCTGTTCACAGTCTCGTGTTACGCTGAAGGCTGCAGATAAAGCACAAGTCAAACCCCTATGCTGATATGATATTACATGCTGAGGAATACATATATTCTTCCTCTCTCTCTCTCTCTTTCTTTCTCTCACACACATATTTGGTGGAATATTCCAAGTCAGCAATATTGAAGTGTGAAATCTTTTTTTGCTCACCAGGATATTTAAACTTCCCATCACTACTCACATTATCATGCTCGGAAACCCAACCCATGCACGTGCATCCACACACTTGTGCACTCACACACACATACACACGTGTATCTATAGGTGCACTGTCTCTCTCTGTGAAAGACAAACTCACCATGTTCACACTGCGTGACTGCCCATGTGATGCTCATCCTTGTCCTCCATTTAATTAGACAAGGGGCCGTGTGAGCTATTCTGGGAGAGAACGGTAACTTTGTCGGTCGCTCAGCTAAGGAAACGTCTCTAATGGCAAATTAGACCTTATGGCCTCTTTCTGTTGCCATCCAGCTCCCTTACCTGTGGTTATCACTGTCTGTGTGTGTGTGTGTGTGTGTGTGTGTGTGTGTGTGTGTGTGTGTGTGTGTGTGTATGGAGTTCATCCCTCTGTGTGTGCAGTTTCTGAGTGTGTACCTGTGTTTTTCCACACATGTTAGTGCTTGCACACAGACCAAACAGGATGTGATCTATCACTCACAGATCCATGAGAGTGGCGCACAGCGAGGGATGAACACGTTAGTGTCAGTTGCAGACGAGGGAGACGGGCAGAGGAGAGGAGTGATGTGACTGTTATCGATCCTGCCTGGTAATTACAGCACGATTTATTACCAGAGAGAGAAGAGAGAGAGAGAGAGAGAGAGAGAGAGAGAGAGAGAGAGAGAGAGAGAGAGAGAGAGAGAGAGAGAGAGGGAGGGAGGGAGGGAGGCTGAGGGAGGGAGGCTGAGGGAGGAGAAAGGGGGAGTCAGAGAGAGAAGGTATCATATTTAGTTTGGGGTTGTAAGTCAGGTTTTTGGCGAGAGTGAACAAGGTCAGAGAGAGACACAGATGGATCACTTTCCCCCTCCCTCCCCTGAGTGCTGTGTGATCTGATCACTGTTGTGCTTTCTGACATCCTCCTCTGTCCTCTCTCTCCCCCCGCTCAGTCATGTCCTCTCTTTTCTAAATTCTCAATTAGATGCTGATTCCATCCAACACAAACACACTGTTTGTTAACCTTCCCATTGCACTGTGACATTTTTGTTCATGTCAGAAGCATCACCACGTGTTATCATGGCCTGAGACACAGTGTTAATATGATATGAGACCAAGGTGCACTCTGTCACTACCTGTGGCTTGAAAAAGTGTGGGGGTGTTGGGTTGTTTACCGAGTCGTGCAAGCATTAAGCATGATCTTGTGGGTCTGTGTTCACATTTATGTGTGTTTCTGTTTGTGTGGAGGCAGTAGTGTTCCTGGATATGTCAAAAAACTTTGTTCTTGGTGGTGAACCACATCCTGTCTTTCAATGAGTCTCACAGAAAAACACACACGTACCAAAACAAACTACTACGATCCCAGCACACATATGTCTGATTGAACTGTTTTTTTTTTCCCGACCAACAACTGTTTTGCAACTCTGGACTAAGTGCTCTTCATTCTATTACATTAACACATCTGACCTGAATGTTACTCAGTAGAGTGTAAATATCTGCAAAGAGCCAACAGTCCCCTGACGTTCAAAAAAGCTGCACCAGATTTCGCACACACATAGATATCAGAGTTTTTTCATCAATTTCCTCGTATTATTTCCTGGGGAAATGATGATAATGTGGAAAAACCTCACAATGTCAAACAAAGTGTAAAAATATTGCTGAATCCGCCCCCTGATCCCGATTGCAGCAAAATTGACCCTGACCAGTTTTGCGTTAATCCCTCGAGTAGTTTTTGTTTTATCTTGCTTATAAAACAAGCCAGCAAACATAACCTCCCTGGTTGAAGTAATGATCCATAGACATCGTGAAAGGATATTGTGAATAAAAATGATTTCAAACCAATTTTTTGTTGGCTTGAAATCATTTTAAATTTTTGAAATCTATTTTAAATTTTTTGGGAGGCGCTTTACATGTGTACACAGTCCAATACTCCATCCATTCCTTATCTATACCGCTTATCCTTCGAGGGTCGCGGGGGATTAGCCAGAGCCAATCCCAGCTGAAATTGGGCGAGGGGCAGGGTACACCTTGGACAGGTCCCGGAGAAACCCCATACAGACTCTGGGTGAACATGCAAACTTTGCTAAGAAACATTGTAATCTTATTCCTGAGAGGACGACAGTGCTAACCACGACACTTTTATAAATTTGGTGCCGCCCACTCTAAATACTTTTATTTCTTTCTAAACAAAGCAATGCATCGTGGGTCTGCCACATGGGACTGTACAGAGGGATGGATTACACTGAAGTCAGAAGTTTATCCAGGATTGTTAAAAGAAGAACACAGTTGATATCAGACTATCGTCTGCTGGTGTGCATTGCTATGGTAATCCTGCTACTGGCAGCCTTCCAGTCACAGATTGATTTTTGGTCTGGTTATTCTATACACTACACTCAAAGATGGAGGAAGAATAAATCTTCCTCCTCTCTCAATGTGTGTGTGAGCATGTGTGTGCTGCCGTGCATTTGTATCTTTAGCCTTATCAATCTGTAAGGGCTGTATTGATTGGCCAAAAGATATTTCATCTAATGTGCTCGCGGATGAGGAATGGGAGGGAGGAGGGGAGGTTGGGGTGGGGGGGGGCGACAGCTTTCACTTAGCCTCCGAGCTCTTAGGAAGAACATCTATCTGTCAACGTTTCCAGGCACGGGGAGGGGTCAGGAGTGGGTAGGAGCAGGAATCATTAAAATAGCAACAGCATCAAGCAGCCAGCACACCTTAGCGGAGCTCGAGCATGTTGTTGTTTACACTGTGGGAGGCAGAGAGCTGATGCATCTGCGAGAGCTGCGAGTTTGAGCAATAGATCCTGTCCTTTGTGGGAACAGCAGCCAGCACAGGAGAGTATCATTATCAGTGCGAGGGCTCAGGGTCTACTATGTGTGTTCAGCACAAGTATATGCAACAATCTGTCCAATGTTTTGTTTTGTTTTTAATTAGGGGGGGGGGGGGGGGTTGACTCCTGGGATGATGCAGCGCTTCGTGGTGATAATGTCTTTCCCTGTTTTTACACCCGAGCTCCATTTGCTCTCTTCAGGCCTCTAAAAATCGCAGAGCCACCATTTAGCTCTCAGCGGGGAGAGAGGAGAGGGGGAATCAGTCGCTCCTCCTCTCTTATCTCTCACTTAACAAAAGCCTCTGATGAAGACAACAAGCGTCTCCCTCGGTCTCTCTCTCATGCTCCCTCTCTCATTCGTCTCTCGCTCTCCTCTGTTTAACAGGCAGGGAGCTAGTTGAACATGGCAGCTCTGACACTTTTCACATCTCCTGTCCTTTGTTGTGCGTGCTCACATGTGAGTGTGTGAACATCTGTGCGTGCATTGTAGTGTCTACCACAGGCTTGCTTGTGTCTCCTGCTGTGTGTGTGTGTGCGTTGTGTTCTTGCACCAAGGTCCTGTGTGTCAGTACACAAGTTTGCATATTGTATGTGTGCATGGACACGCACGTGAACACACTCATACATGTGTGTGCAACGTGCATGCATTCTGTCCTTCAGCTTTCTCAGGGGTTATTGTTTCGTTGTTTGCAGCTACAAGAGACTACGTAATTATCTTTTACAATTAGCACAAACACACACTCTCTGCAGCCTGCACTCTAGCCTATGTGCAGCTGTCTAGTTTTCATCTCTGGCTTATTGTCTCCAGCTAGCTCCATAGCCGAAGTGGTTCTTAGCTTGTAATTTGGAGGAAATGGGTGAACAGCCTCTCTAATTACACTTCACCCACTGACACTAATTTACATACAAACACAATCGCACTCCAATCCGAACCTTCATTATCTCTGGATTCCATTCTGTAGGGCACGATATTCTGGCTGTTATATTTCATTCAAGCTTTGTTTTGCAGGCACCACCGCTAAGTCATTACACTGACTGAGAGCCACAAATAGAGACATTTCCAGAGATGAATATGACAATGTCTAAATTACTCCAACTAAGAAGAGATGAAGTAAAAAAGAATGGACCAGTATGAAAATTGGTAGCCTTCGTTTCCATTTCTGATGCATTTTTGGGCCACCTTTGGGGGGGGGGGGGGGGGGTCTTCGAAATGGTCGCGCCGCTGTGGTGCAATCAGTCTTTAATATCAGCCTCCGAAGGATGTTGCCCTTGAGACACACCTACACACTTCATAAACAAACAAAAACACAAACAACGCATCACTAGCTTGCTAAAGCTAAGGTACATTTAAGTGAGCACTATCTCTTTAAAGTTGGATGTAGCCTCAACAACACTCTCAGTGAACCTGCTGGTCTATTATCCAGAAATCAGACATTTTCTTCACACTTGTGGCTCCTTTTCTCCCTCACGCGCGCACACACACACACACACACACACACACTGAATCAGCTCTATTGTAAATCCATTACAATGTGAATGAGGGGCCCACCAGCTCCATTGAGATGTGTGTGAGTGAGTGTGTGTCACTGCAAATGGGTTAGGGAGATTGATGAACTAGTAGCGAGGGGGAAAGGGGAGCAGCTAATCAAGTTAAAACACGGTATGATTGACAGGCTGTGCTCGGATGAGTGACACCCATGTGCACGGGGCCTGATCCACATGAGGGAGCCAGCATGAACAAGTGTATGTGGAATACTTGATCGTGAAATGTGTGTGACAATGTGCTTGGTGCATGTCCCCCCCTCCCTGTGCCGCTGCTGCTGCTGCTGCTTCTTCTTCTTCTTCTTTCTAACCCAACAACGTGCGCACGGAGCTGGAGAGAATCAGGAAGGCGCGCCATTAACTTCCACCGGTGCGTATCCGCGTGTGACATCCCTCATCCGGCTAACACCACCTAACGGGCCGTGAGCTTTTACCGGGGCCCCGTGATCGCTGATGCCCGAGAAAGAGGCTGTTTGTGTCAATCAAACCGAGACGCCTCCCCTTCTATCTCTCCCCTCTCCTCTCTCTCTCCCCCCCCCCTCGGTCGCCTCCACTTGTGTAGGCACTCTTTAAACCGGAGCGTTTACGCACGGCACTCAGACGTCCACACACGAGCCCGACACCGGCGCTCCTCCGTCTCCGCGCCGCCTGATCTCCACCTTGGAGCGCAGGGATCAAAGGGACGAGTGGGCGCAGCCGGAGAGAGGAGAGGAGACAGCGGGGGGAGAGTGGAGTAAAGAGGGAAGGAGAAGAATGGTGAAAGGGGGGAGGAGAGCGGATCATTCCGCCTGGCCGCCCCTGCTGCTCTAGTGGAGGGTGAGGAGAGAGGGAGGGGGCGAGGGAGAGGAGAGAGAGAGAGAGAGAGAGAGTGTGTGTGTGTGTGTGTGTGTGTGTGTTGGGGGGTGGGGGGGGGGGGGAGAGATGGCACAACGCTTCAGCATCCAAAACACACGGGAGTGGTGCGCCACCGAGACCGGAGACCCGGAGCCCAACCGAGGCAGCGTCGCGTCCACCCCTCCGCCGTCACGCCTCCACCCCGCACGGCAGCGCCTCAGCCTCGGCTAAAGGTAAGAGGACGAGTCGGTGTGTGTTTCTCCACGGAAACTTCGGTTCAGCTGCAGGTAGACGAGCGAGGATGGAACAAGTCGTTAGTTTGCGTTTTAATCTGAGACGCAACGATGCGAACAGACTGTGAACTGTGAGTTTTCCTGCAGTTTGAAGTGTTTTTTATCACGAGCTCCACACCGCCAGACCTCATTGTTTATCTATGTAAGAAACATATAGTTTATAAAGGAAGTATTGCAGGTAGACTCGACAATTCATTTTATTATGAGAAACATTTAAATTCCCCATTGTCTCATTTAGATCTTAATTTTAAAATGCTTGAAAAACTTTTTCACGTTGCTCTGCACACAATGTTTGCTTAAACTCGACTTACACACAATGCATACTATGCTTTTTGAATTTTGCATGATTTATGATTATAATTTAGAGTTGAAGGCCATTTCTTCAAATAACAAACCAAAACTTCCAAGTGGTAATTCAATTCCAGCGCCCCCTTGTGGCTCAGAACAGTGAGACACATTATATGGTACCAGGCTCACCCAGGACTCACCTTGTGTCAGATATAGTTTTTCACCTGCTTTGAAAACGTAAAACACAAGTTTGAATTAAATCATCTGAGCCCATTTTGAGACTGAGTACGTTTTCTCGGCACATGCGACAGTATTTTGTGTAATAAAACTAATAAAAACCCATTAGAATGCAGTTTGTATTCTTATTGAAGTACATGTGTTGGAAAAGGGAGAAACACAATTCCTTAAGGGTTCTTTTACTCCTCTTGTTTCATTTTCTAGTATCACATTTCAGGTCTGTGATGACTGGAGTCCCTTCTCTGTGACCTTCTCTGAGCGTGCGAGGAACGTGCAGAGAAGGATGGGGGGGAATGTGAGGAAAGACGATTGATATTCGAGCAGACAGAAAGGGAGAAAGAAGTGTGCAGAAAGATAGAGGGAGAGAGAAGGGGAGAGTGAGACACGGAGAGAAAAAAGATGCTCTGGGATCTTTTCTTCTCCCTGGCTCCAGGCACATACATTAAGATGCTAATCCGGGTCTTTTTTGTCCCTTTCTATAATTCATTGCGTTTTGTTCCTCTTCTCCCTGCTCTTTTCTCTCCGTCTCTCTCATTCTTGTAGTTTTCTCTCGCGCTTGCCATTTCCTCTGTACTGTCACGGGCTCCCCCCAGATTAGCGCTCCTGGCAAAAGGATTCCAACTCTAATTTTGTGGTATTTCAGATGATTAGGTTCAGAAATAGGACAGAAGTGCAGAGAGTATGGCACAATTAGAGGAATTCTCTGTGGAGCTTTATGGGACTGATTAGTTGAGCTCCCATCCACCTCTCCACACGGCCATGTTAACGCACAACCAGCTGTTGTTTATTTGCGAGGATTGACTTTTGTGTTGTGTTTGTGCTTTTAACTGTGATGTCACTGTGTGTGTGTGTGTGTGTGTGTGTGTGTGTGTGCCAGAGGTTGGATAAGCCCCAAGGATGCAAGTTGTTTTCAATCAGCTCTGTAGTTACCAGCTGTGCCCTCACATTCCCCAGGGTGGTACAACCTAGACACACACACACACACACACACAGGCAGGCAGAGAACTAATGCACACTCTTCAACCTTGCCCAACACATTCACTCTTTCTTCTTTTCTCCTTGTCCTCTTTCTCTGCAGACATTCATCATCACTCGCTCCATATCTGCGAGGGATTCCTCCGTGAGGATCGAAGAAGAGTTTGTCACTGGCCGCGTTTTCCTCAATGACGACCTTTGTTCCCCGACATCCGGCGCAGCCCCCTTCTCCATCTGCCATGGTGACATGACACACTCCTGAGTGGCTCTGCTGCTTCCTCAGACACACACAGACAATCTCTCGGGCTCGTCAACCACCTCCCCGAACTCGTGCAGTCTCTATCGAACTAAAAAAGATATCTCCTCCGCCCACGCACAACACCTCTCCCAGTTTGCGATGACGGTGGCTGTGCGATTCCGTCGCCACTTACGTCGGCTCCTGCTCCTGCTGGCCTCCTGCTGTCTCCTCTCCCTCCTTCTCTCTGCTTACTTTCTCTTTACCAACTCCTCTCCTTCCATGCAGCTCGGACAATCTCCCGAACCCGCCTGCTCCCAGCCCCTCTCCATGTCTCCGTACCGCCAGCTCCCAAATCCGTACCCACCCAACCCACCTCACACGCATGTACACACTGACCCAGTGGTGCTTGTGCTGGTGGAGTCCCAGTACTCCCAGCTGGGCCAGGACATTGTGGCTATATTGGAGTCGGCACACTTCCAGTTCCGCATGGAGATTGCCTCAGGGAAGGGCGACCTTCCGCCGCTGACAGAAAAGGGCCGTGGACGATATTCGCTAATCATTTATGAGAACCTGTCAAAGTATGCACATTCAGACACATGGAACAGACAGCTGTTGCATCAATACTGCACTGAGTTCAGAGTGGGTATCATTGGTTTCTACCGCTCCAACGAGAACTCCCCTCCGCTCCTCAAACTCAGAGGCTTCCCGCTGGTGTTAAGGACCAACCAGGCACTTTGGGACTGTTGCGTGGTGTCTAGCTCCCCCCTCCTCCACCTGACCAAGCCTGGCACAGACCGAGGGGCCTTACCTGGGGAGGACTGGACCTCCTTCTCCTCCAATCACTCCACATACCAGGCTGTGCTGCACGCACGGGCCAAGGAGGGAGCAGGGGCAGGCAGCGGTGATAACCCAGGGCCAGGCTTCAGTTTAGGCCTCCAAGCCACCGTGGTACAGGACATGGGACTGTATGATGGCGTGAGGAGGGTACTGTTTGGCCAGGGACTGGGCTACTGGCTCCACAGACTCATCCTGGTCGATGCCATCTCCTACCTCACAGACAGGAAGCTCACTTTGGGTCTGGACCGGCACGTACTGGTGGATATAGATGACATTTTCGTCGGGAAGGAAGGGACACGCATGAACGCCAAGGATGTGAAGGTATTGGGAGCGATGGGTGTGAGATAATGTGCGTTAGAGAGAGGGTGGGATAGAGAGGATGAATTAATGTTGGGTCAGTGGTGTTAGATCAGATATGTCACTCTGCTATCAACATGTAAAACTGCCACTGATGGTTATATTGAATGGTATATTCACCTATACCTTATACCTGTAAGAAGTCCGTCCTGTGTGTGTGTGCGTGCGTGGGCTTCGCTCTGCCTCCACTTCCTGTCGGCATAACTGGACATGTTTATAGCTTTCAGCGTCACAGAGCCAGAGGCTTAGCTGCTAATAACACCCACGACTTGTCTACAAAACAAACTCAAGAAGGAGAACATGACATTAGTTGGATGAGGCAGTTGAGGGCGATTTGCTTTAGCGAACGTCAACCATCAAATTGGTAATGTTAACTTTTCCATAACTTGCAATCTGCTCAAAATCAGGCGTTCAAGGTGCTTCAGCAACACCAGTTAGAAATAATCAATTTGTACTCAATCCGCGCTCACTATGATAATCATGACATCATCATTTCTGTAAATAATTATTGATATTATGAGAAACTGCTCCCAGTAGACACCAGAGTATAGTCTTATTAAATGAAATAAGTCAAACATAGTTGCACACATAAGGTAAAGGGGACATCAGATGACTGTATACCATGGAAAAGCTTCAATTTACATTGTAAAATATATTTACAACAATCCATTTTTTTATGTTCTTGTTAATGTTTAACTCATTGTCAGTATGAAAAACAGTTAACTAAACTATAATACTATCGAATATTGAACATAAAAATGGCATTTACTAATAGTCGTGAGAGCTCCATCCCAGCATTATTAGCCTGCACATCACAGTAGTGCACTGAAGTAGACTGGACATAAATTACTTAATAGGTCTGTACTCTATTTTCTATTTTTCCATTTAGTCAAATTAGATTTAAAAATGAAGTGAATGACAAATCGTATACAATCTATCATTCCGTTACTCGTCTTGATGTTTTAGGTTTTTGTCCTGTTTCAGTATTGGTATCAAGATATTTATGCAGTTGTCATCACAGTTATAATTATTATAATTATAATTTTGTTATCCTGACAACACTGTGTGATGTTGGACGCGTAGTGAGGAAGATAAGTGTTGACTTACTGCACTGTAAGTCTGCAGAGAGTAAAGATTTTAAAACGTTGTGTATTTAAATAGATTTCAGCCCAGCCATGTGTTGACTGAAGGGGTTTTTGTAAAAGCTCATGTGTGCGTGTGTATGTTTAACATCTCTGTGTTGTTGACTAAGTGCATATGTGTTGAGGATACAGCGAGAGGGCATTTACCTCGAATGGAGCTTAAGCCAGAAGTAAAGAGGCCGTTTAAGGGGGCAAAGAAGTGCAGTGAAAGAGAGCAAGAGGAGGGGCACGAGAGAAAGAGAGAGGTGGTGAATGAGCCAGTGAAAAGATGAATGGCACTTATTCCTCTTTTCCCACGTTCCCCCTCTTAGGGAAACTAAAGGAGAGTCAGCCCCGCAGGCCGCCTCTCAAGACATCCATTGTTTCAATGCACACTTGCATCGGGCAAACACACACACACACACACACACACGCACACATGCAGACAGACGTGCACCCACACACACATACATAGAGAAAGAGGAAAAACTCCATTTCTGTGGTTTAGTGATATTTTTTAAGAGAAAGAAATAAAAACACTCAGTTTTGCTGGAGGGATAAAACGTGACAGCTACAAGGAGTTTAGTTTGAAATCTGTGATCACATTCTCTCACTTTGTCGTTAGTCTGAGCCATTCAAGGGAGACAAATTAGGTTGTGTGTGTGTGTGTGTGTGTGTGTGTGTGTGTGTGTGTGTGTGTGTGTGTGTGTGTGTGTGTGTGTGTGTGTGTGTGTGTGTGTGTGTGTGTGTGTGTGTGTGTGTGTGTGTGTGTGTGTGTGTGTGTGTGGTAGGACTATATGGCAGGTGAGATTTATGCTGCTCTGCGGTGATGTGCGTGCGCTAAGACTTGAGGCATCTGCCGGGCTCACTGGATGTACATGATAGGAAAGTGTGTGTGATATGTGTGTGTGTGTTTGTGCGTGAGTGTTTTTTGAATCAGTACTTTAGATTAGATTGTCACTTTCCGTCAGTGGCTGACACCCGTCCCATCAGACACTGGGGGGAGATGAGGCACCTGTCTGTGAAACTCGAGGAGGGGGATGAGAGAAATGGCGACGCTGAGAGAACAGCGAGTGCAGTGAGTGGTCAAGTGGAGAGGAATTCCACCCCTGAATATAAAAAAGGGGCTCGTATCCAAAAAGGATGAAGGAGTCCATATTCACACACACACACACACACACACTCACACTCGTGCATGTACAGATTCACAAAAATGAGCACACACGCACTCTCTCTCTAGTTTGAGTTTTCATTTTAAGTCTGTCTGACTCTTCAGCTTTGTAGCATACATATACATGAGGATGAACCAGTGCCATAACAGAAGGACAGGGAGATGTGGATGGAGGAAGCAGCAAGAGAGAGAGAGTGAGAGAGAGAGAGAGAGCAAGATGAAGGGATAGATGGAGAGAGGGGCAGAAAAAAGAGAGAGTGATGCCATTTGACACGCTCACGCTCCTTCCATATTTCTACTCGCTTTCTCTGCTCCAGGACAGTTGGCAATCACAGAGAGGAAGATCTAGAAAAAGAAAAAGAACAGGAAGGAAAGAAGTTCGAGGGTGAAGAGGAGGGAGGAGAAGGTGGAGTGTGGCGCCCAGGGGGGGGAAAGAGCCACCAGCCAACTTTGCGATTTCTGAGAAACTAAATGCTGGAGGGAAACCGGGGGGGGCAGGCAGAGGAGGGGAGGTGCAGGAGCAGGAATATGGTGATTTGTAGCAGCCGTCCCCTCAGAGACGAGGAGCCTCAGGTGGAGTTGTCGGCTTACACTTTAAACAAGGCTTATTGCAAGTGACGAGTGTGCACGCATGTGCATCAACCAGCTTATTCCACTGTGATCTCTCCTTAAAGTCTTTTATCTTTGCCGCGACGCAGAGGGTTGTTTGATTAGTAAATCACGTCACTTCGTTTTCAGAAGGGCCCATAAATGGAAGTATCTCCCCCTCTGGCAAGATGTCATTGAAAAGCTGTTGAAAGGATGACTCATGATGACCAGGCGTCAAATATACATCTAGCTCGGGGTGAAGGTGGCAGCTGAAAAGATGGATCTTCCTGTCGTTAAAAAGATGATTACCTGTGAGAAGTCAAGGAGTTATTAATCATGAAAGAATGATGTTTCCACAGAGTCAAATTGAAGCTGTTAAATTTGCCGGGCCCTGATGATCTTAATGGAGTCAAACAAGTAAAACTTAACTTAACTTTTGATCAGGGTAGGTGTGGTTATGTGTTCATCTGCGAGTGGCTGGACGAAGCCCAAGGAAAGAGAACCCAACAGTCCCCTCATGAAACCACATTTAAATACACTAGATCCAGATTTTTATTTGGATTTGCATCCAATTGCACACACTCATAAGTATCAGGTCCTGAAATAACACACTGCAGAGATCGTGAAACAAAATTCCTGGATCCACCCCTTCAAATTGTATCCGCGCCAAAATGTTATGGGTTATTTCCTGACCGGTACCGCATCCCTCCACCAAGTTTCATGGGAATCCATCTTGTACCTTTTACGTAATCCTGCTAACTGACTAACTACCAGATAGACAAACAAAACGACAAAACACAACCTCCCCGGCGGAGATAAAAATCAATGTCTGAATATTCTCTGTATTATTCTAAATATTCCCGCTCTGCAGAAATGACTGTCTCTTATGCACAGCACAAAGCATAATTATGAATGACACACAAACTATGTGAAAATGTAAATCCTCCTCTCATCCTCTCGTGCTCCAGGAGCAGCTTATGTGGAACGCTGCATCAAAGTATGTAACAGGATGTGTTATTGACCAATTAGTAGGACAAGGCGTTTGCAGTGCCACTGTTATAAATCCCTTCTTACCTCTGTGAAGCCAACATTCAATCTCCTGTTCTCCCAGAGAGAAGAGGAGAGAAGGAGTATGACACAGAGAGAGAGAGAGAGAGAGAGAGAGGCCAATTAAAATGCCACCCTCCTCCTCTCTGCACTCTTCATTAGACTCACCCCACGAGTTCATCTGGTGACAAACAATACCTACACCCCCCTCTTGTCTGTGTGCACACACTCACACGCGCTCACACACAGCTGTATTTCCTCTATTGAAATGATTCACAGGGAGGCACCCCGCCGATGACATTTCTCAAAATGAGGGATGATGCCAGTCAAAAACTCCCATCACTGACGCGCCCGTGTCGGCGCTTGTGTTTTTTAATTCATGCGTGTAGGGTTCGCTCCTCTCCTCTGCCTTGGAGTGGTCATTAGGCAGGTGTCTGATTCTCATCTTCAGATCCGTCTTTATCACCTCCCCCTTTCTCCCTCTCCTCCTCCTCTGCTCACCTTCCTCCTCACCCCCTCCTCGGCTGAGTCATTGATCACTATCTCCGGCCTATTTGTATTCCTTCCTAAACCCCGTCTCTCAAGTCATTCTCACTGTTTTCCTTCCCATGGTGCTTTATGAGGCCGTGTCATCTGAGTTGAGAGGACACACACGTTACCTCAAATATACCCATTTTACACCAAAATCAGCAGGTATACACACATGTATTTTGAACTCAGGTAAATACAGGAAATTAACTCCTCTCCAATTACCATTAGAGGAGTTTCCTTTTTTCTTTCCCCCGATGTATCTTCAAACCTGAGACGCTCTCTCCCCTCGCTGTCTTGCCGGTGTTGCATCTTGCACAATACAATGTGCAATGTGTCGCACGTTGCAAAGTGCACAAATGATGTCATCAATATGCATCATCAGGTCATGCTGGAAAAGGTGCAGCGTCATCGTCTAGACTGTCACAAAAAGAGGACGATTTTCCTGTTTAGTGGGTGACATGTTTCCATCGCTGCCAATCGGAGACGCAGATGATAAAAAGAAAAAAGTTTTCTACCGCAGAGTCAAAAGCCAGTTTCCCATTAATTATCAAAAGAGACCCTATACTCTATACTATAGACTATACTATTCTATGATATATTTCCCCCTTCAGTTTCATTTACACTTCTCATAATAACATCTCTCTCTCGATGTGTGCAGCGCTGTTTGGTGCTCGCTTCCGCTGTCGTGCGCATGCACATGCACCCCTGTTACCGCCAGAGATTTAATATATTCCGTGGGATTTTTGACCAGTGGAAATGTGCATGTGGAAGCAAACCAAAATCTCTATGCACTTATTTTCCATTTAAAAGGAATCTATAGTAGCTCAGTGAATACTTCATATAACCCCAGAATCTTTTTGTGTTATGTGCAATTTCCCCCAATGGTTTTGTGGGCTTAGGTTAGATTAGCCAATGACGAAATTCGTCAATTTTGCCTATTATACATTGTGAAGATCCATCCCCCTTCTCTCCCTGCAAAGGAATAATTGCTGTGTCTGTGGAAAACATGCTCCGCAGACACAGTGGGGCTATTTTTTTTTGTGCAAATTCATGACTTTGTTTAATTTGCCAAGTAATAATTACTACTTTCATGTGGCCTAATAAGCCATAAAGTCCTATTTCGCCTCAGAGGAGAGAACGGAAAAGCCTGTTTAACATCTTATCCAGTGAGAAGGTAGTGATTTTACATACAGAGACTTCACTGCACTGCAGAATGTAGGATTATGAGTGACTTTAACAGATAATAGAGTGGGGACGTATGAAATGAAGAGCAAATGTTGAGGCTCAAGTGTTTTTTCATGTGCTGATGATCACTTGGTCTGGAAATGACCTAGAATTGAAAGAAAAAACGGAATTACACAATATGGGAAAAGTTCTGACTGTCACTGAAGGTTTTCAGCTTAGCAGTCAGTAATTTATTGTGCAGACCTACTTAGAGTTAATCTTTAGACCTAATTTAGTGTGATGCATATTAAGTCAATGCAACTGAGCTCATTCCACATCCGTTTATTACTTTGCCAAATGCTATTACAGAAGTAATGAAGAAAAGATAGTTGAGAAAATAGTTGAAAACCAAAGGGGAGATGAAACGGGAGAAAAGGAGACGGCTGCATTCAAACTTCTCCTTTTTTAATTCGTCGGACGACATCATCCATTTAATACATGGCAGAGGCCGGCACTTCTGATAAGGAATTAGATTCTAATCTCTGTCTCTGTATCTTATTTTGATTTTCTCTACAACACTCATCTGGTGGACTTCAAACGTCGCCGTTGTGTTGCAGAGGACAAAAGGAAGTGTCCGGTGAAGTTTTTTTTCTGGATGAGTGGTTGTGGGGAAAATTGACGGTCAGAGATTCCACCTTTTTTTTCCCCCACGGTTTCAAACTGTAAACTCTACTCAGCTCCTTTGCCTTTTGCTATGGTAACCACAGCTTTCTGAGCTGAGACGCAGCCCTTTTGACGACATCACAGATGACATCACCAAAGGTCACCCTCCACGGGCTCTGCACCGGTGGGTTTTTAAAACAAAAAAGAGCAAAATAGACGTCAGGTAATACAACAGAGGAGAGCTGGGTATACACCATTCACCTCCCTCTGATGTGAACAAGTGAAATGATCACAGTGAGCCCTGCAGGGGAGAAGAAGTCCGCCAGTCACACTATTAGAAAGAAAAACAATGAAATTAACATACACTACAAAAAAGACAATCACTGCAGCATCATTGTAATGAACACTCTAAAGAAAGCATCCGTCAAAAAGAAAATTATCCTAATAACTTTTTTGTCAGCGCTCTTGTTTTTACTCAAAATTAATTCGGAGAACGTGGCAGCGCGCCACGCTGTTCTGAGGCAGTTTTTTTTTCTTTCTGCGGTCACAGCAATCACTGAAACTCAAAAGCCTTGAGGGGCTGCCAAGTACAATTTAGTGTTAAGTGTAGCAATGCCAAAGCAATCACAAGTACCTTGGATCCGTAAATGCAAGTGAATAGATGAATTTGTGAAATTCTCCAAAATATAGATTTATATAAATAAAGCCATGCTGACTGGAACCTGACAGGCGAGAATGGAAGTGAGACAGAGAAGGAGAGAGTAAGCAAAAGGGAGACTGGCATTAACTGGCAAAGTGTTTCTCCTGCTCATCAAATAGAGATGCCTGACCCAGTTAAATTTGCTGGCCTGGTGTTCATATTACATGCACACGTAGAAACAAACACATGCACTCATGTAGAGAAAACCAAGAACTTTAACCTGCTTTTCTACGAGACTTTAAACCCTCTCGTTCTGCCTCAACCTGCCCTCCAATCTGTTTTCACGTCAAAATCCCGAGCGCAAATAAGTTCTTTTATAATTACTTTTGTTATTTTAGGTCTCCCAGCCAGGCTTAATGCTGCGAGAAGAAAAGAAAAACAAACCGTGTGCAGAGTGACAGAATGGGGATATGGAGGAGAGGTGGTTGGTGGAAAGGGTTTGTGAAAGGCAGTGAATGCCAGCTGTCCAGATGCCTGTCTCCCATCTGTTTGAACCCCAACATCTAGCTGGCACCTCTTCCACTTCTACACATGCAAGGACAAACACACACGCACACACGCACACACACACATATGCAAGCATGCACACAGAAACAAACTGGCAGTGCTTCTGACACCAGGCAGCTGTAGGATTGGGCAGAGAAATGAGGGCTATCACTAACGGCTAATCCCAGTGTGTGTTTACCTTCATCGTCGGGATTGTCAAGATCTCTCGCATGCTACATAGTCCCACCTCCTGCTAATCCAAATCCTCCCCCCTATTCGTTCTTATGACGTATCTCTTGTGATTTAAAACTATCTTCAGCTCTGAGCTCAGCATCCACCGGACAGATTGGATCCACATTGCTTAAAGCCCCCCCCACCCGTTCCCCAAGATCAGCTGCCGCTACTCCTCTGAAAACACAGCACGGGGACTTCATTGCCCCTCAGAGTCGTGGTTGTAACACATGTTTTCCTGCGAGATGTCTACTCCCTTTTTATTGCTGGGCATTGATTTTACCTGCAGTGCTTCCTCCTCATGAGGATCCACGGTGGTGGTGGTGGTCTCAGAGCTCAGGCCTCGAGTTTGATGACAGCACACTGCTTCAATTTCCCCTGCGCAGTATTTGGTTCAGTCAGATGTTAATAATTGATGTTCTCCACCAAGGTTATGAGGTTATGTTTTAGACTGTCCGTTGGTTTGTTTGTTTATCGGCAGGATTACGCAATAACAAATCAACAGATTTCAACAAAAACCCGGTGGAAGATGGGACACGGGCCAGGAAAGAAGCCATTCGGTTTCAGGAGTTTTTCTTCCCTTTCTTTATGCTGTGTTTTGCACCCAGGGAATAATTCATTTATCTTGCTGCAAGAAATCTGGCATGTGTAGGGAACTGAGTGTGTGAGATTTGGTGCAGTTTGATTGAATTTAAAGGTGCCTGTAGGTAAGAGTTCTACTCAGTGCCCTTTATCATATTTTCTGGAGAATCTTTGCACAGGACACACTGACAAACTCAGAGTAGCCAAAAATAAAATGGAGAAGTAGAGATTTTAGGCTTCTCTGATAATCTGAGATGGCCCTGATATCGGCTTTATGCCTTATACTTAATCTCATTCATTTATTCATTTCTAAAACCACCGATCTAACGTAAACACCCACTTTATGCTGTAAGTCAGTCTGCAGGTAATGGTTAACGTTTAAAAACCACTAACAGACAGCTGGAGTTCAGAAACAGAAATGGTCGCTCTCCTTGTTCATCTCTGATGCGTTAGATTTGAGAGATGGCTGCAGAACAACCTCTTTGACCCGAGGAATGATCTGGGAAAACTACATTTGTTTAGCTTTTTTGTTGGGCGGGTTTTGAATTTCCGATAAACATCCCTTTTTGGAAGAATATTTACAGATTATTTAAATGCAGCAACAAATGAAGTTCCAAATGGTTCTTGGTTTAGTGGGATTAGAGGTGATAAAATGTTGACTGTTGTAATTAAAAGCAGCTCGGTGTTATCACAGCTGAAAACAACAGTCAGCCCATTGTGTTTTCTGCTATTGATGTTAGGTAACAGAATACAAATGAGGTGTTTAAGCTAATATACTGCACACTTGGACACACACCTGTGCCAATGCTCGCAGATAGCAACACGTTAATGCATTTCGACCAAGTGCATCAGGGAGTGTATATTGAGTTATAATGCAAAGCACTGAGCTACAAACTTAATTTCAATTCCTAAGTCTTTGTTTACCCCCTATTTGTGTGGATGGGCAAATATGTGTGTGTGTGGTTGTGTGTGTGTGTGTGTGTGTAAGATGTAGAGGATGTCATAAGAGAGGAGACAGGGGATCAGATTAGGGAGCCGTGCACATCTGTCAGCATGCAGCCATCTTCAACACCATTAGATTAGAGATAATGAAGACGCTCCGTGCATGTGTCTGTATATTTGTTAGTCTGGGAGACACACACACACACACACACACACACACACACACACACACACAGACACACAGGAAGCGACACACAGCCTGGAAGTGACTCCCTGCTCTGACATCAGCTGCTCAGGTCTAGTAGATAAGGGAAGGTTCTTTGGGAATCGATTAAAAGCAGCGTGACAAAGAGTGGTAATAGAGATGTGACATGTAGCTCAACAGAACCACCCAGCAGTTTGAGATGGACAGAGAATATGAGACTTTCACAAATAACAAAAATGTTTGTGCAGGAGCAAACAGGGAAAAGTGCATCGATAGCAATAGGATGGGGGGTGTGAGAGAGGAAGAGCACGGGGAGAAAGGATATGTAGAGAAAGAAAAAGAGAGAGCGATCTCTCCTCCATGCTGCTTCAGCCTTCCTTTCAAATTAGAGCAGCCCTGTCTCCTGAGAATGTGACATTTTCTCAGAGCAAGAGCGAGAGAGAGATGGAGGTTCAGAGAGGGAGAGAGGCAGGGATGGAGGGAGGGAGGGATGGAAGACAAATGTGGAGTGTGGGGGGGGGGGGACTGCACGTTCTCAGGAGTGGAAAGATGGAAGTGTAGAGGGCGAATCTGAAAAAGGTGGAAGAAGGGGGAGAGAATGGGGATGGGGTGGGTGGTGTCACTTGGTAATGTTAGGGATGGATGGAGAGAATGATGAGGAGGGAGGTGTGTGTGTGTGTGTGTGTGTGTTGGGTACACCCTCCAGAGGCTACTAATGCACTGACCTTCATTAACTGGCATTACTGTCGGTGTGTGTGACTATGTGCGACTGTGCAACTCTCTTTAGTTAACACTCATTACGGAGTCTTTGTTTAAAGGCCAGTAAACTAATGAAGTCATTAAATAAGTGGAGAAAATCCTGATTCAAGTATTGAAACCAGCGAGCGAGGGAACGATAAGGGTGGGAACGGCCACTGGAACGCTGGGGGAGAAAGAAAAAGAGAAATACGGTGACGCACACTGTAACTATAGCACGCAGGTGACTGGCTGCCATTGTCAAGCCAGAAAAAGCAGAGATGAGTACACACACACACACATACATCGCTGTCGGATGTATAGTTCATCTGATAGTTCTCAGGGGAGTAAGAGTTCACTTACATATACAACAGAGAAACATAAGATGTGAATCAGACAGATCGGGCATTTATCTGCAAGTGTAAGTGTAGGCTGGGGAGAGATGAAGCTGATCTACTGTCGGCAGGGAGGTTAATGGGATTCTGTCACTAAAGTCACTATCATCTATCTATCTATCTATCTATCTATCTATCTATCTAATCTAATCTATCTATCTATCTACAGGCTCTCCTTGATATTCAGAAACAGCTTCGTGCTCAGATCTCCAACTTTACCTTCAACCTTGGCTTCTCTGGGAAGTTCTACCATACAGGTGAGTTCTGTTTATTTGCTTTAAACCCCAATGACTACTATACTAAATCCTTACCATAAACCGTTATTGTTTTATAATGTAAACTGAAGGATTCCTGCCTTTCTTCATTCAACTCATCTGGGTTCATTGCAGACTACTATCCAAAATACTAGAAGTGAAAGTTTTCATGTAGGCGTGTCCAGGAGAGCACAGGAGTCTGTGTGGGAGGTCTCTGTCTCAGACATCCTTCAGACCGAGCTTATTATGGGTCCCCCAGTCAGTACCTAGGTATGCACCGAAAGGAGGGATGAAGAAGAGATGAGGGACGGAGGGATGGAGGGAAAAAGGAGGAAGTGATGAGGGAAGGAGGAAGAAGAGGATGAAGGGATGAGGATAGGGATGAGACAAGTAGGGAACGGAGGATGAAGAAATGAGGGAAGGAGGGAGAAGAGGATGAAGTTTGACTGGTGATTAGAGGTGTGGTTGAGGCGTGAAGTTATTAGCCCGCCCGCTAGTTTGTTTCAAGTTAAGTTAGTTAAATATATAACTTAATGAAACCCATCATAACATGTCGTATATGATAGTTTCATGTCCATTGTCACATTTAACTTTAATTGTTTACAGAAGAATGAAAGATCATGCACAGACCTAAACATTCTCAGCTGCTATCTGCTGTCATGGTCATGAAGGGTCAGGATGAAACACATTCTTACAAAAGGAAATTTCCACTTGGACATTTGTTAGCAGTTAGCACAATCAATCAAAAGAAAAATGACTGTTCATACCCGTCGAAATCAAGTTATCTTTAGAATTGATGTCACTTAACGTCAGTCTGAGTCAATAAGACGTGTGTCTTCTGTTAATTGTTTTTAGAATAGAAATCGTGTGTTATGTGTTGACACTTGCACATATAGCTATGAGCAGTTGAACAAAAATGTTTGAGGTTTGATATGAAGTCATTATGTTGACAGTGACGATTCCCATCATGCATCTCATATATCGTGCAGAGTAAGCAAGCATCTCTCGTCCCACTATTCACACTGTGATATCAAATGAGTAACAGAGACTCCAACTGATTGGTTTTTAATTCAGATATAATCATTGCAGTAAATCTAATGTGTTCATTTACAGTGCTAAATGCATATTTATATAAATTACATATGGAGTATTAATCTTAAAGGCAGTAACAAACAAATGACCAGATATGATTTACTTAAGAAAAATTTGCAGCCCAGTGGACCTTGTGGGAGTCAAATCATTCCTACGCAGTTTTAAAGCGTAAAGAGTGCATACTACATATTCTTGTTTATCATCATAAAAAATAATATTGTTTCAGTGTCGTACTATCTCTACATTTTGAGTGGAATATACAGGTGTATTTGTGCGGCTGTGACATGCTGCTCTACGTTCTCAGCTCTCTCGCGGTTCCGAGGACAGATTTTATTGATTTTAGTTTAAGTGTCTGAATCTGCAGCAAGAGAACAAAGAAGTGGTGTACACTGGAAAAAAACACAATAGAGGTGAGACTGCACATGATTATAATTAGAAGAAATCTGATATCGAATGGAACAAATTATCAGAGCCTCTGTTATTACCATGGCATCGCTGCTCATCACCATGGTATCTGACTAGAACCTTATTTAGCAACACGACCTGAGACAACCCAGTCGCTTGATGATGTACTGAAGCCGTGTGTGACTGAACTATGTGGATCTACATGATGCAAACATTTGAACATGATTCACTCTTTGTCCTTTTTGTGTGTGTGCATGTGGGCGTGTGCAGGCACGGTGGAGGAGGATGAGGGAGACGATTTGCTGCTGAAGTATGTGGATGAGTTCTGGTGGTTCCCCCACATGTGGAGCCACATGCAGCCTCACCTCTTCCACAACGAGTCGTCCCTGCTGGAGCAGATGGTACTCAACAAGGAATTCGCTCTGGTGAGATGGATGCTCACGCACACTCGCATGTGCGCACATTTCCCCGCAGCTGTCTGCTCTGTTGCTGCTTTCTTCTCGTGTGTCCCTTTTAATCAAGCTCACTTCCCACGGTTGCATTTTTCTTCAAGGACGTCTGTTGCTGTTTTGCAATCGTTATTGTTGTTTCTTTGTCCAGCAGATTACAGACATGATGTTCATGTGAACTCCGGGAATTCACGTCCCATGTTCATGATGAGCGTGGACAGCAGCTCATCTTCAGACTTTGCCCTTGTGTCATGGCCCCGCCCATTTTTGGGTGAAAACATACCCGCTGATTTGACTGGTGGAAAATACAAATTATGAGGTCTTTGCCAGTTTAACAGCGTAAAATGAGGACATTTTATTTCTCACATTAGGAGTCAAAGTCCTATATGACTAATCAGGCAAAATTACATTATGTCATCGTCTACGTCATTACTCAAAGTTAAAGAATAATAATTTGCTGAGTGTCCTTTACTCAGCCTCCATCAAAGTAGACGAATGACCCCACTCAGTGGCCAGAGGTGTCATATGTTGACATACTGCAGGTAGTCCGTGTGAGCTAACATTAGCTCTACAGGATAACATTAAACTGGGGTCTCCTTTTTGTCTTTCTCCGTACCGCCCTTTCCTTGAATCAATATTCACTATGTTAAGATGTTGAACATTTATTGACTGGCTGGTTCCTACAGTTTACCGCAGCTCACAGACCTTACATCTCTTCCTTTGTCGTCCTTTTGTCTTTGTGGCAGCAAGGAAAAACATAAGCCGTTTTTTATTTATTTATTATTTGATGTACAAAATGCAGCGCAGCAGCGTTTAGTTAATAGGGCCAGGAGGGTTTTCAATTTCAACAGTTTATCACCCAAAATGCGTTGAAGTTACCCAGGTGACACGAAAGTGACATATGCCTGCTCTCATCTAAGGAAACAAAGTTTTTTAAGGGACAAGTTTGGATCCATTTTGCCTTAGAAAAATGGCCTTGCGTTTTATCGCATCATTTTCAATTGAATCTTTTCTGCAAATATCTGCCAGAAATTCCTTTTTGTTTGACATGACGGATGAGTTAGATGCTGCAGTTCACCGACGAGATAGCATATGGGAGAGTTTTTGTATTGTTATGTTTTCATTTTCTAAAACATAAATAGTCAAGTATCTCAGTGGGGATGATGGGCTTATTTTGACAGGGACATATCTGAGCCCCTTTTAATCTGAAGTCCACAAGGTCAAGAGATTTTGTTGCTCTGCTCGGCTCTGACATATGTGTGTGTGTGTGTGTGTGTGTCAATGATTTGTATGACCGTGTCCTGTCGCACATACAATAAAGCCGGGGGGGGGGGGTTGTTGAAGGTGAACGTGCTCATAAAGTGTGATCCCTAACCTCTATTGTAAACACACATACGTATGCCACTCCCTCATCCTGCTGGCCGCTGATGCTCAGCTTTGACAGTGTGTGTAGGTGTGTGTCAGAGCCAAGGACAACACCATCAGTCTGCGAGATGTACCCAGCAACCATCCACCCTCACACACATGCTCGCAAACTATATATATTTTTAATTTCCAACCTGAAGGCCGGCATCGTAACAAACACAACACAGACGGTGTGCTCCTTCGACAAGGTCACACTGTCTGGCTGTGTGTGTTCGTCATGCCCTTTGCAAGAGTTGTAAATGTACCATAACTGTTTTTTGTTTCATGTATATAACCCTCATGTATGTGTCCGTGTCCCCTCTCCAGGAGCACAACATCCCGGTGGACATGGGCTACGCCGTGGCCCCTCACCACTCAGGCGTGTACCCGGTTCACCTGCAGCTCTACGAGGCCTGGAGACGCGTGTGGAACATCCGGGTCACCAGCACCGAGGAGTACCCGCACCTCAAGCCCGCCCGCTACCGCAAGGGCTTCGTCCACAACAGCATCATGGTGAGGAGACAACGCAGTGTCAATCGCTCAAAGCATCACAGCACGTGCACACATGCAAATGTGCTGATTCCCATTCATGTCCATGAACCACTTTGATCAACTCTCACGTTTGTACAGGTACATGAAAGTAGATTACAGACTACAACTAATATTCGATCCACATGATAGAAAATGCTGTTTGTCATGCTGCTGAAAAAACGTGTTGGTGCTGTGTGATATTTCAGCCCTGGCAGACAGGACCTGTTTTGTGATTTCTGACAAAAAGAGCTGAGTTGTTGCGCAGAAAAACTTGCTAAATCATTTTTTTTAAGTTATCATATGTGTTTCTCTCACATAACCCCATTGATCATGCAGCGTTCATAAATCAAACCCAACACTCAGAGCACGTTATGCAGTCTCCTTGTCCGCCAGGAGGAGAAAATGATTTGCTTAATTCATCCGACTGAAATTAAAACAATGAATTATAAATTGCGCAAGGAACAAAAATCAAAGCGAGCCTAAACGCAGAATCATTTAGTCACAGGAGAGCATCGGGGTACGTGGCTTCGCTGCTCGCTTTCTTTTTTATCTCACTTTGAAAAAGTGTTTTTATCTGCTGCCTCTTTGTGCAACTAAGTGTTTGCCGAGTAGTAAATTGTGTGCTGATTGTTTCTTGCGGTCTTAAACAAAAAATCAATGATGCTGTGTGTGGTGTGTAACCTCTGTGTACAGCGTGTGAATGCATATGTACGCTTGTGTGTGATATGAATTCTTTGACCACAGCATGCTCAGCCCCACGTTGATTTAATATTTAATGGATTTCCAATGTGGCTGAACGGATGGGCTTTTCTCTGTGTATGTGTGTGTATCCGTACTGTATATAACACAGAATAAGGATCAAGTAATGACATTTTTACCCCTAAATGCTTCAATAAATGCTTCAATAAATGCTTCATCAGTTGCTGTTTGCGACTGTAACTCCTTTCACCCCTTTCACCTATAAGCACATTGTCTTCATCCCTCCTTCTTTCTGTCCCAGCTCCTCCTCTTCGTTCACTTGTCAGTCAGGCTCTTTGTTAGC
Organism: Verasper variegatus; assembly: GCA_026259375.1. NCBI lineage: Eukaryota > Metazoa > Chordata > Actinopteri > Pleuronectiformes > Pleuronectidae > Verasper > Verasper variegatus. The sequence continues at coordinate 10,003,888 of CM048044.1, read as the reverse complement.
GTGCACAACTGCTCGCTTATTGACGAAAAGAACCAATCACATCTGACACCAAAATTACCGGGCCATGTTGTTCTGCTGTGTTCGGGTTTGAGCAAACAATTTGCACAGACAGCGATGTCAATTCCCTAATCAGTCCCCCAAGTTCGCTTTTATTTCTTGTCATCTTGTCACGGCGACATAAAAGACAAGCCACTTAATCCAGCTTCCTTTCAATACAATGCAAAGCTGACAGTTTGACAGGCTATAATGTGATATTATACGGTGAGGTATTGTGAAACACCAGTGATTCACTGAATTAAATAACAAGCCATTAAACAAAACTTTACAACATATCACAAAGAACGACACAACATGAAAGAGCAAAAGAAATTTCACCGGGGAGAAAATAATGTTTGAAAGAAATTATGAAGCAAGTGACTGGAGTTCAATTAAATCTTCAACAAAACTGTCAAGCCGCAGGATAATAGTAGTAACTAGGATGTAGAGTGCAAGGCCCAACAGTTATTTGGATCGGCACCATGTTGCACACACTCAATATCAAGAAATCAAGGAAAATGTTGAAACTGGCTCACTTTCTCGCACTGTTAGAGAAAGTGACAAAATATGGGGGGGCAAGGAGGGATTTAGATTTATTGAGGAGTAGGATTTCTTATTTAATGCAGGACTTGACTTGTTGATCATGTTATTTACTATAAGAAATAAGAATCAGAATCCAGAGTGATGGAAGGAAAAAACACAGCGTACACCCACCACCAGCTTTTTCATTATATCCCATTATCTTTATCAGCATGTGGGCTTTGTTCAGCTGTCACGGATTTGTAGATATTAAAATTGAATGTTATCATCAGCAAATTTAGATTGTGTTGTGTGAAGAAACATTCCAGAACAGCTAATAAATGAGTTTATTTGGTCAACAGCTGTATCTAAGGTCGAGAATGAACTTTCAAAATGTCCCCAAAATGTTCGTAATCAAATATCATACATTTAAACAGCTGCAATTCCATAACAACCCAACGTTCGCCATCTGCTGACAGCATGATATGTGATACGATCGAAAAGCCACAACAACAACGGCTACTTGACCTTGAGGTCTCACCGCTTCTGTGAAATTGTATTTACAAAGCTAGAAATAGACAAATGTGTATTACACTTCAGGTGACCTCTTACCACAACTTAATTAAATGCATGGTAGCAAGACAAGAACATCTTATTTATTGATAAACCTTCTAAGTTGGAAAACATTGTTTTGTTGAATTATGGTGAAATAATAATGTTGACAATTACATCAACTTAATATTGTGTCTTATTTCAAGTCAAATGTCTGCATTAAGTGATTGGACATAAAGTTTAAGTTCTAGTAACTTCAGAAGAAAATTAGCTTGACAACTTAATTTTTTTCCAACTAAGTTCCGGAGGGAAGTCCCCCCCCCCCCATCCATCCATTTAACATGCCTGGACATATTCAGACGTAGTCACTATTAAATATTTAAAACAGTGCCGCAATGTGAAAGCAGTGGAGGAAAATAAAGAAAGGTCTGCTGTTCTTGCTCTAAGACATTGCATGCTGCACTGACTAAACAGCAAAAGGAGGCTATAGGAAAAAAGTGTGTGTGTGTGTGTGTGTGTGTGTGTGTGTGTGTGTGTGTGTGTGTGTGTGTGTGTGTGTGTGTGTGTGTGTGTGTGTGTGTGTGTGTGTGTGTGTGTGTGTGTGTGTGTGTGTGTGTGTGTGTGTGTGTGTGTGTGTGTGTGTACCCCTCCGTCCATGCAGAATTTGAATTTTAAATCACTCCCCCATAAACCAGCCGGTGAGCTTTTCAGACACTGACAGGTCATCTCGTCTCCTGACCCCCCCCTCGTCAAGTTACTCTGGTTACTCTTTCGCAACCCGCCCCATTTTCTTTACCTTTCCCCTTTTTATTTTTTTAATTTTTTCACCTCCAATTTTTTTTTGCAATTTCTGTCTATTAATCTCCGTCTCCTCTGCCTCTCTCTCCATCTTTGTTTGCTCGGAGGAGGACAGGACGTTGTCTGAAGGCTGTAAAATTGGTGTTTGTGTGTCTCTGTCAGCAGATTGAGAGCCACCCACTGGACCCACAGTATCAGAACAAATCACACTGAGATATGGGAGTGTGTGTGTGTGTGTGTGTGTGTGTGTGTGTGTGTGTGTGTGTGTGTGTGTGTGTGTGTGTGTGTGTGTGTGTGTGTGTGTGTGTGTGTGTGTGTGTGTGTGTGTGTGTGGGGCACATGCACCCGTGCAAACATGCATACTTGTGTGTGTGTGTATTTCTTTTTAAAATGTACTATATCACTTTGAGCTATAGCTCTGTGGATAATTGGTTTGGTGAAATAGTGCTGAGTGTCTGTGGCTGTGGTGGCCTTCTCTCTCTCTCTCTCTCTCTCTCTCTCTCTCTCTCTCTCTCTCTCTCTCTCTCTCTCTCTCTCTCTTTGTTTCTCTCTCTCTCTATCTTGTGAGTGTGAATCAGTCTGCACTGTTTTATAGATAAACCAATATCTACTCTTCCAGCCTTTACTCTTTATTTCACACAGGGGAAGTGCTCCACAAGGAGTTCACAATAAAGACCTCCTTCTCTTCTCTTAAAGCATAACCTAAAATTATTAAAATATCTATTCATTTTGGCCTAAATACAGTTGCTACAGTACAGTGGAGGCAAGCTATGAAGATTTTCTGACAATTCTGATCTTAGATTGTAGAATTGAATTCTAAAACAATGTCACTGATGTTGAATCAATTGCTGCTTTCACTAATACAACCATAACCTTTTTTGTAATACAGAAAATCTGACAAATTGGCCCACCGATTTACTGAATGTAACTCACACTGAAGGTGTTGCAGTGTGCTGCCTGTAGTACTTTCAGGCCCGGGGGTGCACGGTGCACCTGTTCGAGGTGGGCTTAAAAGTAATCCATTATTATCTCGTCCTGCTTCGGTAAACAGAGAGTAACCAAAATACCAAACAGGTGTAGTGGAGGTGGACAAGAAAAGAAACCAACAGTGCCCCGGGAAGATTGAACTTCACCTGCATGTGCACGTCAAAGCATTGTGTCCTGTGCACCTGCATAAAAATAGGGTATCTGATGCGGGAGTGATGGAAATCTCGGCTGAGCAGCTCCTCAGGACTCATAGCCCAAACACACGGGAGGCACTAGTTGCTGTGTCCTTTGACAACCCCAGTTTGACTCTTTTTTCCCCATCGCGTACGTCAGAGGGGGAAAAATAACATTTAATTACGACCCGTTTTCCAATAAGAAGTGTCCCAGCGAGGTGTGTCAGTGAGCCCTGCACGAGCCATGCACAACACAGCAGAGTCCTGGAACTGGAGCACCGAAATGGAACGGAGCCATCATTTCTGTTATTAATGGCCGCGTGTGCTTTTTATCCGACGACATGTCACAATATCAGAAAAACGGTTTGTTACACTCTGCAAGAACGTGACTCGAACCATCTGTAGAACACGTAACCGTTGTTCTTCTCTGCGATAATTAACATTCCCAGAGGCAGGAAGACACGACACATCAGAATAACCCTGACCTGCTTTGCTGCCCGCTTCTCATATTTAGAAACTGCTGTGTAGAAAAAAGCTTGTCTCTATATGGCTGTACATCTGTTATGTTTTATGCTGCTGGCTGGTCTTCTTTGTGGCTGGTTAGTTTGCACCGTGGCCTCGAAATCGGTAACTTCGCGCCACAACAGCTGTTTTAGTTTTCTTTTTAATTTAAAATCATTACAGGGTGATTCCACACGCCCTCAAAGGGGAAACTCAGCTGATTGTACATATTAAAGTGTGTTTACAGGTCTCTGGGAGTGCTAATGCACATGTGCAGAAAGTTGCATAAAGGAGTTTTGGGGCTCCAGCGGGAGCTGAGGGAAGCCTGGTGAAAACGTTTCCCTGTTCCATGAGTGCAGGAGACAATCTGTGTACACTTTGATGGGTCCTTGAAAAATCTAATTTCTTTCCATAAAGGCTCTTTGTCTCAGACTTGACTAAGCCATTAGCTCATTTGCACTTGCACAGATATGAAGGATATTAACAACGGCTCCCTTTTTTTGCATTCTTCTCTCTCTGTGTGTGTGTAGGTGCTGCCTCGGCAGACGTGCGGCTTGTTCACTCACACCATCTACTATAAGGAATACCCTGGCGGACCTAAAGAACTGGACAAAAGCATCCATGGGGGAGAGCTTTTTCTCACTGTGCTTCTCAACCCAGTGAGTCAGAGCAACCACACTCACAATAAAACACGCACACGCTCTTACACATGCGAACGGAAACACAGAGTGTGAAACCGAGAGGACTGTTACTCTCTGTTTTGATTTGTTCACCTTAAAAAGGAAGCAACTGGGTTTTCCCACTGTCTTACTGTAGAGGTAACTTCCTCTCTGTCTGGTTGATTCTTTTTTGTGGTGCGTGCATCTGTGTGCGTGTGTGTGTCTGTGTGTCTTTTTTCCTGTCAGGGCCTGTGTCTCACTGTGAAGTTGTGTTCATCTACCCACTTTAAATTAGGTCCCACCACAGGGGGGCTGTTGTCACACACACACACACACACACACACACACACACATGCACTCACACATAAAGTCACACACAAAGACACACACACAACACATCCTCCCCCTCGCACTTACCCCTGCTGCGTATGTCAGCTCAACTTGATTCTGCTTTGAATTAAGGAACAGAATTAGGTTTTGGTGCCATTTAAGATGCACGTGCACGCCCACAGTTAAAGGTAGGCATTGACATTCACAGGAAAATATCCAACAATCTCTCTCGGAGTCCGACCATCCCCGTGCACATTCGCAACACACACTCACACACATGTGGATGCTGGTGCAGCAGCAGTAGGCTTCATTGAAGTGTCAGGTAGGGGAGTGCTAAACTAGAGGAGCTGTCAGAACATCACAGAGTCGAGTGCAGCTCGGCACAACAACCCAATCTCGTCCTTTCTTCTCCCTCTGCACCGCTTTGTCTCCGTCTGTCTCTCTTTTTCTTATTCTTTTTCATTTTCTTTCATTCTTTCGTCTCTTTCTTCTGACATCTTTTCTTTCTTTGTTTTTTTTTTCCCTTTGCTTATCATTTCTTCGCCACTTTCTTCCATTCCTTGCTGTTTTAGTCAATTATATATTTTTTGTCTCTTTCATTCTTTCTATCTTCTGTGTCTCTGTCAGCGTATCCCTGTTTAATAATATGTGACATTTGCTCTGAAGAAAATGAAATGCTTGTATTACCACTGATCTAACAAAATTGGAATAGATTTATATCCAGTTAAAACTAACAATATGATCTAATAACTGCTCTGTTTCACTGTCCCTGACTTCTCTAAGGGCGCTTTCACACCTTCCTTATTTGGTAAGGACTGTCTGACTTTTCAGTTAAGTCCGAAGCTGTGAAAGGTGCCTCATTCGGACCTCGGTCTGTACAAACGGACAAAAAGTTTGTCCGACCCAAAGACGTGGTCTCGGTCAAGCTCAAACTGTACCATGGTTTGGTTCGTTGTGCAGGAAGTTCAGACAGCATTAAACGATAGAAATAAAGAAAGAGGTGGCTTTTACCTGATACGACAGGAGGTTTGAATGACGAGAACTGTTCATTTGGTATATTTGAAATAGTGTCGAGCACTGCACCTGAAGTTGGTGTTGCTGGTTGTAAAACCGTAATAATACTTTAGTGGCAAAGAAATCCACTGCAGGGACAACTCTCAGCTGTCAGATGCATCAAGTATAGGTAGACACAGCCCATGTGGGTGATGACAACAGTATGTCTCTAGATTCCAACGTGAAATCACAACTAACAAGTCTGGACTAATTTAGGTCTGACAAAAAAAGTTTTAAATTTCCCATAGCAGCAGCAGTGGTTTTCTAATAACAGGCAAAGGCCTACGTGGATGGTGCGGAGTTAAAAATTAGAGGCAACGTAATTTACCATTTCCTGTCTAACAGATGATGTGATTTTCGGGGCTGAATTGCTTGTTGTTTACACTAAGTGAGACTTATTGTGTGAATACACAGAGTCAGTGGGGACATTGCACCAGAAAAATGTGCGTGGTTCACCACACTGTGTTTGAAATGCTGGAGTTCACTCTGTCTGTAGTGAAGTTCATACTATCTACATTCCACATTTAAAAAATTTAGAGAGCATCTTAACAATTGAACCTGAGACCTCAAGACTTCTATAGCAGACCTCTGACTCCCTGAGCAGTGTTCCTAAATTGTATGTGTTAGATTTAATACAGAGTGAAGCTTGATGCTATATTTTCTGAAAGGTTCCAAAAGTAGTGTTTAAGGAAACTGGTTCTCACATGGGTGTCATTTTTCCATCACTGCCGATCAGAGCTATAGAGCCGATTTAAAAACCAGTGTCTGCTGCAGAATTCGACGTGAAAGTGAACCACTGCAGACTAAAGCCAGAATAGGTTTAGAGGGAGAACTGCGAATCAACTTTGACACTCTTTAACACCTGCAGGTCAACTCTTGGCTGTAATTAGAATAAATGAAAAGAATACATTTCATTACAGCCTGATTTATGGCTCAACATTACATATGGCACTCGAGAATATCACCTGTTGATGTGACACACACACACACACACACACACACACACACACACACAAGCACACTCATATTACATAGAGGCTTTGAGATTCTCCTTGAAAGCCAGAAACGTGGAGGCGAATTACATTTTTCCCTCTGTCTCTCTCTCTCCCCCACCGTCCCTTTATTATTCTGCGTAATAAAAGATGAAACCCTCCTTGTGTTGTATCTCTTAATGAAGAGACCTATTAAACATAAAAGCAATTTAAACACTAAATGAGAGCTATCTGCCAACACACACACACAGCACACGCACAAACATGCTCCCACATACATGCAGAGTGATGATTCATTTTCTCTTCTGCCTGCACAGGCTTTCATTAGTGTGTGCACTTTGTGCGTGTAATCAATAGTGTTCTGGAGCTCACTGCTTTAGTCCCCCGGGGATTTCCTATTGTTTGATGAGCTGCACACTGGTAACATTGTCACTTCCCTTTCAATGACTTTAAATCACATCTGGCCTGTGGTGGCAGTTTACCACTGGTAACATCTAACATATTTAATCAAGTGTGCGTCGTGCGTGTGCATGTGCTAAACATGTGTGTGTGTGTTAATGTGCGTGTTCGGATACTTTTGCATCATTCACGGCTGCATCAGCAGTCATTGAGCTCCCTGTCTCTCATAAGCTCAACAATCGATTGGACGACCTAGACTCTGCAAACAGCCAATAGGGCACAAGTCATTCTCCAATAAATGGTGAGGGTGGTGGGGGGGGGGAGAGCTGGGTGAGAACGTGGCAGACAGATTGAGATTTAATTTTCAGGTCACGGCATCTTGTGTCACTTGAGAATCCAGACACATACAGAGAGGAAGCGATGCACACACAAACACACACCAGTGCATGTTTGTGTGTCAGCGTCCCAGCTTCTGCACGCACGCATGTGTGTGTGTGTGTGTGTGTGTGTGTGTGTGTGTGTGTGTGTGTGTGTGTGTGTGTGTATTTGTATAAATGTGTGTTTAGCTGACATAAGCAGAGCTGTAGACATATATCAGGGCTGACATTTAGCGCGTAGCTCTGCCACTAAGCTTATTAGCCAAACAACAAATATCAGCACAATCTCTTTCTTTTCTCACCCAGTGAACGCCCTCACATCCCTCACCCTTCCTCCCCTGTGCACAGCTCTGACGGTCACTTTACTGCGGCCAGTCTCATTTTCAACCTGTGCGTGTTGTCTTCACTCGCACGTTTGAATCTCTCAACTCCTCTTTTTGGTTTAATTTCTGCTCCTTCATTGTATGTGTCTGTAGCCACTGCTGATTGCTACTGAAGGCTCTGGCTGCTCATCAAGACTCACACACACACACACACACATACACACACACACACACACACACGCTGAGTTACAATCCAAACAGGAGGACAAATTACAAAGTAAGAGCAAAGTAAGAAAAAAATATAGAAAAAAAAGTGCCGGTAGAGAGGACTGGGCTGGTAGAGGCTGACTGGAGCAGACAAAATAATTGAATCGACATCATTTTCGGTATTGACGTTCAGCATTCAATTATCCACTGATGAGACGGAGGCAGCGAGATGGACTGTGAGAACGAAAGAGAGGAAAAAGAGTGAGGAGGGGAAGAGGACAATAACAGTGGGGGAGGGAGAGTGAAAACGGAGGGGGGGGGGGGGGGCAGACTTCTTTTTAGTAGCAATAACAATTCAATCAGGGAGAAATGTATGTGGAACTAAGTGGTCTGTAATGGAAAACCAACTGATACAGCTACACATTAAAGAAGAGAGAGGGCAGCAGAGGAGACAGGGATGGATGGGAGGATGAGGGATGGATAGATAGATAGATAGGTAAGTAAGTAGTGGATGGATGGAGAGAGAGAGGAGGTCGAGGACGTGCTGAAGGAAAGGAAATTTGGGAAAGATGCATCTGCAACCAAAGGACAGTAAAACAAGTAATTTATTTTTAAAAAATGCAATCATGTTAGAGAGGATTGGAACATGTCACAAACTCGAATACATGACTGACTAATCTTCTAAGACATGACATCTCTGTGTGTGTGTGTGTGTGTGCGCGTGTGTGCGTGTGTGCGTGCGTGTGTGCGTGCGTGCGTACGTGCGTGCGTGCGTATGGATTTTTAAGAACATCACCCCACTGCTGGACTGACATGCTTCATCAGCACATCTAGGTCAATATGAGATCGGAGAGAGGAAGTAACGTTGTGACTTTTAGAAGACGAGTGATTGAGAGCAAGTCATTAAAGGGAAGAGAGAAGAAGGAGGACATGAAGCTGCATTGGAGCAATGAGAGGAAAAGACAAGGGACAAAGATTAAAAAGAGGGAGGTCGTCGGGTTGGGCTTGATTTCTCTTATGTCTATACTTCTCTATCAGGCCAGCTCCAGGTTTGGATTTGAGCCCAAATGTGGTGTTAAATTATTAGTGCAATATTCTTTATTAAAGGCACATAGGGCACTCAGAGCAATCCAATATTCAGGAAATGAGACGTGGCACTAGATGCTGAGAAAAGGTTTACATGGTTCACTTAATTGAATTCTTAGCCACACTGAGTCCCTCCATCAAAGGGTTTGGGGCTCGCACAGTGTCTGGAGATTAACAGTCTCAAAAGTGGCTCTTTTTGTTTTTTGTAATTCCGATTCACCTGCCAAGGTTTCTCTCCCCGTCTCTTCCTTTTGTTACCCCCCCCCCCTCTGTGCGTTTTTTCCGCACTCCTCCAATTACAAACACAAATCATCTTCAAGTCCGCCTTTGTTTCATTTGGCAGCCAGTGCTATAGCTCCATAATGAATGTTTTCATGTTCAATAACACTCTGATGCTCTTTTACTCTCCCCCACTGCGTCCTTTTCTCTGTCATTCATCTCAGTTTAACACACACACACGCACACGCACACGCACACAAACATATATGTAGAGTAGCCATTACCCTGTCTCCAAAAAGTTGTATTTAAAAGCCTGTGTATCTATATATCCGTATCTTTATAATACATATACATAGACATACATTTGAAGAAAAAAAAACAGTTTTCAAATCCGTATGACAAAGAAATGTAATTGAGGCTTTATATATTATAAATAACTACAAAGAAATATAAAGAAAACAAATACAACCAAATATATAGAACGTAACTAACGAACAAAAAAAACTTGATTAGATATTCTGGTTGGGGTCAGGTGTGGACACGTTGGCTTGGCTGCCTCTGTGACTTTCTACACTGCACATGCCTGTAATCAGGGAAACATCAGGCTTACGTCGTGTCAGTTCTGATTTATCGGTCGGGCTGTAGTTTTGAGTTATTTGAAAAGAACTCGCCTGCTTTAAAACACTGGGACCCTTAGAAATTACTCGTAGCATTTTATTTATTCAGGTCAGACTCACCTGTACTTCACTACGAGAGCTTTGAGTGGTGCTCCAAGTTCTCAATTCATGCTTGAAAGAAGGCGTCTGGCGTTTTTTTGACACTACGACTCATTGGACAAGAGGAGCAAGCAAACTGCTGTAAACTGGCGAGCGTCTGAGTGCCGGGTGATGCCTTGACAGCGGTTCCACATTGTTGCTGTAACATCAGCCAGATTGATATGAAGCAGGCGAGGCTGGATGGCACGCTGCTGGTTTGCTTCGACTGAGCACAAGATAAGGAGGCTGTGGCAGATGCGCAAATTTGCTCTGGCATGCACAAACGCACAAGCGCATAAACAATCACGCTGACATGCACAGACGCTCACGTACACGTAAAATATCACTGTGACATGCAAAGCCTTGCTCCTCTCTCCTCTTTCCTGTTTGCTTTCTTTGTCACAAAGACGCACACACACACACACTTAAGCAGCCTCACATATGTCTGTTCCTCTTTCTCCCTCCCACAGAGTGGAACACACACACACACACACACAGACATGCACCCACACACACAAATCCTGCCATCAGTATTCAGAGGCGATCAATATTCCGAACAGCTTTACAGGTCGGCCGGACGCTGATCCATCAAACCCTGACACTGTGTCGCTTTGTATCTACGGCAACCTTCAGCATTAAAGAGGAGCACCGACAGTCCTCTGTCACCAGGAAATACCCAGCGTGTCCGTGTGTGTTCACATTCACAGGCGTTCACCCGAATATACTGACACACAGGCACCTACAAAACACACACACGCATGCTCACGTCCAACAAATAATTTATATCTTAATGGCTGATGTTACCATTTCATCCAGACACCTCTACTTCCCGAGCTCCCTCCAATCACAAAAGAAGTGTGTGTGTGTGTGTGTGTGTGTGTGTGTGTGTGTGTGTGTGTGTGTGTGTGTGTGTGTGTGTGTGTGTGTGTGTGTGTGTGTGTGTGTGTGTGTGTGTGTGTGTGTGTGTGTGTGTGTGTGTGTGTGTCAGCTATCTCAGCTTGTCTCTTTGATCAGCCTATAAAAGCACTGAGGCGTGGACAGATAGCCTGGACCAACGCTCTGCCAATCCTTCTGAGTCTCTCCGTCTCCCTCACACACATTAACTATCATGAACACACTCTGCTGCACTCTGAAACCCTCTCCGCTGTGTGTAGCTGCATCTCTCCCATCTCCCACTGGCATACGAGGAGCATTGTGCCTCCTCAACTTTTATCTGTTGGATGTGGTGAATACATCAGTTTCAGGTTTATCTCAGTAGTTTTCCTTCCCTCTTTATGCTTGAAATTGTATTTTTTTTTTTTTATCCCCCCTCAAAAGTTAATGTCCAATCTTACATCACAAAAGTGAGTGATAGCAAATGTTGATGCTCGGCGGACCGCCGCTCTGTTAGCAATTCAAAAACCATGACACACACTCTGAGAAATAAGATGTTTGCTTTCCACTGCAGCAGTAATTAGATTTACTCTGCCGCTGAGTTTTTCACAAACATCGGAACTTGGGAAATGAGATTTTGACAATCACAAATTTTGAACAATATAATAAGTAAGCATGTTTCCCCACTCTCCTTTCTCTCTCTCCCACTCTATTTTGTCCTCCACTCCAGATCAGTATATTCATGACCCACCTGTCTAACTACGGCAATGATCGTCTGGGTCTCTACACGTTCGTCCACCTGGCCTCTTTTCTCCGCTCGTGGACGAACCTGAAACTCCACACGCTGCCGCCCTTGCAGCTGGCACACAAATACTTCCAGCTTTTTCCCGAACAAAGGAACCCTCTCTGGCAGGTGTGTTTGCGTGGGTATTTGCCCACATGCATGGGCTTGTGCACTTTTATGCAGTAAGGTACTCTCTTTATGCAGACTGTAAAAAAAACTGTTAAGCAGACTGTGGAGTGGAGAAAAAATTAATACATTTTCCATGAAATGACAAAAATATGTTTGTGTACAGATAAAAAAAACAGTTGGTTTGAAGTTCATTGTGTTTTTGTTGGTTAAATTCTCTGAAAAGCAATGAACAGAATATTATTCAAGACTGTTCTTGGTGATTTATGAATTTTGCAATACACAATGAAGATATGAATATTTGATCATGACAGTTGTTAAGGATGGTTTTCTTTTGTTTTATTTATCAAAAGTATACTGGTTTATACAACTTTGTGGTGTAATCACATTCAGGCTGGTAAATGTGATATGCATGACAAAAATGTAATTTGTTGATTCTATATTAATTCTACCCATGCACGTTTATCTTTGTATGCATTGCTTTTTGTTCATTGCTCTGACTTCTAATCCTACAGAACCCATGTGATGACAAACGACACAAAGACATCTGGTCTAAAGAGAAAACCTGTGACAGGTTACCCAAGTTCATGGTCATAGGCCCGCAGAAAACAGGTAAGCTGCAGACAAACATGCACATGCAGCAGAGAAACTCACTCTGTGTAACCAGGTGTCTGCATACTCCACTTCAGAGCCCATTCATTTAATCCCCCCTCGTTCTCGCTCCCTTGGTCCTGTCAGAGGGAGACAAAGGAGGAGGCTCTTACCTCCTCTCTTCCACCCAAATACTACCTGCTTTAGATGCATGGAGATACTGTACCGAGCAACCACCCTCTGCCTCCTTCTGTTTCCTGCTCCATCTCTGTCAGGGGTACACAAAGAAGAGGAGATTATTACAGTTATTAATCTATTCATCTGTTTTCAGTATGTGAGTGTTGCCTCAGTGTGATTCCAGGAATTCTAATTACTGGTGTTTGGGTGTGAGAGGTGAGGAAGGGCAGTCATGCTGCTCATTAACCAGGTGATCATTGCCCAACATTAGCAGACTAACAGCAATTACAGTAGACCTCAGCCCATCAGTACGTCTCTCATTGTATTCAAGGTTGAGCCTCGCGTGTCAGAGATGTTGAAGCTAATAGGAGACAGGCTGGGGGTGGGGGTGGGGGTGGCGGGGGTGGTAGCAGGACGTATGGGAGTAATGTACGGTGGAGCGAGCAGGGCGGAGAGAGCAGAGAGAGCTGCTGAGGGTGAATCAGAGGGCACAACCAAAGCCCCAGTGCTGATTGGTGTCAAATGGTTTTGAATCATTTGATGGTTGAGGCCTGTGATCTTTGCGTGCTTGTGTGATACACACACACACACACACACACACACACACACACACACACACACGCACACATTTCACACTTCCTGCGTGGTCCTTGACAGAACTGCCCAGCACAGCTGTGCTGACAAGACTGAGCTATTTATGAGGCCGACCCAAGGTTTTAATATCAAATATCAAATAAGTAAAGCAATGTATATACTGTACATAGAGAAAGTATGATTTAGATGTTTACATAGTTTTTGTATTATGTCATATATGGTTTTATCAATAACTAGAATAGCACCTCATACACATTTAAATTCACCTGATCCGAATTTTAATCAAATTCCACAGATTGTTTTCGTGAGGATTCTTGGTTTATTCTCTGAGAGAGCAATTTATGAAATTATGAAAAACTCCCGATCTCACAATGAAAAAATAAATAAATCTGGATGTGCCCCCTGATCCAGATCAGCACCAAAATGTAATGACCCCTTCACTGACCCACACCCAAACCTTCCACCAAGTTTCATGGTAATCCGTTCAGTTGGTTTTTCATGATCTTGCTTACAACCAAACAAACCAACATACAAACTAATGGACAAGGGTGAATACACAACCTCCTTGGCTGAGGTAATATATATGAAGAGAGTGAGATGTTTACAAAGTGTCAATCTTAAATCTTAAATAAAAAGTGTAAAGTCGTGGGGCCCTTGTCTGAAGGAGAGACCACTTCTGAATGAGAACTGTTTTTTACCTTCGTCATACATGTCAAAAAAAGAACCAACCCTACTATAGTTAATACTGTCACCAACCCTGACCCAAAAAAGGAGAAAGTAAAAACATCAGTACTATTTCAGAACTTAGATTTTACTCGTAAGGAAGTATTTTTGCTATATTTGCCCTTATGCCTCTATAACTTCATTCCAATTACTTCCATGTACTACACAGAAACTTTGCCACTAGTGTCCATGTTGATAAGCAAGTGTCTTTAGTCTATGATGAACAAATATAGGTCATAAATTGTAAAGATCTGAGTCAGCTGAGTTGAGTATGAACAGCATCATTTTCTTTTCTCTACTTTTCTATCTCTACTTTTACTTGAGTTTGTTTCTTCATTAGTAATTTTAAACTTTAAACTTGACTTTAGTAAATTTGAGTGATCGTAAGCCACTTTAACTTGAGCAAACATTTCTCCATTACTCTTCCCACCACTGCATACAGGCTAAGGAGCCGTGCCTATTATTTCTGACAATCACATAGGTTATTAAATCATATATAATTATAATTATGCTATAAGGAAATATGAGAGACATAAATTAACGTTGGACACATTTAGGCTGTAATTCTTTATGGGAGAAGAAAATATGTCTGGTGCAGCAAAGGCAAGCTGCGTCTATGACTGACTGACGGACGGACGCACACATACACACACGGACTACCCTCAGCTGAGCTGAATTAACGAGCCGGTTATGAATTATGCCCTTTCTTTCAGGAACGACAGCACTTTATCTCTTCCTACTCATGCATCCCTCCATCTCCAGTAACTTCCCCAGTCCAAAGACTTATGAGGAGGTCCAGTTCTTCAACACCAACAACTACCACAAAGGAATTGACTGGTGAGGAGGCACACGCACACGCACACGCACACACACTATCATTCTTTGTATTTTCCTTGGTCAAACCCAAAGGTGAAATAAATGATTGTAAACAAACCTTTATTTATGTGGCTGTCACGTGTGTTGGAGACGCGTCGTCAATGATGCATTAAGCAGGTTTGAAACAGTTCAAACGGCATCTTCAAAATGATCTTTTCAGCCTGGGAATTGAAGCCAACAGACATATGGCTGCCTAAATTGACCCATAAATGGCTTACTTAACTGTCAGAGACACAGCTGGTGCGTTCTCTGAAGTCATCCAAAAAAGACTCGACTCTGAATATTTGTCATTAAACACAGTGGCAACTACATCATCAAGCTTATTTTGGGCTCCTTTTCTAAACACAGACGAGGGCTGAAAGTTTCTGACTTTTCGAAGTTGTGTGTGACTTTGGACAAACTTTGGGAGTATTTAGTAAATATACGCTCTGGGTGACTTGCGTCGGCAGCAATGATGTCGCATGTACTTCGCAAGTGTACACATTCATATTTCTTCTCTCTCCTGTGTGTCTGTTGCCGCAGGTATATGGAGTTTTTCCCCGTGCCCTCTAATGTTAGCACAGACTTTCTGTTTGAGAAGAGCGCTAACTATTTCCCCTCGGAGGAGTCCCCGAGGCGAGGTGCTGCCCTGCTGCCCAAGGCCAAGATCATCACCCTGCTCATCAACCCTGCTGACAGGGCCTACAGCTGGTATCAGGTACACACTCAAACACACACACACACAGAATATATTAGATACCAGTGGCCCCACACGTATTTTTCTTTTTAAACTCTCTACAGCCGCCTTATTCATCAGATGACACGCTTCATCTCTGTATTGATTTGAATTGAGTTATTTTCCAATATTGTGCTTGTAGTCCTGTTTCTCTCCGAGTGTGGAGTCGATGAGGCCACTTTATCTGTATAAATCTCAGTGTGCTAAATGTCACACAATCCTGAAATCTTTGACGCGCGAGACATGAATCTCAACCGCGTTTTATTGTCCACAATATAAATGGCTGTGAATACATTACGTGACGTTCGAGAGACTGAGCAATTTGTACAAGCAAGACGAGTCCTTTGAAGCTTGTCTGAGTGCATCTGTTAACCTTCCCAGCATCAGAGAGCCCATGAGGACCACGCCGCCCTGCGCTTCACCTTCTATGATGTCATCAGCGCAAGACCGGGAGCACCGGCCGAGCTGCGATCCCTACAGAGCCGCTGCCTCATCCCCGGTCTCTACTCCACGCACCTAGACAGATGGCTCACGCACTACCCTGCTAACCAGGTATGCACAGGCACGTACGCAGACACGGGGATACCAAACACATGCACAGGCAACACTTAATACATATTTAATGCTAAAGCCTTGTGTTGGTTTTATTGAGATTTGATTTTGATTATGGAGATTAACTGAATTCATCGAAATCTATTGCAATAAGGGACACAACTGACGGTTTGGTGGCCACTTCATTAGCTTCACCTCTGCGGTCTGATGTAATCCAATTCAAGTCTTGATCCTGCAGGGTTCAGTTTTTGTTGTCATAGATTTGAATTATAGATTTAAGCTCTGAGGTCATAGCTCCATCCATCCGTCCGTCCATTATCTATATTGCTTATCCTCTTGAGGGTCGCGGGGGGGGAGCTAGAGCCCATCCCAGCTGACATTGGGCGAAAGGCGGGGTCGACAGCGCATCACAGGGCTGACATACAGATTAACCCAACTCCAGCCTGCATGTCTTTGGATTGCGGGAGGAAGACAGAGTACTCGTAAGAAAACCCACACAGACGTGGGGAGAAGCACACAAACTCCACACAGAGAGACCCTGGCCAAATCGGGATTCAAACCGGGAACCTTCAAGTCACAGTTGATAAATTTAAAACACCTCTCAATGCACAGAAGTCCCTTTAAATATCCGCTTATGCTGTCACTGTATTACACAATACACATTAAAAATCCCATTAAAAACACAATTTGATGGAATTTATGTTGAGTTGAATTGCGTTAGAAAGTACAGGTGTACCTAATGAATTGGTCACAGTGTATATAGTTTCTTTAATTGAGTTTTTAAATGAGAACCACATTTCCCTGCACACTGCCTGCAGGAATTCTCTGTTTCTGTTTTTGTGGCGTAGTGTGATTTATTTGTACCCGCTACCCGAACAGGTAGTAATGCATTAATCCGTTAGTCAATAGCAGGCTGTGTTACACTATGAATATATCTGTGTGTAGGTGATGATCATAGATGGTCACCAGCTGAGAACCGACCCTGCAGCAGTGATGGACGAAGTGCAGAAGTTCCTGGGAGTCACGCCCCATTTCAACTACTCCCAGGCTCTTACGTAAGTGTCTCACACAGCAGGTCACTATCTGTTGTTCTGTCCCTCTCGAACGTTCGTTCTGTAGTGTCTTCAGTCCAAGGCACCTTTCGCCTGGCGTGCACTGTGCTTAAGAACAATTGTACAGATTCAAGCAGTGAGAAGAACCTCAACCCAAATCTGTGTGAAGCCTGACATCTACTGGCAATTTCCTCCTCTTCCATCTATTGTGCTGTGAATAGTAAAAAAAACCCAGTGACATCACCTGGCACCAAACATCAACCAATAGCAACTCACAACAGAGCGATAGTAACATCGGCGTCATTTTATTTAAAATCTGTCGCACGTAAATGTAGGAGGCAGAAACTCTTCAGTGTAATGGCAAATAAACAAAACAAGGAAGTGTGTCAGAAATTACAGCAAGTTATTGTTTCTAATGTTTCTAATATTTTTAATAAGAGGAATGACTTTATTTATTCTGATTGCCACAAATCAATTCAACTCTTAATCAATTCCAAACGCATTGAGAATATTAACATTGTTTGTATAATTTTGTCATGCATGAATCCATGAATGATGATTATATTATCGAACAGCAGCGTGAATTTAGTTATTTTTGCTATAACAATTGGATTCTTGTCAAGAGACGCTCACCTGAAGTGTCAGCCTCCTGAGCTGCTGGTCTGGGATCAAGTCCCAACAGGTCTGTGGTCTCACTGACACATCCTGCCTGTCTGTGTCCCAGGCAGCTGACACCAGTGCCAGGAACCAAATTAAATTATTAATGTGACATTTATAAACTGAACATGTCATTTGCTGTTTTGCACAGTAAATAAGAAAGGGGCAAGTGAGCAGAGGATAAACAATCGGTTTAATTGTGAACCATGTTTGAACCAACATATCCTGTTTGTATACTTAAAATTCACTTTAAAAATTGAGAAACATCAACATTAACAAAATCAGAGATCAATATCTAAATGACACTAGATTTATTCTGAGACGTAGATATAATCTTTTATCTCACTTGTGAGAGTGGGCGTTTTTTCAACATTTTTATTGATTTGATTCATTGATCTTGATGAAAAAGTCAGACATGGGACTGATATCTGAGTTTATACAGTTTGGTGCAGATCCAAATAAAATAGGATCTAGTGACTTTAAATTAAAGTTGGGGCCTGGCAGAGTTATGCACTCTACTGAGTGTCACTGCAGCTATATATCTTTGTTGCTGCTTTGTTGGGAGGGATTCCTATTATATGCATGTCAACCAAATTCTTTGGAGAGAAACCTTCAACCAGTTCAACTCAGTTTCAGCTCATCCTCCATTAGAAATGCTGCATGTGACCGTAAAGTTTGGGCACAGTGGTAAACAGTTTATTTCTCAAGCCCCACTCATCAGAATGCAATCGGCCTGCGAGCCCTCAAATCTCCAGACAGGGACATCAGAATTTGTAGCTCAGATTGGGACAGAGAGTGCCTCTGTCTTGAATCACAAGCCTACATGCATACAAATAAATTGTAAAGAGATGCATTTTGACAGAATAATAACCATGCTGTGTGTGTGTGTGTGTGTGTGTGTGTGTGTGTGTGTGTGTGTGTGTGTGTGTGTGTGTGTGTGTGTGTGTGTGTGTGTGTGTGTGTGTGTGTGTGTGTGTGTGTGTGTGTGTGTGTGTGTTGGGTGGAGAACGCGTTATACTAAAGCCTAATCTTTCTTTTCTCCTCCTCACTCTTTTGACATCGCGGCAGCCTGACAGATCCCCAACACTGGAGCCTATTTATTTAATCCCCCCTCTCCCTCCGTCCTCTTGTCCTGTCAAAGAAAAAACTGAAGGAGAACCACTTAACTTGTTTATTGTAACTTTTATTCACCCACTCATACATGCAGATAAAGAACCATATTTGCATCTTTCAGTCACTTGCACATTAACCCTCATGACTGATGAGTAATTATCTATTTATATCTTTGCTTCTACTGCGGAAGCAAGGTGCATAAATACAGTACAATATATAATATAAATATATTTATATAAATAAATAACTGAAATGTATTTTAGAAATCATTATAGATGCAGTTGGGAAACATGTACCCTTAAAATTATTTATACTGTACATACTTTATGTACACTAAAGTACACATAAATGTACATAGACTTTATGATTCCATGCGTATTTATATAATATGGCGTGTGGCTTTGAAAGTCTCCCACAGTCCTTGTATATAACAGGCTGTCTGTCACATAACATGCTGCTGATCTACAGTCTTTTATTATTTATATTTCTTTAGAGAACCTAATTTTGAAGAACGTTGAAGATCCCTCTTCTTAACTGGTCATGAGAGTCAGATAACCTTCTGTGTATATGCGTCTATAAATATGTGATGGAGGTGTAGTCGCACAAAAAAAAAGTGAGAGGAGCGTTTCTGGTGTCATCTGCACCCGCTGGTGTTCCCCAAGGAGGGGAAAAAATGAATAAAGGTAAACATATGTGACTGGATGAATATATGCATCCACTGGTATAAAGAAACAAATTCCAGGTATTCAAATGAAGTGAGAATATGACAGACAGACAAACGACAATAAAAACATAACTTCATCGGCGGAGGAGACTATCCTCGTGTGCAGCCATTGTGAGTCTATTTTGAGAGAGAGAGAGAGAGAGAGAGAGAGAGAGAGAGAGAGAGAGAGAGAGAGATGCTCCACAGCAGAGAGGGGGGGTCATGGAGAGGGAGAACGATAGAGAGAGATGAATGAAGACAGCTTGAATGTCAGAGAGACACCGGCAGCAACAGAGTAAGCGACAGGCAGTGAGTGTGTTCAATGCGTCATGACATTTATGTCTGCTTTGTGAGAGTAAGACGGCTCAATTTTTCAGGTCTAATTTCCAAAACAAGGCTCACTTCTGAATATCATGTCCAATGTGGCAGCGCTGACGTTCATGCTCTTCCTCTGTCTGTCGTCTTTGCTTTTGTCTTCTCTCAGGTTTGACCCTCAGAAAGGCTTCTGGTGCCAGCTCCTGGAGGGAGGAAAGACAAAATGTTTGGGAAAGAGCAAAGGGAGGAAGTATCCTCCTATGGATCCAGAGGTAAACCTATACGTTTTAATCAAAACAGATTTATGCTCAGGGAAAATAAATGGACGTGTGCTTTGGATAAAGAAAACATGCCAACATGACTGACAGTGGCATCGCAGCGCCCCCTCCATCGCACCGGCAACATTTCCCACAGGAGTCAGTACAGGGGTGGAAACTGTCAGCCATTCAGATCCAGCCAGAAAGTTACAACCTAATTACGAGGACTCAGGAGTGACAGAATGCCTGTGAGAGAAAGGATGTGGGGGATTAGGACAGAGAAACAACAGTAGACGGAGAAAATCCGATCCATAATTCTTTGCCCCTCGCCGTCGAAGAGACACCAGACCTGTAGACAACGCACTCAGTTGCTCTCCCGCAGAGACGAACGCACAAATCTAGAATTTGTCCTCCCGCATGTGCTCACACGTGGCTAACGGCTGCACCTCACTGTAATTAAACAGCGTTTGAGTTTCACGCATGGAGACAAATGACGAGGGATGAGATGGCGAGAACTCAAGGCAGGAGAGAGAAAGAGAGGGGGGATGCAGACAGTAGGGAGAGAGATAATTGTTATCATGCATCCTTCATGTCGTTTTATCTTTTCATACCACTCTGTATTTAGCGGCCCTATTAAGGAGAAATAAACAAAACTAAAAATGGTGACGTATAATTAATCTCTCTCTATTTCTTCTTTTCCCTCTACTCCCATGTTGTCTTTCTTATTTTCTATTTTAAACTTTCCTCCTTTCAAACCTTTCCACTCCCTACACTTCTATCCTTGTTTTTCTCCTCTGCTCATGCTTTCCTTTCCTTTCTGACCTATTGCCATACATCCTTCCATACTTCCCTGTTTACCACCGCTTTGATTCTCTCCCTTTATTCCCTCTCTCCATCTCCCTTACCCATCCTTGCACTTCCTCCCTCCTGTCTTCCCTACTTCTCTCTGCAGGCTCGTGCATTTCTCTCCAGGTATTACAGGGAACACAACGTGGAGCTGTCAAAGCTGCTGCATCGCCTCGGACAGCCCCTTCCTTCCTGGCTAAGAGAGGAGCTGCAGAAGGTCAGCAGCACTCATCTCACTGTATGTAAATGTTCAAATCTGCTAAAGATGATTTTCTCAGATGGATTTGGTTGGTCTGAATCATAAAAACATGGCCCCTAAAAGCTCTTAAATCAGTTCTTTGTTACATTTAAGTCCCCGTCTGGTAAAAATCAAGTCTTTAAACATGTTAACACGTCCTCCTAGTGCCTTTTACATGATAAAAGATATATTTTGAGTGAAATAAGCTGTCAGCAGCATGGCTGAGTACGTCCACCTCAACACAAATTCAAACGCCCAGGGTTTGTGCTGTCATAAACCTAAACACCAATCCTGCCAACTTATGGGTGGGTTTTAGTAGCTGTATAAGGGTCCTCAGGTGCAGGAGGCACTGTGAGGGTGGAGAGACAGGGAGCAGGGGCAGGGTCATAGTATATTTTAAATCCCAGTCATGAATTGAGTAAGCAAGGTTTCTAAATCAGAGGGAGTCCATCCGGTCCATTCACAGCAAGTTTTGTTCTTTCATTTTCATGGTTGTCATGGTAAACAGAAATGAAATGAAATTACTTTCTCTCTCTCTCTCTCTCTCTCTCTCTCTCTCTTTTCCCTCCCACCTGTGATTCCCTCTCAATCCCCTCCCTCTCTCCACCTCTTTCTTAAGGTTAGATAACCTTTGCATCCATGAACCGGGGTTAAAGGTCAAAGGGTCGAAGACCAGGAAGCGACCAGGAGCAGCTGACCTTCAGATGCACACTGTCCGTGGCCTTTAAGTGAACCCTGAGGTGACGGCGAGGACAGGGTGTCTTGTTTCTCCTCGTGACTGCGACGCCGCTGGAGGAGAGAGAGAGCAGAAGTCGAGGAAGTGCTGAAACTGAACTTCTGAATGGATGGATGGATGAATGGATTGATTCATGGATTCATGGATGGATGGATGGACAGATGGACAGTTTCAGGTGACTCAGACAGCTCTAAAGAAAGCAGGACTGGGGGGAGAAACCTTATGTTACGGCAAAGACAAGGAGCATATGGCTTTGATAAGTCTTTGATGCCCAAACCCTGCCCTGAACTGTGGTGAACTCCTGTGCAGACCTGCAGTGACATTGATTATTCTCTTTTTTTTTTGTTTGTTTCATTTAATTTTAACCTTTAATTTATGATCCCAGAACAGCGCTGGTCAGCTGTGTGTGGTTCCCATAGAGATGATGTTGCACTAAGTTCTTTTCCTCCGAGACAAACAAATGCGTCCTATGTGGTTTTATTTTTTAAAGGTTGTTTTGGTCTCATTGAGAGAGAATGTGCATAGACTCAGGGTGAGTGACAGGCTGTTACTTCCCATGATAGGTTCTCATAGGGTTTTTTTTTGTTAGTTTCTGGTAGATCTGGTAACCTTGTTCACCCTTAGACTGGAAATGATTATCTGAACCAAGTTGCATTGCCTGCTCATTATCTTCCTGTGACAAGCAAAGCAGAAGAACGCCGTGTCTATTTAGCAAAGCATGAGTGCTGCTGATTTCAGCGCTGAGGACCGAGGAGCCGTGAGTTTGTGGGATAAACCTGACCAAACTGAGCCTAATGGATATGGCACTTAATTCCAAGACTCTTTTAAGTAGCTACTGTAACTGCTTATGTTTTGTCAGTGTCTCGACCTCCTTCTGTTTCCTTTTTTTTTAAAAACCAGTGGCCTACATTTGTTTAGCTTCAATTTGAATGCAAAAAAACTCCCTAAATGTCAAACACAGAAACCAAAATTAAAGAAATGGATATGACTGACACTGTCTTTTTTTTATTTTTATTAAACAAGCCAACACACATGAACACACTGTACATGCACACGAGTCTCACAATCTTTGGCCTAAATGTGTGATTGTCCTCAGAGATAAGTGAAAATGAAATGCATGACAGTTGGCTGTTAGATATTCACATTTAAATAACCTATACAATAATGTTCCACTCAAAAAACAACCATATTCACGATTCCTGTGTTTATGACTCTGCACTGGTAACAGCCAATGAACGGAGGCGTTACATTTCCTGGTTTTTCATCAGTCCCATTTTTGTGAACACAATATTTAACATTTTGAGGGAATATCTTCAAATCTGGAGCCAAAGTACAGTTTGACTCAAGGATGAACTGATATGATTTTGGTGGACTGGATTTTTTTCTGTCAAAGGTAAAGTATGTATAGATTCAAATTACTAATACTAAATACAAACCATTTTACGGCCATTCACACTTTGAGTCAGAGGAACCCAACGACCCACAGAGGTCTGAAACCGGCCATTAGTCAGTCAGACTGAAGAAGCCCTTTGGATGAGAGGTGATGTCTTCAAAGCTGCTGCTGAATCAGACATTCACTGATCTCCAGAGATGTGTAAATGCAAATGTGCAACTGAGACCGACTTTCTGCTGACTTTCTCTGGCCAGCCCCCGAGGATTAAGTCAGCAACTGATGTAGCGGATGTGAGAATACAGCAGGAGATCCACCGCAGGGCTTACCAGGAGTAAGTTAGCGTGTTGATGATGTTTCTAACATGCGACAGATGAGGGAATGAATACAACCAAAAAGAAAATAAATATCTCAGTATGAAAAAAGTGATGCCATGCATGTAGAAGACAGAAAAAGATGTAAATGAGAGCCACCACCCTTCACCTGAACACTGCAGAGATTTCAGTGTTGTAGTGAACGGAGAATCTGCTGCTGCATTCGTCATGGGTGAAAGGCTCAAGAAACACAAGCGAGTCCAGTTGACTATGTTCAAGTAGTTGCAGATGTTCTTTAAATGCAGCACCTGAAGGTATTTGTAGTTTCCATAGTTTACATGTCCCTTAAATGCATCACATGCACACTCTTGCCAGGTGCTGCTGAGCTGCTGCGTTCAAACCCCCTCAGCTGCTCAACACGTGTTCACCACACAAAGGAGGGAAACTAAATAACTTGAGCAAACTGTGAAAGAGTTGAAGTGGGACTGATGCTGACAGTGTGGACAGGGGGAGGAACTGAGCCACTAATGTGCCGACTAGCTGTGAGAGAGAAGGTACAACTGTTGTGTGTGTGTGTGTGTGAGTGTGAAGAAGAGGATCCTCCAGGCGAGTTTCCTGCTCGACTCCAATGTTGTTCAGGAAGTGTTCAGTTGGCCCAGGAAGAGATAGAGCTAAAGCAGGGAGGTTGTTGTGTGAAGTGAATATACTTGACTTGATGCTAATGAGCTGATTAGCTGCCCACTTCTGTCGGGTTTGATTGCGGCCTAGAAGCTAAACTAAGCTGAGGGCTGCAGTCATAGCTGTTGCGAGAACTCAACCTGTGATGCGTGTGTACTTACATTGTGTTAAAAGTATTTGCTCTGTAAAATGTTAATGTTCAATGTGTGTTATTTTGAAACTGAGAGCAAATTGGAAAAGGGACAGAAGGGACGCTTCACACACATTCTATCCTAGTTATTAAAAGCCTGAATATAAAATAATCATATGTTTATGTTTACACTAGTGTTTTTCATCTAAACTGTAAGAATAGTTTTCTTTACCCTAGAATGGGCCCTTTATATTTACATACTTTATATTTACATCAGGAGCCCGTCCTCTTTACGGAGTCGCCATGTTTATTACTGTAGTCCAAACTGGATGTACTATACACCTTTTTGAGTTTTTATGACAAATTCCACACACTAAACCTTTAAGGGACAATTCCTTCATTTCACTGAGCTTCTTCATTTACTGATACATCATCACTGGGCTTGTGGATGCCCTTGATTCATCTGGATGTTGATGTGTGGATGTGGGTGCCGTTTAAAGGGAGGTAGGTTCAATAAGACTTTATTTTTTCCTCTGAGATCTGTTTATTTTTTATCAGTTGAGACTCACACAAAGGGATTAAACACATAATGATAACCACCAAAAACCTTTCAATGCAAAGAAACTCCACTGCATAATCTTACACTCTATTAGAAGTAACAAGGAAAGGGTTGATGATGTTTCTAACGCGCGGCGGACGCAAAGATAAAGAAAATAAATAACTCTGGTCACTCTGGAAAACAGCTCATGCAGACTGAAACACAGTTGGCCAAGGCATGTAACCACAGGGTCGTAAATTCTCACTCCAGTCCATCTTGAACCCCTCCAACACAACAGAAACACCACCTCAGTTAAAGAAGTACACACAAGTGTTACAGATGTATATAATATGTCTAAAAATAACACGCATCTCAAGCTCATGAGTGTATTTTGCAGTGACTTTCAAAAGCAGCTGGTCGGGCAGGGAGTCTCGAGCAGCCAATTTGATGTGCATGAGATCCCTCTTATTCAGGTTTAATCATTATCCTCAGATCTTTTCCCCACTGCTTTCCTCAAGTGTTGCCAGAGTTTAAGGAATGGAAACCGAAATGAGAGGAAATAAATTATCCGTATATAATGAGACCTTCTGTGCTGCACCACCTCTGGTGACATCTCATATAGGCTCATTAGTGCAAAGAGCTATAGCTGGAGATTCAATGTGAATAGCAAAAAAAAAAGAGAAAAAACACGAAAATCCATGAAAGATTAAAAGGGGAAATGTTTTCTGGTTCCTTTTATCATTTTTGTTTGAATGTTTCTGCATGAATCTGTTTTTATTAGGATTTCCATATGCTGAATAACTAAAATAAAACGGAAGCACAGAGTTAAATAACATAACATAACCAAGCCAACACAAAAATGAAATTAAACATCTTTCATTTATATTTTGTTTAATTTATTATTGATGTCATTTTTAATTATCTATGTGATCAACTTTCTTTATGGTATTTAATAATGTTGTATATATGAGGTCACAATGTCTTTTTACACCGAATATTTGAAAGTTTTTGTTGTGTGATTTTCTGCAATAATAGAGATTTATAAATATTCCTATACATGTCTGTTTCATAATGTGTGATAATGACCACTTGGGGGTGCTCGCGTACAACAAAGATGTTGGAGCTGTAAGTTCTTGGAAACCAGGCAATCGCAGATAAATGATCATTTTGTTGTTGCATATTTTAACATCTGAATGCAGCATGTTGTACCTTCTGGTCTCATTAGTTCATTAAACAGTCAGCATTTAATTATTTGTATCAACCGGACTCAATATTTCCACATTATTGTAAAGGTATTTTTCACAAAAAAATAACGTGGAGGTTAATGTTTGTGCAAAATACCTTTTACAATAGTCATGAACTATTGAGTCCGGTTAGTAAAAATAATTAAATTTTGATCAAAACAACTGTATATGAGGATTGAAATTTGAACAAGGAAATCCAGCATTGAAACATTAACAGCGTTAAGACCACATTGAATATCGAACAGTAAGATCCCTCATTGTAGTAGTTGGTCCCAGTTCTCAGGAAAGTGGCTGCCTTTCCTGTTGTCACTGTGTGACATACTGTACGAGTGAGACAGTGTGCGAGTGTGTGTGCGTACGCATTGTCTGACACGGTGGTGCTCACTTTAACAGTTTGCAGTAAAGGCTAAAAGAAGTCTGTTGTTCAAACGGCTGTCAACTTCAAATGTGAATGACAGAAACCACTTTGAGTTTATAAAGTAACAGTGTACAGCAAGAGATTGGGACTCAAGTATTTACAAAGTTAGATCAAGCACACCAGTTTTTTCTACAAAATGTTATTTTATGAAGAAATGTTACAGTATTAAAACATAACAGAGTCAGTAAACGCCAAAAGAGAAGGCAGTGTAGTGTTTGTTTTCAAGTGTACCAGATTGTCTTCCTTCAGTGCAGTCAAAAACCACGACAACACTTCACCAAGACTAAAGAAATGACAGTGTCAATATGACAAATCAACACTTACAAATACTGTTGGAGACACAATGACAAATACTGACTGAATATAAATTAGAAATGCCTGAGTAATTACCAAGACCAGCAATCTGCCTTTTACACAAAAAACAAAAAGTACGATGGAGAAACTTTTCATAACCAGAGTGACTTGAAGTTTAAAGACATAATTCACTTGTGATGTCAATATGACTATTGTGCTTGACACAAAAGCACCGAACAACATGCGTTAAGTACCTAATGAGAGTTCTTCGTGCAAGTCTGCAAATTCATACCATGCCATTGCTTACTTTGTATGCATGCTTGTTTGTATTTGTACGTGGTCCCTTTTCAACATGTGTACTCACACATTTTATATCATAAATTACAACAAAATAGTAAAAGCAAGAAATGATTCCTAGAAACAAAAATGCATGACAGTGTGGTATGCAATTTCACAAGAAAACATCACACATGATATTAAGTTATGGCAAATTCTTGAAATGAGGTTTGAAATCATCAAAAATACCTGCAGCACGTGAGAATATTCAAATTATTAAAATAAGTGCTAATGACGTAGATGAGGGGGAAGATCTTCCTCCTCTGAAAAACATTTAAAAAGCGGCGGAAAGTCCAGCGTTGTGCTCTGCATCTGAAAGTCAGGTTATAACTTACATCATTGGATTATCAGGTTATAACATCATATTAGATATTGTCCAGTCTGCTGTCACCTGATCAATAGAGTCACTCTCTCTGATCAAGGGGTCAACAGTTCCCTGTTCAACGCTTTTTCTCATCACGTCGAATCACCTTGCGTATCCAGGAGCTGAATGAAGAGACTTTGGTGTAGACACCGGGGGACTGTTGTGTCCGGCAGGCGTGACCCCAGGACGTGACCCCGTAAACTACCCAGCCCCCTCCTGGACGCTCACACACCAGTGGACCTCCGCTATCGCCACGGCAACTGTCCACACGCCTCTCCGCCTGGATGCTGCCGGCACAGAGCATGCGGCTCGTGAAAGCGCCGTGGAAATGCTGCTGGCAGTGTCGGCGGGGAAGCACTGAGAGCGGGGCCTGCTGCAGGGTCTTGGAATATGACCGGCCTGACAGAGATAGAGAGATAGAGAGGTTGAAGTTAAAACTGGAAAGTTGGAAGAGAGTGTGTGTGTGTGTGTGTGTGAGCATTTTTGTCAGTGTGTTAAGGTCAGACTCTGAAAGTGAAGACTAGAGGAAGGGTTCAAGCCTAAAAACGTATTCTTATTCTTCTTCTGACTTTTAGAATGAATAGTTAAGTTTGGGTTGGTTGTTTCCACAAATGGAGCGACGCCTGCGAGCTAGTTCAGGCAGCCAACTCGAGCTGCGCTGCTCCAATATGTGTGTATTTGTATGTGACATACATCATGTGACAGCTGAGACTGACTTGCAATTGATTGTATGGGTGGGACGTCGATACAGAGGCTTCACACTACGATCTTTACTGCACAGGCTCTGGCTCCAAATGCACAACATGGCAGCGTTGCTAGCCGGGATCATTGATTTTGGATATGAAACTCGCAGCATTCCACATGGATGCTTTACCTTGCTTTGCCAGCGAGCAGCAGGCTGCTGTTGACTTGAGCAAAATTATCCCATTCTTGCAGATGTCTCACTTCTTTCAGGTATAAGCAGTTTAATTTAGAGCTAAATTAATTTCAAGGTTTCTGGCAGAGTTCAAAAGAGGCAGGTTTCCTCACATTCCAGGAAAGATGTAGAGCAGAGGTTTGTGGCACAACTACACTCACTGTACTTCCAAGATGTATGGAGAAGGGGAAACAGTCGAAGAGGTAGAAATTCCAGCATGACAGGTAGTAAAATGGCTTTATATTTCCATCCATTGGAATGTTTTTTCATGTCTATGAAGGGCTTTGTAAACTTTTCACAAAAAATATATTTCCCTTCATGCAGACCTGGTCGGAGCTAACTCTATTATTGGCCTGTGAACGGTGTAGACAGCTGTTTGCTTCCTCTGACACACATGCGTTGAGTTTCACCCTGCGGCCGAAATGTCTGCAGAGGTTAAAACCGCTAATCAGTAGTGACAAGAGCGTGATCCATGGTGCTTCCACTTGTGAACCTACAATTTGTTTTAGTTGGAAAGCACAACCAAGCTGGAGAGAATTGCTGCAGTAAGGGGGGGGGGGTTCTCTCTCCCCACAGCATGATTCACTATCTGTGGTGGCTTCATAGTGTAATGTGTGTGTGTAAAATGTGTGCGTTTGATATCAGGGTGGCATATAGCCATGTGCAAGCAGCTGTGCAAATCAGACATTTAGTCTCAGGTTTAACAGCCAAGTGCCGCTCAACAATCACACACTGTGTAAATAGACTGTTGTCGTCGCAGCAATCAAAAACCCACTGTCCCACACAAACAGATCAGAGAGAGCCCGTTTTTAGATGCGTGTTAAACGTGGCCTTTTGTAGTCCTTCGTGACTAAGTTGCCATGATCAACAACATGTCAATTAAAGATCGCGAACAGATTTGACTGTTGTCAGTCACATGGGACAAAACAATGTGCTACAATCACAATAGCATTTCTAAAGTGCTTCTATATTTGATCAGTTTTATTTTGAAATGTCTTTGTGCATCCATGGTGGATGGAGCTCTTGTCTTTTTTTTAGCCACCTTTGTGATGATGCGCCTCGGCCGGATTAGTTTCACGTATTTCCTCTTGGGTTTCCAAGTGTCAAAAATATATAGTAGTTCATTTGGACCTTTTTTTTGAATCTAGTTTGGATGTTATCCATAAGATCTTAACCTTTGTTCTGAGTGCCAGGTATAACAACATATCCTCACCTGTGTCACCCCAGCCGGTAATGTGACAGTTGCTGGCTTGTTTGAGCACTCTCTCCTTCCTCATGGGCAGACAGGCGGGAAGGACATGACGGCTGAATGACACACATTCTCCGGGCAACTGGCCCATGGCCCCCGGCGACAGACGCACCAAGGCCAGGTCGTTATCGTTGCTATGGGAGTAGTAGCTTGGGTGGAGGACGATTTGATCGACACCGTACTCCTCTTCGTATTCCTCCGGGACGAGGGAGTGGTAGTCGCCCACTCTGACTTTATACTGCTTGGTGCTGTTGCCATATCTGCAGAGAGAAATGAAGCGCTGAGTTGAGGGACACCATCGGAGAAAGAGGGCGTGTGCATGAGCGCTCCCACTGCTGCAACATGAACAATAAAATTGCGAGCTCCTGCAGGGGTTACCTCAGCAATACTTCATCTAGAGTTGGACAAGCACAAGCATGTTACACCGAGCGCGCAGCCATAAAATCTGTACCAGATGCCTGTAGTAGTAGAATATGTTTCTGGCTTCATGGTGTTGTTCTTGTGAGAAAAGCCTTGAAATCCTTTTGCATGGGTTACATGGGGTCACCTGTTTACCAAAGCTTACCCAAGACTTTCTGATTTTCTCTTTAAGTAATCATGAGGCTTTATCTTTTAAATCTCCTCATGATGCGTGTGAAACACTTTTCTAGTTCCGGAGTGCATACCTCCGCCAAAAGCTCCACAATCCACCTTTTGAAACCACATATAAATTCACTAGATCCAGATATTCATTTGGATCCGCACCAAATTCCACACTTTCAGGGGCTAAACGAATGAAAACCTGGACAGAGAATGAGTATCAGCAAGAATGATTGTAATTAATCTGTCATTGCATCTGTGTGTTTATGTGCTTCTATGACTCAAAGGTTAACATGATGACAAGTGTTTTTCGTGAGTTCTGTTTATTGGTTGGACATATTTGGGCCTTTTGGAAATAGAGTGGGTGGGTGAGGGTAGTTCAGGGACAGACGGGACCCAAGGAGAAGAGAAGAGAGGAGCGAGAGAAGGAGGCCTCACTGTCGAGGCAATTCTCTTGTGTCCGGTTACAACTGGTGGAGTGTTTCCGGAAAGATCTCCTGACCCGGGAATGCCACGGCGTTCCTGGCAGAGCGGAGACGCTGCTGTCCAGCCATCTACATACTAGCCACACTTAAACACAGCACGTGTTTTGGCACTAAATCACAAAGCTTATGAAGATAGATACGAAAATAACTGGCTTAATCCTGTGTTTAACTTATCATCGCACAATTAGAACAGATAGTGAATGTGACTGTTCACACATTATTGTTGCTAAAAGCAGTTTAAAAAATCTGCTGGAGTTATGTTACTGCTGGAAAGGCCCCAGCTGTAAAACCACACTTTATAAATAGGTTTAATATGTGACAACATGTGATCACTGACCTTGGGTCAGTTATTATTCACCTACTAACAAGTAATGGACGTTTAAGAGATCATTTTCAACTGTGTGTGTGTGTGTGTGTGTGTGTGTGTGTGTGTGTGTGTGTGTGTGTGTGTGTGTGTGTGTGTGTGTGTGTGTGAGAGAGAAGTCACTATCTTGTAGTATGGTTTACATGCAGCAAATTCCTTTTCATAGCTGAACATCATGAAAAAGTGACACATGACATGCAATCATTTTGAATGTCATGTAGTACTTAGTTGGGTGTGACCATTCTTGTCTGATTAACCCTTGATAAGGAAGGTAAAGATACATGAGATGACATATAGAGAAGACGTAGATAATTGATGTAATCTCTGGTATTTATATTGTGAATACAGGGATTACATAAGGCTTATGATTGGTTTATGAGCGTATGACTCCTAACCCAAAGAACAAGTTGTTATGATTTATTACTATTATCATAATTATTATCATTGTTGCTATTCTATTCAGTCTGTTATGACACTGGTGGTGAACTGTTTCCATTAATCAGCCCTAAACGTCTGGAATGCAGAATGCCAAATGCTTTGAATTAGCAGCATAGTTTGTGTGCTTCCGATGTGGAGACAATGGGGAAGTCACTTCGCATGGTAGAAGTTATTTTATAAGCAGTAAAAGTGGGAAAGCCTGGGACTGGTTGAAGAAATGGTACTGGAGAGGGTTTTATGAATGATGTGGAAACATCATGATTTATAGCGATGGAGCTGCGGGGTCTGCACAGAGTTCTGCTTTTCCTACCGAACCCAAACACTGGCACTAATAGTTGGTAACATAACCAAAAGTTATGAGCCCAAAAATTGAGTCTGACAACCTTGAATGTACTGCGCAAGTATCAAATGCAGATGCTCTGGTTTGTGCGAAACCCTCAATTTCTCAGTGCTTTACAAATTTGCTCTGCGTTGTTTTAATTTTCTCTCTTGCTGCATGGAGTCTTTCCGCTGCTTTCTCTGCTGTATGAATTAGGTGATGGATTGCAAGTTGGTGACGCGATGCAGAGGCCCCTCAGACCAGATGTAGTTGGGATGAAGTAACTCATGCTGCTTCCCTGCCACCTGCACCACAACTGAACCACCACTGATTGCTGCTCTGCTGAGGTTCTCCGGCCTCTGATTTCCTCTGTATTTTCAAGTCTGACAATGAGGAAGTTGTGCAGTTGAGTTAAAACATCATTTTTGCATAAGCAGGCCAGCAAATGTATGCAAAATATACACACAACCTCATGCCAATAAATACAGACAAGTCCAAACACACTATTTAACAAGGCGATGTGTGTGAACGTGTGTGTGTTTGACCTCTTGAAGCAGTGAGCCGAGGTCAGCACCCAGCAGGAGTCGATGAGCGTGGCTCCACACACCAACCTCCCATCTCCTCGAGAGCCTCGCAAACGAATCGCAGCCTGCCATGGCCAGCCACCCCTACCACACACACACAGACACACGCAATTTAAAAAGAGCACAAAAAACGTAAACACCAAACCCACACATCCTAACAAAAGCAAAAGGCTCCTACTCAGACTCTGCAACAGGCGTATTTTATCCAGATATGATTCATGAGATATTTTGGAGGACATTAAAGTTCTGTGTATCTAGCTGAGTTTGTTTATGGGCTTGTTGAAAGAAATGTAAACCTAGAGGAACCCATCTACACACACACACACACACACACACACACACACGAGAAGAGAAGGCAAGAAATATTTGCGTGCATGTACAGACAAATATTTCTTCACTTGTAGCTTCAGATCAGCTGTTTTCCATCTGAAACTTGTGGAGTTGAAAATGCGTCCAATATTCTTTACTGTGTGTGTCTCTGGCAGCCTTTCTCTCTGTGCTGTTATAATCCCTCCTGTCCCCTCTGGCGTACCTCAGAGAGTTTTCTCCTCCTATGATCCGGCGCTGGCGAGTGTGTACGAGCCGCAGACCGCAAATTGAGTTGACAGGATCTGACAGAGACACAAGGGAAACCATTGGGTGTGTATATGAGAGCGTGTGTGTGTGGGAGGGTGATGATCGCTAAACCATACACTTGGACTAGCAGACTGCTTTTATTAAATATTTAGACTGATTGAAAACGTAATAAATTCTACTACTGCATGTGAGCCTAGACTAAAGAAAGCTAAATATATAACAGATCGTGTGCGCACTGGTTTTACTTTTCACTGCATGTGCACATGAGAAATTCGTAGTAATAGCATATGTGCTGGTAACAGATAGGGTTGTATGAGTCTGTCCTGATGTGTGACAGACGGAGTGAAGCAATAACATAGCTCTTAACATTTTACCATCTGGATACACACACACACACTGAAGTTGCCCCTGCTTCCCTCTCAAAGTTACCTCTTGACTTTTCCTTTTGTAATTAGTTTCTCATTAATTTCTCAGTGTATATGACATATTGGAACTGTTTGCTAAACACATTACAGTTTGCTCACCCATTGTGTCTTTTTTTTTCAGAGCAACATAAACACATGGGATAAACTCCTGACTAACTGACCGACCTTTGACCTCTTTGTTGCCGGCCTGTGATTCACCGTAGTCACAGATGACCCCAGCGTCCTCACTGTGGCGACAGTTGTGAGTGCCGGGCGCCTGTTTGATGCAGTCTGCTAACGAGCGCTCCTCGCCGCCGCACTTCACATTGTCAACGTGGATGGGCCCCGTCCCTTCGCCGAAGTACGCCATGACACGGGCCTTTGCCATGCCGCTGGAGGACAGACAGACACAGGACAGATGCACACGTTATTACCACTGTCCTTCAAGAGTTCTAAAACTGTTATGTTCATATTGCAGCTGGAAATAAAACAAACTGAGGAAAAGTAAGCGAGTTAGCATGTTATTCAATGTACATGTAATGTAAGTGATTCACAATAAAAGCATTGGTTATCAGTTAGGCAGCATAGTAACTAGAACAGGAGGGTTAGGGTTAGCAAGAGCAACATATAGTTTAAACACAGAATTTTAAAATATACTAGAAATCTTTGGAGAAAAGCCAACATTAGAGCAATGGTGTCTGTGTTTGTTAGAAGCTTTTGAATGTGACTCATGAGGTTAATAGTTTATTATCATTTTTTTGTAAGCACATTATGACACATAACCAAAAGAACAACATGTTTAACTAGGTGTTATAATTGATGCTGACTTCAGGCTACAATTATATACCATGTAATCTGAAATTCCATGAGACTTAGTATAGTCAGAGTACAATTGATCATTTCAGTCTGTTATTACACTGGTAGTCGACAGCACTATTTATTTACTCATTTTGTTGAGTTGCAACATGTTGAACTACTCTGTGTGTGTGTGTGAGATTATGCAGGTAGTACTCATGTTGTGGGGGAATCACAGTCACAATATGTGGCTATAAGTCCCCACAGCCTAAATCATTCCATTTTAGCATGAAGACAAGTTTTAATGTTTAATTGTAGTTTAGGGTAAAGGTTAAAAGTCTCAGAAATCTGAAGTCATGTCGTGTGTGTGTGTGTGTGTGTGTGTGTGTGTGTGTGTGTGTGTGTGTGTGTGTGTGTGTGTGTTTGGTCATAAAGATATAGGCAGTGATCATATATGAGTGCCGATGTTATGTTTTGACATTCTCAGGCTGTGAGGCAAACCAGGTCAAACCCCCTGTTACAATCTGATAGCAACAGTATTCATATCACTATCTCACCCCTGACTTTCATTAGCAAACAGCTAACACACACATGTCGGCTGTGGTCGTGTCTGTGTGCCTCTGTATGTTGTAAGTGTGATTTTAATTAAGAACTGAGAGCGAGGATCTCATGTTGCGTCCCCGAGGTTTGGTGGGTGACGGGTCTCTTTCCACTACTCATCCACAGGGAAGCTCATGTCTCTTATTGAGACATCTTGTGTTGTATCCGTGTCTCCCTGTGCAGTGCAAAGCATGCACACACACCTCCAGGCTGTGTGGTTCTGTGGCAATACAGTTATTGTACATCAGAGCAAAAATGCAACACAATCTTCTCCGGTTACGAACAGCTTAAGTCAGATATCAAAGTTAAACATGTTCCTTTAAGCTATGAATAATGTTTTAAGCATTGTTGTTGGTGAATCAGATTCAAAAATTGTGAGGGGGGACAGGAAAAAAGGAAGCCAAGATTTAGAACGTTGAATGTAGAGCAATGTGGTGCCTGTTGGGCAAACTTCCAAGTTAAGTTTACTGTAACACAGAGACACAAGTGTGCCAACATTACAGGCTCATGGTGCAGTGATGCTGACATAACTTAAATCTCAGGTGATGGAGTCATAAAAAAGTGATAACTTTAACTGAAGCACCTAGAAGATGTATGAAACAATCGTACGGTTCTTCAATATTCAGAAAACATTTGTTACGGCTGTTTTTGTCCACCAGCTTTACATTGTTTACCTGTTGTGTTTTTGTGTTGTTTTTCTATGCTGTGCTGTGTGGTGTGTATTTGTGAGATAGTCCATTTTCACGTGGGTCCTTTTTGTGTGTGTGTGTGTGTGGTTCAGGCTTTACTCAGGCTGTAGGGACTTAAATCTGTTTACACAGTCATATTATGGGATCTTGTGTCCATTGTGGGAACCAAAAGCTAATCACCATAACGTAAATCATTAAATTGTAAGGTAAAGACATGTTAAGGTTAAGGTGTAGTGACTATGGTTAAGGTTAGTAAACCTCTAAAAATCAATTTAAGTCAATGTGTGTGTGTGTGTGTGTGTGTGTGTGTGTGTGTGTGTGTGTGTGTGTGTGTGTGTGTGTGTGTGTGTGTGAGAGTGCATATACACTGTATGTATGTATATATATATATATATATATATATATATTTCTTCCCATCACCAGAGCAACCTCCAACCCTTGGAGACCTACTGTGAATGTAATGACCTTTCACCACACCCTGAGCGAGACACAACGATGACCCTAACACAGCTTTTTCCACGCCTCCATCACGCTTCCCTTCTCTCTGTCTCTCTCACGCTTATGCTCTCCAGATGTGGCTTTCATCTGCACACAGATGTGTCACAGAAAATTGGGCGAGTACGGGATGAGTTTCCCTTGCTGAGGAGTGATGAGAAGGGGAATGTAGACAGTTTGTTACGGTACGGTTTTCCCCCGCCGGGACAGCAAACGGGACAGCGTCTCAGAGGAAATGATAATTGGACAGAGAGAGAATGAGATGAGGTAGATTTGTTTCACCACGACATGTCTGTCACTGTGAATGTTGCTTTGACACAATCGGCCTGCCCTTTAACTGGATGTTTATGTTGGCACTGCAGGAAAGGCACAGCTAAAACCCTTAATAGAAAAATATTTGGCTGCACACCAAGACGCGCTCAAAAACTTAAGTGGATGGTTGTTCAAGATTAATTAATCAAACATTGCTATTTTAAAAGATTCGAGGCAAACCGGAGCTTTTCCACCGTATATTAGCCTGAAACCATAGACGTGTGCAATGGTGTGTAAAGTGGAAACAGAGAAGGACTGTGAAGATGGAAGGATGAAAAACAGACGCAGTAAAGGGGGGGGGGGGGGGGGGGGGGGTGTAAGACAGATGCCAAGTCTGAGAAATGGTGATTGATCTTGTGAATAGAGTTTGAAGTCTGGATCCACTTAAAAGTGAATGTATTGTATAGAGTGATCACATTGAACTGTCACAGGCCTCTGGCATTTCACCTCTATTTCAACATCCTGACGTGTTGAAGAAGGATATGAGAAAGGAAGGATGTGTAGCAGACTGCAACCTGAATATCAGCAGCCTTCCATGACAGTGAACTGAGTATAGGTTATGACTGTTGGTGGGACAAAATCAAGTCATTTCAATCTTCTAAAGCCCGGCTCAGACCACAGGAATTTCAAGCCGATTTAACCTCAATTGGGTTCCCCCTGAGAATCCCAGGAGAAATGTAGTCTGGAACCTCGTCTGGACCGATGTTCAGCTTATCTGTTAGTGTGAGGGGTTACAGAGCTATTCTTAGAGACTGGCAGCAGAAGCATAGCCCTGATAATTATCAAACATGTTTGATATTTAGGATTTAAATTGGGGATGATTACGTCAGTAGTATGTAGTCGAGCTTATGAAAGGACGATTACAAAACACCGTGCAGTGCAAAGCTGAGTTGAGCTGAGTGAGGAAAGGCTTTCCAAAAACGAGCGGCCTGTACAACGTGTCGTCTAAGACCGATCACAACTGTGCAGACAAAGAGAAGAGCTGGGGAGAAGTCCCTATTGGACATAGCGGCCTCTAAAAGGTCAATAACAATCTGCGATATGAAGTTGGATGGCTACAGGCCAACGGAAAAAGAAAGTGGAACTATGTTTAAGCCAAATTAATGTATTGTCTCAGTGTTTTGTCTGTTACAAGATCAACTAAATACAACATTAGTTGGTAGACGGTGTCTTATCGAGTATTTTGATCTATGTGGTTTCTTATTAGAGTATCATTTGGTAAAACAGCGTAAAAATATTGTATTTCAGGTCAACAATGGCAGATTGTGGTTTTGAATTACAGCAGAATGAAAGTGTTTAATTTCCTGCTTTGTGTAATTTGATATAAAGTAAACTTATTACATATCATTATTAGTATTATTAGTAGTACAACCTGTTTAATTGACGGCATATTATTTCAAGTTTGGAAACTGGAAAATACAGTCGCTGATTTCTCTGATAGAGCAAGTTGTTGCACTACGTCAGTCTCTGTCGTGTTCGTTTTATTTGCATCATCTTCCTCGTGAGATCAGGACAAAGAGGTGACGTGAGACCGTGCGTCAATCTCTCTGGACCCATGATCTTAATAATATCCTGTAGTGTGTGATGTGCCTTCATTTTCAAATCCTGTAGTGTGTGCATGTTTGAGATCAGAGTGGAGAATATCTGCCAAGATTCTCCTCTAATGCGCGACTTTTCTGTTGTTAGCTTTAGTCCTCTAAATATTTGCAGCGCTACAATGCATCTATCATCCGGACAACATACTGCAGACAACTTTGAAGATCTCATCTTTCATCAGGTGCATTTCTGTTCATGTCACCCAGGAGTGTGTCTGTCAAAGAGGCCACTCCCACACAAATGCAAACGCCTACATACCTGTAGCCCAACTGTCGGCACACGACCTCGGCATCACGATCAGTCCATCCATCGTCACACACAGTCCCCCATTGACCAGACAGGTAGAGCTCCACCCGGCCTTCTCTCGGGCTCTCTCCTCCCACAAGCCTGACCGGGACATCTGAGGAACACACACACACACATAAAGTAGATAGCAGTTACCAGACGTCTATGACTCTCGCAGCCCAAGGCACTTTACACATTCTCAAACAAACCTTATCCTCCAGGCCAACCTGTCTAATGAATATGCACTCATATTTGCGACATATGAAGTGTCTTTAACGCCCTGTCTGTTTTCATGCATGTAACCCATTGTATGTCCTTGAAGGGAAATTGTGAGGCTCCTGTCACTATAAAATATCGTTGTTTTTTCACTGGCCCAGCTTTTAACAAACTCCTGTTCTTGGTCTTTCTCTCTCACTCTCTAATGGCGTTCAGCTCCCACTGTTGATCAAATCAGTCTGAGCTTTAGGTTTAAACAATCCATCATCATTTGATGCCCAGGCATGTAAACACACACACACACACACACACACACACACACACACACACACACACACACACACACACACACACGCACACACACACACTAATCTAGTTTAATAGATCCTAATGTCTTTTCCATGTGTGAACAGTCTCTGGATCAGTTTACACCCTTGCCAAGTACCAGGTCAATCAGTATTTATTTGCCTTTGAATCAGCTTTCTTCAGCAGCTAAAAACACAGAAAGGTCTTGAGAGTTACAACATTTATTTGACGTTACATTTTTTTGCCTCTGCCTAGGTGTTTGTTAGTTTTTTTGTTTGTTTGTTCGCAAGATTACACAACAACTGAACAGATTTCCATAAAACTTGGTGGAAGGATGGGACATGTACCAAGAAAGAACAGATGAAATTGATCCGGATCAGGGGATGGATCCAGGTCTATTTTTTTTTTTTTTTAACCTTCTTCAACATGTGAGAGAGGCCATTTTTCAACATTTTTTTTTCTCTGAGAATAATTGATGGATCGTGATGAAAAAAGGGCACTGATATTGATGAGTATGTTTAATTTGGTGCAGATCCAAATAAACATCTGGATCTAGCATTATAATTGTGGTTTCATAAGGGGACTGTTGGTGGAGGTATGTGCTCGACTGAGTGGCCTTCCAGTTATTCTCTGGTAACTCGTTATTGCTGTTTGTAGGAGCAACATTTCACCAATATTTTGAAAGCAGGATTCCTCAACCATTTTCTTTGGTGACATAAGAATTGTCAGAGGGGACAATTAAGGTAAGTGGACTTAGTTGTGAGTATTTACTTCTTTGTCCCCTCACTTACAAACACACACACACACACACACACACACACACACACACACACACACATACTGCTCGAACACAAGCCTAATGTAATGTTCTCTGCAAACACAATGAAACAGAGAGAGAAAGATAGTTCAAAGCATAGCCATGGCTTATCTGCTTTTTCTCATTTTCCAAAAACAACACAAGGGGGGATTTACATACCCACAACCCTCAAACACAAATACACACATGCAAAAATGCTTCGTTGTAATGACATCATTCTTTGGTGGGTGTTTGTGGGGCGAGTGTGTGTCCCTGCGTCTTTTGCCAAACAATGTAATCTACCTAAACCAAACAAATGAAACAGCTATTTCAATCTGAAGTCTGTGCTCAAAACAGTCACATATATTCAACTTACATTACTCAGGAAATGAGAAGCCTAAATTAGAGCAGTCGGCGAGAAATGAGCACACTTGTGCAGTAAGTGAAATCTAAGCTGAACTGGTACCGTCCAGCTCTGTCCTTACACATCTTTATTAGCGTCTGGAGGCTGTTAGACATAAGCTTGATTAATGGCGCTAGCATTTAACACTTCCTGTCTATTTCAGCAAGCAGTCACACCACTGACCCCCAGTCTCGTCCTATAAAAGTGCAGTTTTAAAGTAACACCAGTAATGTGTTATGTGATGGTGTGCCAACAGGTCAGCCCACTGGTGTGTGGTATTCATGAGCAGTGACGAAGGGCCATATAGTCATGATGTCCCCGTTATTAAGGCAGAAGAATCTAAACGACAGCTGTGCCTGTTGGAGTTAGCGTGACTTTCCTTATCCTCCTTTATCGGCCTCTTGGAGAAGGCTTTTCCAAGATGTAATTAAAAGAGATTTCGGATCAGCTCATATTACCATTAACTGGTTTTATGACGTGAAGGGACTTCATCGTGCGATTACTTGTTCCTCACATGCCTTTGTGCTCCAAATACAAGGTTGGGCTTCTTCTCAGTCACTGACATTTAATTCAAATAATGTAACTACTACTGATAATAATATTATAATTGTTATTACTACTATAAATTGAATATATTCATATATACCATTGATATAAAATTCTAATCACGTTCTTTACAAAAAGAAAATGTTACATATTGCAGACTGCCTATTAGCCTAAACACAGGTATAATAACAATAACTTTATTAATAATAACTATAACTATATAATAAATAATCATATAATCATTATTATTATTAGTAGTAGTAGTATATAAATGTATAATTATGATTATTATAAATTGCATATATACATCTATAGCATTGATATCAAATAATAATAATAATAATAAATAACAATAATAATAATAGAAAGGACCATCGGAAATGTAAGGTAGAGCAAAATATGAATAATTACAGCATTAGTAGGTTTTATATTAAGTGTTATTAAGAGAGATTTTGCACAAGATGCAGAATAGGTTTGCCTGATTTAATCCAGCCAGTCATTTCACAGTGGAGGGGCCCAGATGGTGAACCCCCATAGTTTCTACTCTTCAACTTCAGGTCTAAGAGGAAGGGGATGCCAGGTGGACCTCTGCTAATGTGGCTTTAAAAGGTCATTAGTGGTCTGAAACTGGTCCCATATGTGCTATAGAAGTGATTAAAAATCGACATCATAGTCTGCTCTGCCCTCTGACGTGTGGTGTAACCGGTGTTAAGATGTGTAAGTTGTGGGTTTTATGCAGAATCCTGCTGGATCCTGAGAGAAGCTGGTTATTCTAAAATAATCGAATCCCTCAAACAGGAATAAAGAGCATTTTAGTAATCATGTCGAGCATTGCTGATTCCACTTGTTCATCAAGACTGTCGAAAGAGACACCATGAGCAAGTAGTTGGTGCTTTAAAGATTAATATCAAAAGCCTTTTACTGAGACAAGCAAAAGAGCAGAGTGCCAAAAGATATTAAGAACATTGATATTGTGGTTTAAGATAAGATAAAATAAGACTATTAATCCTGAAGGAAATTCTTGTGCCATCTTGCTCCAAGATAACAGTAGAGAACAATATATAGAAGAATAGAATACAGTGGAAAGAAAATAGTCTATAATTTAAGTGACGATAAAAAATTAAAGTAGAACTGTATTGTAAATTAAATAAAATGTGTAAAAGTGTATACCGAGTAATGAAAAAACAATTCCTATTATTAGATATCAATAGAATTAAGAATAACATAAGCAAAGTTATATGAGACAGAGAAACTAATACCTACCTAAAGTGGCAGTAAGTAGAGATGAAATAATAAAGGAGTAAATAATATGGGATATTGCATATGATATTGAAATTGAAATATTGCACATTGTTAAAATATATTGAAATAAAGTATTGCACATGATATTGAAATCAATTGAAATATTCCACATGATACTGAACGTGGTGATATTGATATTGAATATGTGCCATGACTGACTCTAACTGCAAAACACCTATACTCTTTACTAATATAGTAGATGCTTGTGCCACAACTAATTTCCCTAAACTTTGGCCAGAGAGATTTAGTGCAGATGGTCCACACATGTATGTTAACTTGTAAACCTCCCTCCTTTCATATCCGAACACACCCACATGGACATCACATTGACAAACAAACTAGCACTATGGTAATCACTTTGTCTTTCAAATTCCCAGAGCAGTGACCATCTACACTTTAACATGTATCTAATCACATAGAGAACCAGTCTGCCTGGATCCCATGTTATCTTTAACCTTTTAAGTGCATCTTACAGTAAGATAAGATTCTGTCTTACTCGTAGGAAGACTCTCTCCATTGCGCTCAGGGCTGCAGGCGATATTAACATCTTCATGGTGTGTGCAGTCATGACGGAGCCACTCCCTCTTGTTGCACAGCAACAGACTGGGTTCTTTCCCTGTGCAGCTCACATCATCCAAAAGAATTGGACCTGACCCAACCCCAAAGCGTGGGACCGGGGTGATGTCCAGTCCTTCAGAGGGCAGCGTCTCGCCTAACCTGCAAGGGGACAAGGCACACCCACACATTCACACACAAATGCTAAGAAATGTGTCCCGAATATGCGCTGGTCTGGTGCTTTGTGTTACCTGTAACCAAGTTGTCGACAGACTACTTGTGTGTTTGAGTCTGTCCAGCCGTCATCACACACTGTCCCCCACTGTCCACCGTAGAAGACTTCTAAACGTCCCTCGTGGCTCCCTGTACCCCCGACCAGCCTAACGCTACCATCTGGAGATCAAGATAGACAGACAGACAGATATTATCTTATTCTAAAACAAGTTTTCCCACAAGAAGGTTTTTTTCACCCCTATCCATTCCTTCAATGGTTGGTTTGTTTCCCACAAAAGCTACGAAATCTTGGCAGAAGGATGGGACATGGATGAAGAAAGAACACAGATGCAAGAGGTTCTTTTCATTTCATTTCTTCAACATTGAGCAATAGAATGTTCTCCTCGATTTTCTAGGGAATAATGCATGGATCTTGCTAAACATTTGGTGCAGCTTGATTGAATTTAAGGAGACTGTTCGGCCTTGGCTACTCAGTGACATTCTAGTTTTAACTGATTTGCAATAAGTCTGGAAAAAACATTACTAATTCTCTAATTCCTTGTGGCAATCATAATAAAAAAAAACTCCAGGGGGATTTCTGTAGCAAGGGTTCAGTACTTAAGACTGCCTTTACACAGTCAGTCCCCTTGACTCCTGTGTGTGCTGAAGTTACACAGAACCTGTCCCATGTTGTGAGCTCAGGCTGAGCAATGTTTTAGCCCCATATTTCCAGGCTTGGTCACTTCGGTACGATGTGATATTCTAAAAGCTGCCCTCCAGCGCCTCAATGGCTCCAGGATTAAGCGATTGTTGGGGAAGGTGCTGTTTTCATCCTTCTTTTTTTTATCTCTTGAAAGCACTTTTCCATACCCCTCTCAAAGCAGACATTTTGACTTGTAGGAGAAACGGTCACATACTACATACGTACATTTGTAACATATTCCTTTTGGGCGTTCCAGTGAGCCAACAACATGCAAAAAGTGGCAATTCCAGCACCAGATAACATAAATGTAACCATTATTATTATATCAGCTAAGCCTGTGTTTGTGGAGGGGCCTTCCATATCGCTGTATGTAAAATATGTTTGCATGACTTTGTGAATATGCATTGTTAATGCTGAGACGTGTTGGCCTACCTAGAAGAGGGTTGCAGGATACTCCTGCATCCTCAGCGTGCAGACAGTTGTGTTCCCCCCAAGCGCTTTTTGGACACTGCTCCAGCGAGAGCTCATTGCCTGTGCAACGCACCTCGTCCAGCCACACACGGCCCGAACCCTTCCCAAAATGTGCCTGGCCCCATGCCCTCGCTGCACCGCTGCAAAGACAGAGAGGAGACGAAGGCTTCGTTTTCCTGTTATGAAACAGATGACTATCTCCTGGTTACAGAATGCAGTGTGAATTTGTTTTATTTTTAAACTGAATGCACTAAACTAACAGTCAGATCGACCATTGCGAAATTGCTCACATTAACCATCTGTGCTTATGCAAACATTGCAACACCAACACCACGTTGGCACACAACAAAAATGCCTGCATGAACACTTGCAGAGTGCAGTGCTGCTTAATATTCATATCTCTGTGGTGCTAGAATCAGAGCAGGAACAATAAGCCTGATTCACTATGTGACCTCCAGATGTTCTTTACTGCTCGCTCCTCTCTCTGTGTGTCTCAATGGAAAGAATACTTGTCATACTTTTGGAGACGGAGAGAAAAGAGAGACAGACAGCTAAACACCCACAATGATGCATCTCAGCGTCCTACTCTGTCGTTCTCTCACGCTTTTTCCTCA
Source organism: Verasper variegatus (assembly GCA_026259375.1). Lineage (NCBI taxonomy): Eukaryota > Metazoa > Chordata > Actinopteri > Pleuronectiformes > Pleuronectidae > Verasper > Verasper variegatus. The sequence goes on along the minus strand of CM048044.1, from coordinate 9,959,477 downwards.
CTTGCTCATACTCACAAATACATTTCCGTTTATGCTGATTATTGGTTGGACTTATTATGGACATAATCATTCATATCCGGGTATACATGCGGGTTCCCCTTCACCTCAGTCCCAGCTGCCGACACACCACCTCAGCATCACTGTCGTCCCATTGGTCGTCACATATGGAGCCCCACTGCCCTGCGTGGAAGACCTCAACCGTGCCCTCCGACCCTGATCGACCTCCCAGCAACCTTATAGGGAGCGTCACCTCTGGTGAAACACAAACCAGTAATAATACATACATGTACTAGTTATCTAATTAAAGAATCTATGCAGGTTTTTAAAAAATGCTTTTAAAATAAAAGACTGGTACGGGTTGTAGAATTGCACGGTTTAAACAGTCATTCGATTTCAGTAGATTCATGCAAATATTTATCCACCCGTCACAGACAGTATTTCTCAAATAGGTGGCCCTATACCTTGCTGTTGGGTGCAGGTAACCGCTGCAGCCATAGAGCACTCTCCTCCATTCCAGGTGGTCTTAGGACACTGAAGCAGGTCTGGCTCCGCCCCCTCACAATGGACCGCCCTCCAGTGGAGTTTGGCCATGTTCGGACGAAACAGGGCAACTGCACGTCCACGACCTGAGATCCTGCCACGGTATCATTAAGCAAACAAGTTACTTTTATTCATTTGAAATATTTTCTTGACATCTAACAGCAAGACCAGACTCATCTGATAAGAGCTGGCAAGATCCTAAAAAGCAATTCTTAATTACTGTTGCTCTGCACTTTTCATGTCATCAAAGGTAAATCCTGCAAGCGAGCTGGAGCAGCTCGTCTCAGAGCAAAGATATTGGCCTGGTCACAGTAACCTTGAGGCATCTGTGTGTTCATGATCTGCCATTCCAGGGTCAATATGGTCAGCGGTTTCACACGCAACAGCTTCCAATAACCGGCCACGTGAAAGTCATCACCAGCGATTCCAGCTGACATATGGCTGATATTTGCCCTCTTTCCTTCCCACTGTGGCGTTTCATTGACTCCTGTGTGAATATGCACAAACAGGCGTGCGTGCATGTCAGTGTGCGTGCCAGCACTGGTGCTTGTGTCAACATGTGTAAGTGCACAGACGGCCTCTGTTCTCCAGGGAAATCGCAACGCTCTCTCAAACGCACACCCCAGCTCATACACACTTTGAGACGCAGCAGATCATTGGCTGCTGTGGCACGACAGAATCTCATGACCACAGTGTGTGTGTGTGTGTGTGTGTGTGTGTGTGTGTGTGTGTGTGTGTGTGTTGGTGAGAGAGAGAGAGACAGAGAGAGGGGCAGAGAGGAAGAGAGAGCTGGTAACAAGGTAAATAGCTGAGCACCAAAGATATTTAAATACCTCTGGGGAATGGGGGGTTGGAATGCAAGGGTCACTCAAGGAAACTACAAAGACAGTGAAGACAAGGGAATGAATGAATGAATGTGTGCGTCAGTTGCGTTGTGAAAGTTCCTCACATTCCCTGACAAATTTGTATTTGTCAGGGAATTCTCGCCATCTGTCTGAGGCAGCTTCAGGTTGACAATCTATACACTGGATGTGGATCGTACTTGCACCTGTGTCTGAATGCATGTGTTATAGAGAGCGGCAACTTGTGTATGTTGTGGCACATGTGTGTGCGTGTGTGTCCATGTGTGCTCTCTCACCCCCTGCCCAGCTGTCTGCAGACGACTGCAGCGTCTTTGTCCCCCCAGTCATCGCTGCAGACCGACCCCCACACTCCCCCCAGATAGACTTCCACCCTGCCATCGAGCTTGGTGCGGCCTCCTTGTAGACGCGCAGAGCCTACAGGATGGAGAAAGGGTTGGGGGGGGGGGGGGGGTAATTAACACAAGTGATACACAGCGATTCTATCACTGATTCGAATACTTTGATTACCTCCACCAAAGAGGTTATGTTTTGACCCCTATCCTTTTGTTTGTTGATTTGTTTGTTTGTTGCTTCAATTGTAAGCAGGAATGCAGAAACAAAACCGGACGGATTACCACAGAACTTGGTGGAGGGATGTGCTAAGGGTCGGGTTGAACCCATGACATTTTTTCGTGCTGATCCAGATCAGAGGGCAGATCCAGAATTCCTGTTTTCACTTTCTTTAACATAGTGAGATAAGACGTTTTTCAACATTTTCACTTTCTTCCCAGAGAATAATTCATGGATCTTGACTGATAAAGACAGGCGCATTCAGGGAACTGATATCTATGTGCTTGTGTAATTTGGTGCTGTTTGATTGAATATAAGGTGACTGTTTCCTTGGTGGAGGTATGTGCTCTACTGAGCCATTCTAGTTTATTTTTCCCAAACCAAAATAATTAGGCTGACGTTTTTATATGAAAGATGTGATTACAGACACTTGGTGACCTGTGTATGCTTGTGTTTGATTATTGCCGGGATAATCTGATGGATTTCTGTGTATGTCAATATCAATTTTATTTACACAGTATACATTTAAAACAACCTGGTGGACCAAAGTGCTTCACAAAGTAAAAGGTACAAGAAGAAGACAGCAACATGCACTACATCAAAATAAAATAATAGTAAAGGAAAGAAGGCCAAAGAGAGGAGAGACGGGGCAGATCTAATATGGAGTGAAAAGCTGTTCCACAAGTTTGGGGCGGCTACTGTAAAGGCTCGATCGCCTCTGGTTATGAACCTAGTTTATGCTGTGTATCTTTTAGAAGGGCAACAGAGACAGTCAGGTTGCATGCCCATGCACTGACACACACACACACACAGTGTGGCTACCTGTCTCACGTTGTCATAACTGGACTTGCTTCATAGAGATATTCCTTTTTTATCTTTTCTACAAAGAAAGATGCAGAATCTGGACACCACCTCTTAAATGCATGTCTTGTTTTATTAATATCTTACATATGTGGATCAATAAATGTTGATTCAACGTATCTGCTTCCCATGACGTGCCAACACACAGTCAAGACTATAAATACTGTCCCAGTTACTCTCTTGTGCCAGATAAAAATCCCACACTCTGCTCCTTTCACCTCTCCCTCTACCCTGTACCTCTTTCCATCAGGGATGTGGGTCCCACTTTGACTCCATGACACATTTGACACTTACAGATGATGTTGCACAAAAAATATTTGAATATCAAAGTATAGATTTGAATAAGCCTGTACACCCTGGTGATCACTTCATTGTAATGATACCACATGCAGTCTAGTTGATAATATTTTCTGCAGATGTAATGATGATGGCTCCTTGTAGAACCCAACATTGCATGTGTGGTACACGGGCCTGGGTGTTTACCTTGTTTACAGTCGCAGTAACCCCAGTCCACTCTGCCTCTGTGGTTCCTGAAAAAGCACCAGGGTCGGATCCTGCCGTCCGGGTTGCGGCAGTGGTTGTGCTCTCCGATCCCTTTACCCGGGTAGCGCTCCCTGAAGCCGGCCACTTCGGTCCAGTTCATGCACCGACTGCCGGACTCGGTGACGTCTATCGCCCCCCGGTAGAAGCCGTCCTTCCCGCGGCTCCGGACGCAGTCGGTGAAGGGCAGGATGAATGAAGGCACGCTGCTGGAGCCGCAGATCGCAGCCAGGAGCGCGACTCTCACAGCGAGATCCAGAACCGCCAGATTCATGGTGACAGCAGGAGATTCATCCGGTTCTCTCATCCGCTGAGGAGACGCTGACCAGGCAGCGTCATCGCTCCTACAACCGTGGGACGAGGAGTGAGGATAAACCGAGGCGGATCGATGGAAGTCAGCGTGGAGCTTCACCAGACCACAACACACCAACATCACCCCCTCCCCATACGGCACTTCATACCCTTTTATTGTTCAGGGTAAAACAGAGTAAAAGTATATGGTGAATACAGAGGGACCAGAACCCACCATGAGGTTTTACTGTTTGATAAATAGTCAAGTATATGATTCATGGACAGAAATGTTGACAATTAGCCAACATGCTTATTTTACGAGTTGTAATCTAATATGATCCAATCTGATCTAATATAATATAATCTGGTCATATTCCTATATGGATTCATTAAAAATGTTTATTGCTCTTATTATTATGGGTGACCACTTTAACGGAGTCCTGCCTTTTGAGCCACATCAGAGAAGACGAGTTTTATTTTTACTGATGATCTCAATAAGAGTCAGTTTTATTTTTTACTGTTCTTGATAATAGTCAGTTTTATTTTTACTGTTTTTCATAAAGGTCAATTTTATTTTTATCCTGATGGTTTTATTACAGACTTTAATTTTGTTATTATTATTATAAAATATGCAGTGCTTATTATTGTTATTATTTTATTTACAACCCTCCTAGTGTCTACCATAGATGCCGACACTATAGTGGTCTCTGATTGGACGAGGCATGAGAAAACGTCAAACTCTAGCGCCCTTCTTGGTGACACCATCACGCAGCGTCCCTAAAAACACAATCCCCTTTGTTTTTGAAGACGGCGTACACCGAAACTCCCCCAGGTGGGCGGTGTCGCTGCTCGATAAACCGCTCCATCTGACGGACGACCCGCTCCAATCGGGCTGCTAAATGGTCACATATGTACAAATCATACATGTAACAGGTCACATATCATACATGTAACAGGTCACATATGTACATATCATACATGTAACAGATCACATATATGTACATATACATGTAACAGATCACATATATGTACATATCATACATGTAACAGATCACATATATGTACATATCATACATGTAACAGATCACATATATGTACATATCATACATGTAACAGGTTACATATGTAATAGAACTGACAACAGCCGCTGTCATGTGTCTACAACTCTATTTTAGCAGCTAACTCCATCCACAGCAGGGACGTATATCCATACCGACCGCCCCGGTGTAGTAAACGAGTGGACCCATTGAGTTTTTTTTAGCGGCTGCTGCTAACATAGATGCTACATGTTAGCCGCTCGTTGTTTAGCTAGTCCGTCAGATACATGTGTCGAAGGTTATTCTAATAACTTACGACCAGGGGTTTGAACTAATCAAAGATTTCCAAGGGGGCGAAATGAATAGTCGACTGCAGGAGATTCGCCAGCGACAAAAACTTAGGCGGCAGCTTTTAGCTCAACAGGCAAGTACACAGTGGCGATGTTGTTAGCATGTGTGCTAATCTAACAACTCAAGCAAGAGTTAGCGTTGAGTGGGAAACGCATTTTCCGACCCAGTGGTTAAAAGGACAGAGAAGTTGGTCGAGGATGGAGACAGCTGAGCTGATGGAGCTCATTCGAACATGTTCAGCCTCGTACACGCAAATCACCTCAGTGTAAATGCAAATGAATGAGTTGCACATGCTGACGCTGTTTGAGCCCATTTGATACCGAATAGGACGCTTGTAAATACAGCGGTGATACGTTTAAGTGTAATCAAAGGATGTGCATCAAAGAAAATACTCGCAATGAAACGCATTTGCTGTGTTGGTGTAAGGTTGAATAAATAGTCAGGACTGGCTAATGTTTCAGATAAGTGAAGAGCGAAAGTGCCAGAAGTTGATGGACTAACGACTGTGTGTCCACAGCTGGGAGCCGAGAGTGCAGACAGCATCGGAGCTGTCCTCAACAGTAAAGACGAACTCAAGGAGATAGAGGAGACGAGAGAAACATGCAGGTGAGAGGTTGTTTAGCCCCATAACCAACAGAGGGGGAAGTACTATTAGGTACAACTATTAAAAGCAAACTAGCGACTGATTTTAATATGCGCAGTATGTGCATGACCTCATAAACCCCATTTGTTGATTTTTCTGACTTCCAGTTTTGTCTCATTGTTGCCGGTGCCGACCTCTGAAAGGAAAATCAGATGTTAGAAATGTTATCACGGTGTTTGTATTTGTGCAGGTCTTCATTTGACAGTTCAGCGCTGCCCTCCAAAAGGAAGGCACAGACGGAGGGAGAGGACACAGAGGAAGATGTGGAAGAACAGAAGGTGAGTGTATTCGCCTGCTACTCTTCTGAATCTGCATTGGTTCCAGATGCCTCCGCCCTGTTAAATGTCAGGATAGATAAACCTGATACAAACGGCACTTTTCTAATCTCAGTTTACAAGTGATATACAGAATACAACCAAAATTAGATTGGTAATAACGTCAATATGTAAGGATAAAACCTGATTACAAAACAACACAAGATGATGTTGTGTAAGTCAGTGTGGGGCAGTGTTTTAGACATGACACACACTAAATAAAGCTGCGTTGTCTCAGGCAGGTTTTTCCAGAGCCTCTGGGCACTAAAAGCTAAGATCTTGTTTTCTACCGGACAGTTAACATTCCCCTTGTCTGAGAAACTAAGGCCCTATTCCATTTCACTCCTCCTCCCTGCCCCTCAGCCCTTCCCCTCTGTTTTGTTCATTCGCGGGTAGGCATAGTTTGTCCCCATCCTTGTTGCGATGGAGGGGAAGGGCCAAGTGTTAAAAAAAGGGAGATTTTTCAGACTCGCATTTCAAACCGAGGGCCATGAGAATTTCCCCGAATGCCTTTCGAATCTTCTAATTTCATGTCGCATACCCCCCTCTTTGAAGACACACGATGCACTTGATTGAACCCGCATATAGCACTGATGTTACTGAACTTAACTGCTCCTCTAAGAACAAAGCATCCTTGCAGAGTTGCCTACAGACCACTGCTAGCAGCCTGAATCTGTGTGCTTTTGATTTATATGTGAAATATTGCAGAGCATCCAAGCTTTTTAATATCCATTTCCATAGATGTTATTAGGATATCTTAGGTTTGTCACTTTAGTAACTGCAAACAATAGCATTGATTTATTTAAAATCTCAACAATGTTATTATAATGACATCCCTGGCAGAACTTTTTGTTGTGTCTGTTTACATCGGGGGGCAAAAATCTGTTCTGATCTGATGACGATCAACTTTTTGTGCAGCAGCAACCACAGCCTCCCAGACACTGTTCACAGAGGTGTACTGTTTTAAGAAGGGCCCACAAGTTCTCAATAGGGTTTAGGTCAGGTGAGGAAGGGGGCCATGTCATTATTCTTTCATCTTTATTCATTAAGGCCTTTACTGGCTAGCCACGCAGTGCAGTACTTTGATGCATGCGATGGAGCATTGTCCTGCATAAAAATCATGGTCTTCTTGAAAGATGCAGACTTTTTCCTGTACCACTGCTTGAAGAAAGTGTCTTCTAAAAACTGGCAGTAGGTTTGGGGATTGATTTTGAGTCCATCTTCAATCCGAAAAGGTCCAACTAGCTCATCTTTAATAATTTATACTATACTATACTATATTTATGTATAGTTTATACAGCTTGGAGTTGGAAAATATGCATAAAAATGATGATATGGTCAAAATACTCACTTGCCTAATTGTGCACACAGTGTATAAACATAGCTACCCTGCATTAAATACTAAGCTATTCAAATAATACACAGGTTCATATATTTATGTTTTTATTATTTTGTGTCTGAATGTGTACATTGCTGACTGAAAGATAACGTCTTCTGCCTCCATTTATCCGTTTGCTGCAATATGTTGGATTCATGTTAATGTGTATTTAAAGACATTTAAATTTGTGGGGAAAAAATGTAAAATTGTCTAATCAACAAAATACTTTGCGACCCCCCCTTCAGTACCTCTGCGGACTTGAGAGTATTGAGCTATATGTGTAGGATTTAAGGACATCTAGGGGTGAAGTTGCATATTGCAACCAACTGAAGACCCCTTCCCTCAGCCTGGTAGCCATCATGTAACATTATATAGAACTTGAAAGGCCCTCTTTAGAGACAGTGTTTGGTTTGTCCATTCTGGGATTCATTGTGATTTCATTCATGTTTTAATTTGTTAAATTTTAAATTCTTTTCAATTGCAGTCATTGTGTTCCTCACATGCCGATAAAGGATATCTTTGATTTTGTGTTTGCGTGTATGTTTTAGGAGGAAGTGGAAGTGCAGCAACTGGATGAAGGCAACCCATACGAGGAGGTGTACAAGGACTCGAGTACTTTCCTTAAGGTATATTACTGTCTTTGGTTTTACACACACAATGTGAATTTTCTACTTTACATTGTTTATGTTACCAGTTTTTAGCCAAGACCAATTATCTGTATTAGCCATCTATAATATAGCAATGAGCAATATAGATTGCTTATATGACTATAATGGAACTCATTAGAGCTCATACCTTCGCCAAGGTCCCAAGCAACAGTCCCTTTTTTAAAGTACATCAAGCTGCACCAAATTCACACACTCAGATAAATCATCCCCTCAATTTGCCATATCAAGATCTAGGAATATGTGACGTGTGCAGGATTGTAGATGGAAGAGGAGCCTAATGAATCTCACAGGTAGGTAGTTTACTACAGTACTGAGTTGTTCAGCCTGCTTTCTCAGGACACTGAAAAAGCAGGCTGAAACAGAAACTAAACAGAAGGAGACCCTGTCTGACCTGACTGGCCAGATCATTTAGCTTCCTGATACTTTTCAGAGACCTATTTCCATTTGGGGTGGGAACCTTTTCACCCAGTGGACAAGTTCTAAAAAACGCATCACAATAAGAAATACAACCAAGCCATGGTACAATAATAATAGTAACAATCCAAATTATCATTATTATTATGTCATTTAGTGCTGGGCAATAAACCTACAGATTTAAGATACGTCGATATAACGTTGATAGAACTCATCCCGCTTCATCTTTTAAGTTCACACAAAAACCCCATGCTGATGTGACATCGATATTTAGTCCGAATTTATTCCTCATAAGAGGTTGAAGTATTGAAAGTGCAAAATACATGGATACTAAATATCTAACTTATGTCTCTTTTATGCAAGTATATTTTCTTGAGTACCCTGCCAATCTTGTTAATTTTCATTCATTTGTTTTTTCTCAGGGAACTCAGAGTTTAAACCCTCACAATGACTACTGTCAGCACTTTGTGGACACAGGTCACAGGCCACAAAACTTCATCAGAGATGTCGGTGAGTATTTGCATATGTGTGTTAATTAGCAGTCGACCTTTTGGGGTTTTCAGTTTACTGAGCAGGGAGACCGGTGGCTGATTATAATGCCAATTTTATGTGTTTTTTATGTCTTGCATCTGATAAAATACAACAAATTCATTGTAATATAAAAAATGAGAAACAACATTGGTGAACTTAAATGAACATTTATTAATCACTAATGTATTCACTTGAGCACAGAACAATATTTGAAAATAAAAAGATGTGCGTTATCTTTGTTTGCTGAAGTAGAGCTTTGATCTATACTTTGATTATAATTATTTTAAATGTTCACAAGTAATCAGACACTGAGCTCTGCTGCTGCGTCTGCGGACATGTTTTCTCTATCAGCCTTGTGAGCCCTGCACAGTGTTATCATGATGTCAGTTCTCTTGTAATGTCTTTCTATCACTTGTGTTAATGCACACGTGCAAGCTCATATGTGGTTCTGACCTCTATGTCCTATCTGGTTAAGGCTTGGCTGATCGATTTGAAGAATACCCCAAGCTTCGAGAGTTGATCAGACTCAAGGATGAACTCATCTCCACCACTAACACCCCTCCTATGTATGTAAAATAGTTGTGTGAATGGAAGACCACATATCTTTCAATAAGAAAACACTCACCATGTTATGCTGGTATCCACTGTTTAAAAAACAAAAAACGTATTAAAGTTGTGTGTGTGTGTATCTGTATGTTCAGGTACCTCCAGGCTGACCCAGAGCACTTTGACTTGCAGGACTTACAGTGCAAGTTCGATGTTATTCTGCTTGAACCTCCCTTAGAGGAATACTACAGAGAATCAGGCATCAGCAATACTGAACGTTGCTGGACCTGGGATGATGTACGTATGCATCTTTGAGTGTTAGTAGCATCAAGCAGTTTATGTTGATACAGTATGGGAATAGTTACAGGGCACTGCTATGACTGGCTTGCAGGTAGCAAGCGATAGTTCAAAAATGAAGATTCACTCATTATCTACATATCACTATAACAATGGAGGGGCGTGTGAGCGTTGCGGCAAAATCCAATACAATTTAAGTAAATGGTGACCGATTTTTCTAACGTAAAAAAACCCATTAAATGCCTCCATACTGCTCCTGTGGTGTTATCCAAGTGTCAGTAAGCCCCGACATTCAAATTGGACTCGAAACAACGTCATTTACACCATGTTTTAAGCCTAATGTCCTCTGTAATCTACGCACGAACACGGAGGACATCAGAGGACATTTTGGCTCAAAACATAGTGTAAATGATGTTGGTTAACTCCAAGTAGAGTTCGGTACCCAAACCTTCTTGGCCTCGAGAGAACACAATATTGATCCTCAGTCGGAGAATTCAGATATTTTGAATCATGTTTTGAATATGATAAATAGCAAACTCAACTCTCCTAGCTGGGGTTGCATCCACAACGACCCTGCCAATGTGCAGACCGTAATCAAACCAAGCAGCTTAAGCACTTAGCCCGAGGAAAATGAAGGGATAAGTGAAAGGTACATTCATTCTGTATGGTTTATGCTTTTGGCATCACTTTCACTCCTCTCTCTCCTGCTGTTGTAGATCATGAAACTTGAAATCGAGGAGATATCGGCTCTGCGCTCTTTCGTCTTTCTGTGGTGCGGCTCTGGTGAAGGCTTGGACTTGGGCAGAATGGTAATCTGATCGCTCACATTAAAGTAAAAAAACACAAATTAAGTTACAGGCAAACTCTTAGCTTTGTGTCAATTTGAGTCATATTCTTTACCGGTGTCATTATGTTTCGCAATTTTAAGTATGCGCGTAATTTTTACATCTTGTTGAATAAAACCGCATTCTTTGAGTCCTTCAGAAACTCACCTGTTCAGGGTGCTTTGGAAAAAGCCCTATTTGCATAAGAAAAGCTCTCATACCAACAGTATTATTTTCTTGGTAAATGGTGGTCTGACGTTTGTCCTCTTTGAGCTCCTCAGTAACAATACGTCATAGTCTGGGTGATCAAAAGTATGCAGCCTTTACAGGAGCTTTTTTGTGAATTTACATTATTTATGATTTGCTATTTGATGAAACCCTTGTTTTTGTATAATCCTACTTACAATGAAAACAGCTGAAAAACCAAAGGACAGGCAAAAAGAAAACCTCCTTGGCGGAAGTTATAACCTCAGTCAGTTGAGTGCTTGTTAGCTCTCTCTCACATAATCCTTCATAATACTTATCTTTATTACACCCATTTCAGTGTTTGAGGAAGTGGGGCTTTAGGCGGTGTGAGGATATCTGTTGGATCAAGACTAATAAGAATAAACCAGGAAAGACCAAGGCACTGGACCCAAAAGCAGTGTTCCAGAGGACCAAGGTACAATATTCACACACACAAGCCCACCAGAAATAAGAAATATAAGTTCATAGTATTGTAAATATTATGTTATGTATGTATGTATAAATATACATACATACATATTTTATTTTCCACTATAGGTCTGTGGATGTTGGATATTCAATTGAAAGTTTTCAAGACCCATCTACAAATGAACAAAGACATGTGCAACACATTGCTTCTAGGAACACTGCCTGATGGGAATCAAAGGAACCGTGCGCAGGAGCACTGATGGTGACTTTATCCACGCCAACGTGGACATTGACTTGATCATCACTGAGGAGCCTGAGATGGGAAATGTAGAGAAGCCTGTCGAGATCTTCCACATCATCGAGCACTTCTGTTTGGGCCGCAGGAGGTTGCACCTGTTTGGGCGAGATTCAACCATCAGACCAGGTGAGATGGACACATGCACTCTCCCAAAAGGGGGTTACCTTAGGTGAACACTGTCATTAGTATGTTCAGTTAATGTTTCTGCTGTTGCTAACTCGTCTTGGTGTCTTCTGTCTCTAGGCTGGTTGACAGTGGGGCCCACTTTGACAAACAGTAACTTTAACTCTGAGACCTACGCCTCACATTTCGTCTTGCCCAATTCCAGCCTTTCTGGCTGCACCGAGGAAATAGAGAGACTGCGGCCCAAATCTCCCCCTGCCAAGATGAAGTCAGACCGCGGTGGCGGAGCACCCAGGGGCGGAAGAGGTGGGCCGAATGCAGGAAGAGGGGGAGACAGAGGCCGGGAAAGAAATCGACCAAATTTCCGTGGGGACAGGGGAGGGTTTAGGGGAAGGGGGGGGCCACACAGGGGTTTTCCTCCTCGCTAGAGCATTGAGCTCATGTAAACCAGACTGATGCTCGGAATATCCATCTGCATTAGCTCCAAACTTGTAATGCAGTCGGTTTGGTCACCATGTGACAGCTGAGAACATAGTGAGTGTCTCTTTGAAACTTTTTGGTCTGTTTATATTTTTCATGGCTATGCGTTGCATTGAATGGCTATTCTCTGAATAAACACTCTTCACTCTTTTTGTATTTGTGTATTGCTTTGTATTGTATGTCTTGTGCTTGCATATCTATTTTCCTAAATGTTAAAAGCAAAAAGATGGTGATTTATTATTTGCTAAGCAGTTCTGATTCAAATTTTTAAGAGAAGTCGTTTTTAGAATGCTCGTAAACATTAATCATTTTTGCACTGTCATTTTATATAACCATTGGTTTTATTTCCTTGTCCCTGACTTTTTTTGTTAAAAGCGTTGCAGCCAAATCCAATACAATTGAAGAATCAACCACCATTTTCTTCAAAACGGAAATTATTGATATATAATACATGGAAATGCAATAAACAATGCACATAGATTGAGTTTTGGCGACAGGCTAAGACAAAATTCTAAAACCTCTGCTATTTTTAGAATTGGTTGCTGTGGATTTACCTTTAGACATGTGGGAATTATGCACATCAGCCACAACAGGTCCTGCAGGCTGTATGCCAAACCTAAATGTCAGCACACTACAGCATGAAGATGCACATCTTTCCGTCTGTCTGATAATCAAAGCCCCGTTTGAACAAATGAGTGGATTCAGAAAGTGAAACGATGGAGTGCTTTTACTTTGAAACGGGGTCGGAAAGTGATGTAAATACATTTGTGTCATAAACAGATAAACATTGTGGTTCACAGCAGAATAAACAGAGAAGATGATCTTTCACTTAGAGTTATAATGTTTATCTGATGAATTATGTCACAACAACTGCCTCTCTTTGTGTATATTTATTTCTTGTACATTCAGCCTTTAACACAAATGGCAAAAAATAATAAATATGACCCTCCTAAGTGGGTTTTTTGGAAGATATCAGGGTGGTAGGTCTCGGCTTACGTTTGGAATTAAAACGTGATCTTGGGCTCGAAAAGGTTGGTGACCACTGCTCTCGAGGCTTCTTTGAAGTCAACCCTAAGTTGGAATGCTCAAATGTCCCTGAAGGGGTTTAAACTAAATTAGCATTAACAGAATGATGGTGAGCCTGATTCAGTGTTGGTTTGTTTTACGTCCTTGTACTTTTTGCAGCTTCTTATCAAAGAGCACAACACTGTGTCTCATAAAGAAGAAGTGACTCATTACAAGAATTTGTGGTTTCTGCCTCATCTTGATTGTTTAACATTGACTTCGTATATTGACATTCATATATACCTAATAAATTTACATAATATTTCTATTAAGTTCCCCTTTATTGTGATAGTGCTTCTGCTACTTCTGTATATTCTCTATGTGCGACCCCTATTGTGAATTGTGTGTCTGTCTGACCAAGAAGAGAGATTTGGCTCATTCCTGGCTTTTCTCTTTTGTTCCCTCTTCAGTTGTGTTTTCGAAGTCGTAATAGAATAAAATAAATATAACTCTACCTCTCCAGAACACACTGCTTTGAGACCATAGCGATGCCTGCTTTGAGACAAAAGGGGACAGATGCCACAATGACTGTTAGTTTTGAATTAACGTCAGACCAAACATATTTTAAAAGTATTTATGACAGCACTGGGCAGCTCCTTCTGTGACAGACTGATTCACTCTAAATGTCTCAAGAAGATGTAACACAGGTCATTCTTTCCTGCTGTTGTACAACCAGCACCACTCCCAGTAGACCACATGCACCAAATTCTAAGTCTGCACTACAAATCCTCATATGTAACTTCACTTACATATGCAAAATAATTTTATATCTGTGCAGTTTCTATATCTGTCTGAAATTTCTCATAAATCTTATATCTGCAATCTTGTTCAAACTGAAGTTTGTTTCTATACTTTCTATACTATTACTATTCATTTTATATTACCTTGTATTTATATTTAGTAACGTCTTGATTACTTTGTTACTTCTTTACTGATGTACTGCTGAACGTGTCATGTAGCATACTGTAGCATATCACTTGCTTGGAAAACAGCCCAGTCAACAGGTTTGTGTTGATTTACTCTGGCCAATGGATTTTCCCTCACACCCCAAAAACAGGTCAGGCCAAACACAACCATTTAGTTAAGAGAGGGCAGGTTTAATAAGATGATTCACAGAGGAGCTTTGTTCAAGCCTTTTAATTAACAACCGAGATGTCTGGCACTGATGTCGTGAGTTTCGACAGTATTAAATCAATTGACGTCTGATCCACATTTCTGCACATTGTGGTGTCGAGAGCTCTGTCCTATTCAGCCGAATATAGACTCTGATATATTCTGATAGATACTCGATTATATTCTTAGATATACTCTTTTGTTAATTTTGTTACATTCTCTGTTGTATTTCCTGTTCCAATAAATTCACAAAAGACAGTTTAATCTGAGCATTCTTATTTCATTTCCCACACCAAGAATTTCCACCACACTTACAGTTGCAAAAACCTGTGCAACACTACACCTCTAAGTGGAAGGAACTACACCACTGCAGAAGTGTCTACAAATTCCTTGTCTCTTTACCACTACAGAGTAAACTAGTGAGTCATTATTGCTGAGGTAGAGGTATACTTTGGACACTGCCAACATGTACAACAGTACCTAGTACTAGTAGTGGTAGTAGTAGCAGTAGTACTGCTTTTGGATTATTCGACTAGCCTTCATACCAAGATAGATTAGTTTATTTAGTTTGCCACATCATGATCATAGTTCTGATGAGGCTTTATTAGTTCGTATCCTTTTTCTCAGAAACCACATACTGAGTTTCCCTTACTCTTGTTGAGGGTTAAGAACAGAGGATGTCACACCTTGTTAAACCCTATGAGACAAATTGTGATTTTAGAAATAAAATTTGATTGATTGACTGATCGATGTGTGTTTTGCATTTAAAATGTTTAATAAATGTTTCATTCCTAGTCAACATTACTGCTAGAAAGAGCAATTGTTCATATGTCTTATTAGGTTTAATTCAATTGTAAGCAAAGGGGACATGTTTCCATTCTGCTTCTCAATGTTCATAGATGTAGTGTCCGCAACTTCCTGTAACACAGTTTCAAACTATACTGGTGAACAATGATGGGCAGTGGTGGAAGTGTTTTTTAGTAAACAATAGTAATCATCAAAGTATTCAATTATGATAAAGAATGATGACTATGATGACCAGGGTGCTTGGTAAGAGGATCAAAATTAGTTTCATCATCATCAGGATCAAGTGTCGTTAGCATTTAGAAACTGGAGGAGTAAGAAAACGAGGTAAAAAGAGAGGATGGACACCTCCAAAGTAACTCCAACGTTGTTATACTGTATGTATGCTATGTCTTAGATGGCTGTCTACATTCAGGAATTATCAAGGGCTCATTCGTATCAGGATTCAGATCCTCAGCGACAGACCCGCCAAGTTTGAAGTCGATCGGACGATTATTTCTCGAGAAAACTGAAGGAAAGGCACACATACACACCAGTTTAACTTGGAAATTGAAAATCTTTCCTTTTCTGTTTGGGTGTATCCTAAGAATAAGCAGACAACCTACTACACCTGTAAATCAATCAAGATAAGAGTGCAGTGATTATTGGCAGGCTATTTACACTCACGTGGTCTAAACCAGGAAAGTGTTCCTTTTTGAATTGTGATCAAGGTTTAGAACAGTAAATGTATTTTATATGATCATTCATAGTAAATTTCGATTCTCAAATTATTTTCTCACAATGATGGATATTTCATAACAGCCAAATCAAAGTTTCAGCACCATATGCAAACACAGCTGAGTTTTGACACCAGTGGCTGAGATTCTATTTTAGCATGTTACATATGTTTGCAATAGCTAGAATGTTTCTGGACATTTCCTCCCACACACGCCCCACATTTTAGGTTGTGCCTTCAGCACTTCATCCTTTTTAAATGGAAATGGTGTACAAAAACAAGTCCTGCAACTTATGTTACAAGAATTTCTTGTCTCTGACAAAAACCACAGTCACCTCTTCACTTCCATTTCCAAGTAGAGATAAGGTAGCTGCTGCTATCTTAGTGTCGGCTTAAACCATCCATTAAACAACTACTTCGAATAGAACAGGCCTGATTTGGGACTCCGCGGAGGTAAGAGAGCACATTTTTTTACTTGCATTGCTGAATAACTGAACATAAAATTGAGCACTTTAAGTAAAACCCTAAAGAAATCACTTTTGCATCACCTTCATCTTCTTTGTGTCTATGTCAATTTACAATAAAAAATAATTATTTGAGAAGGCTGCTAAGTGAACCACAGATTTCGGGGATTTAATGTCTTTTTCCACATTTTCAATACATACATGCATACATAGTATGATGTAGAAAATGTTATATGGAAACTGAGTTGTGTTATTTTTAAGGATTTCCATTAGAGTCCAATAATAATTTCTGCAATCTATGCTTTGCGTTTTACAAGTGTGCTACTTATAGTGGAAAATTGTTTCATTGCATTATTATGCTATGCAGATTATTGCGAAGACTGTAATTGTTAAAAATACGGGATAGATCTAATTTGATGGACTTCACTGCTTGACTTGGCTGCTATATGAGCATATTTTTAAGATAACATAGCAAAGGTTAAATCTTTTATCTCTCACACAGACCTGGAAAAATCATTCACGCCCTCATCTCCCCAGACTCGACTACTTTAACTCTCTGTTTTGTGGTCTTTCTCAGAAATCAATCCACCCGCTGTAATTATTCCAGAATACTGCTGCTCAGCTTTTGAAAAAATGTAACCATACAACCCCTGTTAAAGCATCCTGGGACTGGCTCTCAGTTTGTTTTAGTATTGATTTTAAATTTAATGTAATTACTTTTAAAGACAGACATGGGCTGCCTGCTCCCAATATGTCAGACATTTTACCTCCCTATGAGCCAGGACGCAGCCTGAGATCCTCTGGTAAAGAGTTGCTAGCCATTCCAAAATCAGGGCTGAAAACCAAAGAGATCCAGCCTTTGCGGCGAGGGCCCCTACTCTTCGGAACAATCTGCCAGAAGAGATTAGACTAACAGAATAGGTTACCGGTTTTATCTCTCATCTCAAGACACATCTCTACAAAAAAGCTTTTGTCGTATGATGTTTATAAATTTATTATTATTATTTCTTTACTCTGATTGTTTGTGAATTTGATGTTGTTTGTTGTAAAGAACTGCCTTACTTGTATTGAAACGTGCTATACAAATATAGTTATTATCTTATAGCTCTGTCAGCTGGGTATAGTGAATGTTCTTGTGCTGTAGCACCTAAGATCGTGTAGGAATGTCAGTAAATCACACAGTTGAAAAGCAATTGTTTTGTCTGATACCAATCTTTATATAAAGTAGGCTTCTAACTGGAGAAAATATATAGGGTAAAGCACATTCTGATACATATTGCTAAAAATATATAACGTCAGTTTTTTGAGAATCTCGAATTGAAAGGCTAAAGGATTGCTTGGGGCGAGGAGGATTAAAGGATGATTTTTTTTTGCCTGATGTCAGTGATCATATTAACTGCATCATGATAAGGTAATAATAAAGTGCAGTTGTACAGAAGTGGCAGAGTCCAAGCTGCAATACAAATGAGACATAATAAATTGTATTTATAATTTTCTCGGGTCTCGATAACCATCCTAAGAATCAACCTAACAAACGAATTTGCTTTTGTCATTATTTGCATCGTTATTCATCACTGAGCTGTACATCAGACATCAGGTATCTGCTTGAAACCCACCAGACTATTTTCTTCCTATTCCAGTTCATACATACTTAAAAAATTTTTTAATACATAGGTTTAGCTGGTGGCTTATCTTTTGTATGTCCTTTAATTGATGCCCATTAAGGCAACAAAAACTGCATTCTGTTGGGGTCAAGCTTTATCGAGCCAGTCAAAAAGTTGTTGTATTTAAAATACAACAAACTGGTCACTAGAAACACAAAGGATTTCCAAAGCATACACTCATAGTTGTTTTGTTTCAGATGTAAGCATGAATTCAGCAGGGAGTCAAAATCACTCATCACATTTGAGTTGCTATGTTATAAGTTGTCACTCTTGCAATAAGTCCGACATAATCAAAGATGATAACATTTGGAGTCTGTTGAAACTTCTCTGCATTCTAAAGTGTATTCAAATGTATTTATACCAACTTATATTTCACAGGAAATCAGAAGAAATGGGGAGGATGGATCCTCTCACACTCCTTCTGTTTGCAGGTATGTGTTCATTTAGTCACAAGTGCTCCTCTTCTCTTCTTTCTGTGTGTGTGCGTGCATCTTTAATAAATAATACAAAAATATTTTGCTTTGGATTGGATATAATTAATATTCATATTTGTGACATTTTCCCACAGGAATTTTGGGAGCATCAGCACAAAATGGCACAACACCAGGTAACGTAAACAGGCATGAAGGGTCACGATTTAAATTCCTGAAACTTTGTTGTTATTAGTTTACTATGATGTATCCAATCTGAAGAAGATGGAAATAACATTATTTTTGAGTTTGCACATACATTGGATCGTTGTCATGTGAAATGCTTTGGGAGCAGTATATGTTAGTGATAAACATTAATAACATTAAAGATGAAATATATAAAGAAATGTACTAAGTTTGTAGTAGCATGTTCCCTTTGATGACAAAGGCCAATCTTTAGCATGATTACAGCTGGAAACGTGATAAACTAGATGAGTTGAAAAGGACAAATTGATTTGGATTAAAAGGAACACTCTTCAGAAGAGTTTGTGTGCACAACAATCAACTCTCCTAAAGACTGCATTCTGATAAAGAACATGTTTTACAGTCAAGTGTTGTGGTGACCAAGCTAAGAGCTAAGAAGACGAAACCTCCTATATAGTAAAGGTTGGGAAGATTAGCTGTTATTTGTGTGTAGTGAAACCGTTTTTATTTTGACTGCGTATGAAAATGATTTTGTACTGCTTCAAAAGATCCTGAAACCACTAAAACAATGTCCTTTTGGTTGTTACAGGAATTGCTACAGCAACAACAAGCCCAGCAACTGTTACAACTGTGCCTATCACTTCAGCTGCCAATGTAACAGATGCTACAACTGCTGCCACCAATGTTACAACTGGCTCTACAGGTATGAATATGACCTCACCAACAGTTACCATGACCTCACCACCACCAGTCAACATGACCTCACCACCACCTGTCAACATGACCTCACCACCAACAGTCAACAGGACCTCACCACCAACAGTCAACAGGACCTCACCACCAACAGTCAACAGGACCTCACCACCAACAGTCAACAGGACCTCAGCACCAGTCACCATGACCTCACCACCACCAGTCAACATGACATCACCACCAACAGTCAACATGACCTCACCACCAACAGTCAACAGGACCTCAGCACCAGTCACCATGACCTCACCAACACCATTCAACATAACCTCTTCACTAGTCACCATGACCTCACCACCACCTGTCAACATGACCTCTTCACTAGTCACCATGACGTCACCACCACCAGTCAACATGACTTCACCACTGGTCACTCTGACATCATCACCACTAGTCACCATGACCTCACCACTATTCACTCTGACCTCACCACCACCAGTCAACATGACATCAACACTGGTCAGTCTGACCTCACCACTGGTCAACATGACCTCACCACAACCATTCAACATAACCTCTTCACTAGTCACTCTGACATCATCACAACCAGTCACCATGACCTCACCACCTGTCAACATGACCTCTCCACCAGTCACCATGACCTCACCACCAGCAGTCAACATAACATCACCACTGGTCAACGTGACCTCACCACCTGTCAACATGACCTCTCCACCAGTCACCATGACCTCATCCACCATGTCACCTTCAGGTATGCAGTCTTCTCGGTCAATATCACTACAAAACATTTTTCCTCTGTCGACAAACTTTTTTTTTTACATGAAATAACATCTGCATCAAGAAATGTATTTATGCAAAATGTAGTGTATATAAATGATCATTTAAAAAATATCATAATAACTAATATTCTATGTATTTCTAGGCTATGAAACCTCTACATCAACATCTGGGACATCAACACAACCTGCTGTCACAACAACTGCAGCACAGGAAGAAGAAAAAGTTGCGATGACATTAGCGTTGACGCAAACCTTCAAACCGCAACTCAAAAACAAATCCTCTGAAGAGTACAAGACATTAGAAAACCAATTAATAACATTAGTAAGTACAATCAAATGACTTTATCATTTTGATACAAACTTAATAAAACTTTTGTCAGATCAGTGAATGTTTGGATACATTACTCATAATCCTACAAATGGACACTGGACACAGAGATGATCCAGCTTTGAAATAAGAATGGAGAATAAATGAACAAAATACGACAATGGTTATGCAATTGCAACCGTCTTCCATCCTCTAATCCTGTTTTTGGATATTACTCTTATTGTTTGTCAATTTCATTTCCCCAGCTTGACGCTGTCTATTCGGAAAAATACGGAGACGGATTCGTCGGAACTAAGATCAACTCTTTCAGGTAAATGACATCAGACTTTATCTATCATCTGAAGTTGTTTGCATGGAGCTTTAGTTATTGAAATAGAGTCAGTATATATGCTCCAGAAATGCTCAAACATGTTAAAAATGTTACACCCTATTCATATCATATTGGTTGTTTAATCAATCATTTTGACTTTATTAAATGTCTGCAGTAAATTTTGGTTTAATTTTGATTTTGAAAAGATGCTAAAAATACATGTCAAATCCATTTTTACCAAAGATGATTTCTGACAATTAAGGTAATTTGTAATTATCTTAATCAAGAGGTCAAATTTCAGGTTTATATTAGTGATTTTACGATGACTATTGCACAGACTCAGACTCCAAAAGCACGAGATGGCAGCACTCTTACCAGTGATATTTTGGCTTCATTTTTGGACAGTGGGATGAAATAGAAATGCATCACTCATCTATGTATATACAGTTACTGGTCACAAATGCCACATAACACTATTAATGATTTTCTTTACAGTGAAGGATCAGTTGTTGTAGAGGCTGAGCTTCAGTTCAAAAATACCAGCTCAGTGCCAGAATCTACTGCTGTGGCAAATGTTCTGGTGGATGCAGCAACCAACAATTCCAACTTCTCCCTTCCAATTAACACATCGAGCATTGTTGCAACAAGTAAGCATTGTCAGATTTTTTTATTAACACTAAATAATACAGTCCTTAATCAACAGTATAACTCTTTAATACTTATTTCTGATACTCATACATAGGTACATCAGAACAAGGGAGTATCCATTGGGAGAATTTGAGCAAAGGTGTATTTTGTGTTGTGTTTTAGACATAAAAGATTGCTTTTTTTAACAAAGAATAGTGATTTCTTTGGTTGAAGTGAGCAATTTTTTCGATTTTGCATTGACTCGATTCCTGTGATTAAAATGGGTCAATCTGGAAACATGCTCAACTTTATAAGCTCTAAACATAAACATTTATAAGCTATAAACATAATTCAGAGGTAGAATATGTCAAATATTGCCTATATCCATTGCAGAGTTGTTCGGACAAAATTAACTAGAATTTTATATGGCACAAGATATTGACACAACCCTGAAAAACATCACCAGAAACTTTGAGTTTAAATTTCTGGCACAACCATAACCAGTAAGGCCCATTACCGTTTTCTCTAGGTAGGATTCCTGCCGTGTTTGATATGAGGGACGAATTGGCACTACCAGAGGGGAAGATTTGTTTGCCCAAGTTGTTTGTAAAAGCGCGCTGACATGATTATGAGTTTTAAAACACCTTTGTGATTCAATTTATTTAAGCATAACATGGATATATACTCTTCTTTTGAATGTCTAACAGCGATTATAGCCCAACTAGTAACTTGGGACAAAATCATTTTTGTACTCCACGTAGATAAATGTGGTATAAAAATATAACATAAAATATCGCTATAAAAATAGTGTTTTGTATCCAGGCAAATCGCAGCCCCCCTCCTACTTTTATGTTTTTGTTGGCTAGTCCTGCTAGTTTCCAATATGGTGGCAACAATATCATAATGTAACAACATGCCAAAGTGGCGAATGAAGTGTCTATTTATGTATATGTCTACAGCGTTGTGCGTGCATGATGGCTAATTTGCTAAACTGGTGTGGCTCGCATGCATGGGTTGACAACAATACCGTGTCTGCTGCAGCACTTCTCCTTCCAGTCCCATCATTTAACATTAAGTTTGCCTTTGATAATGAGCATCAGTATTAATAATGACCCATCAGTAATGAGCCGTCAGAAGATAAGAGAGTTTTAAGCAGAAAGTAGTAATGTGATGTTTGTTTACCCTTAATCAGAGCAAGATAGAAACAGAGCACCCTGGTAAACTACTGTCTTTCACACTAGGCCTTTTAGTGAAAGATGTCAGTTTTATGTAATGATGCTAATATGATAGCGATATGAATATCAAGTGATCTTTTCCCTGTTGTTAGCTCATCATCTCTGTTTACCAGACCTTTATACTGTTGGTACCCAGGGCCAAAATTACAGTTTCAGTTTAATTTGTTTCTTCTTTCCTATTAAATACCAACTTAGTACCAAATACTTACATATTATTCCTTTCCTCTAAAATTCCCATTTTTCCACTGCCCCTACAGTTAAGTAGGTCAGTAGGAACCCATAAGTATTTTTACTGATTCATACAAAGTTCAGAGCAATCACATAATAAATGTGCTAAATTGTATTATGTGTTGCAATTTAGTTTTCTTATTATTTTGAAATTGTTAATATTTTCATTTTCTACTCCTTAAAAATACCCTGATATTACCTAAATGATCTGATTTTGTTGGTAACAGGAAAAAGTGCATCAACAGTTGCACCTACATCTATTTCCACTGCGCTGACCAGTGCTCCAACAGTTGCACCTACCAGTGCCCCAACGACTGGTCCTACCCCTACAGTTGCACCTACCAGTGCCACAACTGCTGCTTCCAGCTCTACAGTTGCCCTAACTTCTGCTACCACTGCTGCAACTACTACAACTACTGCAACTACTACTACCACTCCTGCAACTACTACAACTATTGCAACTACTGCAACTACAACGTCCACCATTGTATCAACAGATCCTCCTTCATCTAGTGAGGGATCACTTGGCCTTAACTTTAGTCTGAACCGAACATTTACATCAGATCTATCCAACTCATCCTCAACAGCGTTCACGACTTTAGCTTGGAAAGTGGTCACCGTGGTAAGATTTACTCACATCTAATAGAATAATTCTAACAACACTCTAAACTTGCGATTTTGCTAAAACTGTCTCTATATGTAAAATACGTTAACCTATGTCTCTAATGCCATTAGAATTCTCTGAAACACTAGATTAGTGAAAACATATCTAACTTAAATTTAAAATACAATTTTACATTCATTAATACATCATTAATTGATATTTATATATATATATATAAAAGTAGTTAATTTCAGTAACTTTTAGAAATTATTCTTTTCTTTTTTAATGCAATTTGTTACCGTTACCTAAAGTCATTTTGAGCCTACATCCTGGAACAGCTCACTTCTTCGCAGCACCACTTCTTCAAGGGGTTATGTAGAAATCTGTGCATTTGTGTTAAGCTGTTCATCAGTGCTTGTGGCCACGTGTTTTTTAATTTACTTTCAATTGATTGCGTTTTTCTCTTTCAGCTAAATGAAGCAGGGACAAAGATTTATGGAGCGTCGTACCGTCACTCCTTAGTTAATTCATTCAGGTAAGACAAAATTGTAGTCATTGATTTATTTCTGCAAGACATGTGCTGCTCATTTGCTTTCATAAAGTGTTATTTCTCTCTTATTGCAGTAAAGGATCCGTGATTGTCAAATCAACACTTGTGTTCAGCGATAAAGACTCTGTTCCCTCATTGAGTGATGCAACTTCACAATTCAGCAAGGAACTTGCCAGCTCTACCTCACTGACCATTATGCAGGCCTCCGTTTTAGCATGTAAGTTATTGGTTTCATTTGAAAGGTCAAACTTAATGAACTTATAGTTTATGTTTATTCATTTATTAAATAATTAAATATTAAATGATAATTAAATAATCATTTTTATGTCATAATGCTCTTGTAATTAAAACAATAAAGAAAGTTAAATGAAGGCTAAAGGGTTGTATAATGTTTCTGTTGGACCCCCTCATTTTAAACTTATGATATTACTTTTAATCCAGAGATGTGGTCTGACCAGTGTGTTTGCTTTTTCTTATATTTCAGATTCAACATCAAAGAGTGCTCCTCAGCACACAGTGGCATCATTGGCATTCTTCTTAGTAACACTGCTGGCTGTGGCACAGATGCTCATCGACTTGTAGCCAGTATCCAAGGCTGATACACTGACTTTTTAGTGGGCTTTGGGAAAGAGAGAGAAAAGCAAGTAACAATAAACCAAAAACAAAAGACAGAATTGCACATTATTAAATTTACAAATACTGTGTGTGGTGGTAAAATGTTATGTGCTTTGTGTCAAAGATTGAGAAAGGTTTTCACTACTTGTGTTTCAGCTCTATTTTTATAGCTTTAATTATCATTATGAATACCATGTATGAATTGGCATTTTTGTTGCAGCTGCCGTTCAATACGTATAAATTTTTTTCATGCTTTTTTGTGTTATTGGGATGTTGACATTGTATAGGGGATATGTACTAAATATTTCTGAGTAAAAGAATTAAGCAGGATACAATTTACATCCAATTCCATGAATGAAGGAACTAGTTAAACCCCGAAGAAGCATACCCATAAGGTTTAACAAGTCCCTGAAAGCTAGTCTAGAAATAATAATGTACATTATAATTGATTGACAGTTTGTGATTAATGAGACTACTAAAATAAATTGTTGTCACCAAATCAATAAAATGTTGCATTTGAAATAAGCTTGTTGGTTTTTATTTGTAGTTTCCTTCATTTTATATAATGAGATCAGATGGACCAATTTGAAGATTTAGAATTAGTGGTGCAATTACTGTTTTTTTCTATCAGTTTTGTGACGACTGATTTGTGACTGTTAACAATAAATGTGATCATTGTCGAGCAAATACATGATAATGTGGTGACTTAGTACCAGTAGAAGTACCTGGCCCTTGGTCGCCTGACAACCTTACAAGAGAGCACATCCTGGCAAGAGTAAAGGCAGTTCAATCACCATCAGAAAACAATGGCAAATTGATGCCCACATTGCAAAAAGGGAGTTGCCCGAAATCCTCTGTATTGGTCACTTGGTAACAATCAGTGACTTAGTTAGGGCTCATGTCTTGAAGGTGTTTGCTTGTATTTCTTGCTGGTTCGGTTTTACACCATATTTCTTGTATAAAATTTGAGCCACATCTCATAGAAAGGCTGTCTTCATCACCCTTGATCCATCAATTACGAAACAAGGGTTGAAAAGAAGCTTTTGATTCGAGAAAGATGACAGAACATAGATATGAAAGATATATGTAAACAATATTGCATGAATGATATGAATAAGTAGTGTACAAGTTTATCGCATCATGTACATGCAGTTGGACAGACACACCAGAAGAGGGCTGCATTACCCTGAGAATGGTTCAGAATTGTGTGTGCCGCTTTCATCCCTGAAATGTTCTATTTACAGTTTTGTATACTCCGTTATCCCCATGGATACAACATTAAGGGGATCAAACACTACAGATTAAGTCAGGGGACAGCTGAAGAGGCTCCGCAGCCGGCCCACACAATGTGAGTCCAAGAATGCTCAAGGCCTGTGCTGTCATACTGGGGGAGCCACTTCTAACTGTCTTTAACTTGTATTCTTTTTGGGGAGGGGGTTTTCAGTTTTTGGACCATATAATTTAGGCTTAATTTCAAATTAGCCAGAGAACTCGAATGAAAACATCTAGTGGAAAAGCACAGAGTAGTGAGGCTGTGTTGCTGCTCTAACCTGTATCATGTATGAGGTAAGGAGTGTGATGTAACAAGATGTAACAACTGGATTACACCCGAATTACTGGATCTGCTACAGAGCAGCCCGACCTTCTATATAAATTTTGTCTTTGATAATGGCCATTAATAACGATTGATATTCATCCATTGCTGATGAGTGGTCTGAAGAAATGTACAGTTTTAACCAGAAAGCAACCGTGATTCTGTGTAGAGTATTTGGTAAACGCATTAGGGAAAAGGGTGCGACAGAGGGAGAGACACCTTCATGCTAGGCATTCAAACTTTTGTTAAAGGTGTCATTTTTATGGAATGTTAATATGTCAATGTGACTATCAACAGATATTGTCCCTGTCTACTTTTGCCTGGAACCATATGCATCACGTGTGAAGGCAAGATGTCGAAACTCTAAATAATGCCACAGTAGTAGGGTGTGCAGGCTGTCACCCAACAGCAACAGCCTATGAACAGAATTGGGTAAATGGGCGTGCCCCAGCTAGCTCGAGGAGAACCTGCTTCCTTTGTCAATAAAAAGGCCTCATTCTAAATCATAAACACAACAATGTTCAATTACTGGTGAATATACACATTATATCAGATAGATCCCCCTAAATCCCATGCGCTGGACCTTTATTCTCTTCTTAACTCCTGTCGACTGACATTTCACAGCTACATTCAGCTTTATCATTTTGTGGCTTTTCAAATTTTCAAAAATGTCTCGTCATGTTGTACTTTGGACGGCATTTTTTTCTTGAACAATATATTTTTGTGTAAACACAACTTTAAAGACAAATGGTTGCAAATTCAAACAGGGAACAACATTATGGGGAGGTGAAGTGTCATTAGACAGTAATTCACTGCTGATAATGAAATGTGCAATTATATGAGACGGGTCACTCTATTCGTCAATGCAGCAAGAGAATCAAACCCTGCTCAGCCCCTTTTCTGAAACAAAAGGACAGATGTGCAGCCACTCTACCTAGTCTTTAAAGCACACTTGCATTACACATATGAATGGCTGGTCTGAAAAAACAGTAGTTATTGAGTCAATGTGCCTTTTATCGCGCCCCTTAATTAAAAATCCCTGATGTTTAATTAGAACACATCCGCCACACTTGAGATGCGCCTGTCACTGGCTGAGGCCCAAGGTATTCAAGCAAGCTGTGCTCCACTGCACACTGGAACACATGAAAGAGAGGATGAGTGCTGTTTCAGGGGTATGTAGAAAGTGTAGCTGCAGCCATGCAAATCTAATTCAAAATGTGTGGATAATAAGTATATGCTACACCATCTATGCTTGCTTCATCATGTAAAGTTGAACTGTTAAAAGTCAATCTGACATTTTCAGTCAGTGTTATTGAGTGTCCTTATTTCCCAAATTCATGAAAAAGCATCAGGCAGAACAAACAACCCATAAAAGGACATTAGCTTTTTTTTCATGTCCTTTATTTGAGGCATAAACTCTTAAGTGACCTTCTTAATGTCTGAGTTAAAGTCTGTAGCTGCACATCGCCTGGTTCTGGTTCTCCCTTTTGACACCTGTCTTTAAAATGCTTCAAAATTGATGTAATGCTAAAATGTAGGTGCTTTGCATTATATAGATTTTCAGGCCACATTTACAAAGATTTCCTATGAGCGGGTCCTCACCAGATCATTTGTGAACTAAGTTCGACTGATTGCCAACCCCTCATGCCTGGCGAAGCTATTTATCCTTTAAAGCTCATACATTTCTAGATCAAATATCATGACAATTTATCCAATAGTTGTTGACACATTTTACTAAAAAACCCCAAAGTCACAGTAACAGGCAGCACAAGAGGAAAAGTCTCTGGGTAAAATGAATGTCTTCATAAAACATAATGGGATACATCCATTGACTAAAAAGCATACAGGGTTTGGACTGAAATGAATTGTATCACAGTCCTAATTACAGAGATAGATACTTACATTGGTTTGGTGTCAAATATAATTTCAACCAACATCCTTTAAATGTGCAACAAAAAGAGGAAAACTGCCCAAAAGAGGAATCGAGGTCCAGGCTCTTTTAATTTACTTTTCAAATTCATTTTGACATAAATGCCACACAAATATCCACGTCACCTAAATATGAAATAAGATAGTAATAAGTAATTTAGACTGAGTTTGCAGGGGAGTTGACAGCAGACTGTATTGTTTTTTTTGCCGCACACGTTCATTACAGCCCACTTCCCACGTCTCTCATCCCCCTCGTCTCTGAGTACAAGCAATGTCGACAGATCTGCAGTGTGATGCAGGCATGAGGACGGATGAACATCTCTCATCTATACAGGTGAGTGTCATTGTTTATACAGCTTTTTGATTTTAAACTGAATTCAAAGGTTCTTATTTGAATAATTCTATATATAAATACGCTTTCCGGAGTATCTGACCTGCTGCTTGGGATTTAAATGGGATATTTTAAATGGGATATAATAAATTAGTCTTTTTTTAGAATTCCATTTTTAACAGAAAAAAATAACTCAAAACAAACTTTACTTTTCAATGTTAGCATCACCATCATACTAATGTAACTGCTATAACTGTATTGCTGCATTGCAATAGATACATATACAAAGACTACATCACATGATTTTAACTTTAAACTATATATATTATGGTATTTACTGTGTACTATTACCAGATATTAAACAATCACATCTACAATCTACATAATTTTGTTAAATTACAGTTTTGTATTCTTGATAGAAATACATTAGTGCAATGCTTTTGTGCTGATATTAGATATTCGATTTTGTGGAGATTTCTGTGCGTGTTGAAGAAAATATTCATCTGAATAAAAAATACAAAATTTAATGGATATGATATGATCGACATGTAGTGTATTTAAATGACTAATTTTACCGTGACTTCACTGAAATGGATAGCTGCACACCATGGTGTCAGTCTTCCAGCCAAAACCAAAACCTACGATTTCTCTCAGCTTCACTTCACTTATCACTGCACAGTCCCTGTGGTGTTCATTAAAATCTGCCAGAGTCCAAGTCAGGCGGAACATCTGCTCCTGTTGTTTGTGTTGTGCTGTGTGACATATGTAAGGACTAAAATTGAACAAATACATAATAGTTCAGCGAGGGTACAGACAAAACAAATCACTGGTGTAGGCACTGACAAACCACATGAATTTCGTGTAGCACATTCGGTACCATGTAGAGCAAATGTAATCACATATGGGTATTTACAGGTGTATTTACACATTTTACCATCAAAATATTCCACATGGGAAACATGTGCCAAACATCTGTAAGGGACGTTTGACTGCACAAGACCCGAGGAGAGCTAATGATCATTTCGATTCCCTGCCTCCTTATCTGACATTTTTCTTGGTTTAGAAAACAAGCAAAGCATATCCTTTTAACAGCGAGATCTGTACTGATGACACTCCCATCTGGTTTTGCTCACTGTACAAGGCGAAGAGATGGCTCACATCCTGGGGATTCAAGCATTAAACTAATGTTTACAGCTTAGCTAATGACAGGTTAGTGCAGCAATCGGGTCTGAAATGTCATTGTAGCGAAAGCAAAACTGCTTCAATGCCTCACTGGCTGCAATGTCCAAAAAAAATCACTCATTACTTCTGTATCTGTTTGTTTTGACAGGTTCGATTAGACCATGGATAACGGCAGCCTGGGATTTCTCGGAGAAGCTAACACATCTCTTCAGATTGAACATCAATCCTGTGCTACTTTACGGAACCAGGTCTCACACATTTTCCTGTATGCCTTCCTCTCCGTTGGGATCGCCTGCACAGTGGTGGGAAACTTCCTGGTGGTCTTGTCTATCGCCTACTTCAAGCAGTTGCAGTCACCCACAAATTCTTTTGTCATGTCCTTGGCAGTGGCTGACTGTCTTGTTGGCCTGGTTGTGATGCCTTACAGTATGATTCGGACCGTGGAGGGATGCTGGTACTTTGGTGCCCTTTTTTGTCAGCTTCACTCCAGCTTAGATGTTATGCTTTGCACTGCCTCCATATTCCATCTCAGCTGCATTGCCTTTGACCGCTACTATGCTGTGTGCAACCCGCTCATCTACTCTTTAAAGATGTCCCACAATCGAGTAGCTTTCCTCATTGTGGTATGTTGGGCAGTTCCCATGCTCATTTCCTTTTGCCCCATAATGCTAGATCTTCATATTGCCGGTGTGGACATCTTGCTCCCTAAAGACGTCTGCGTGTTTTTGGTCAATCGCATTTATGCTGTCATGGCTTCCTTGGTAGCCTTTTACCTGCCGATGGGTATCATGTTGATAGCATACTGGAAGATCTTCAAAGCTGCCAATCGGCAGGCCAGGCAGATCAGTGCCATGGAAAGCCAGATGGCTGCCGGTGTGGGCAAAGACTCAAGCAAGAAACAACGACACAGAAAAGCAATGAAAAGAGAGAGAAAGGCAGCAAAAACATTAGGTATCATCATGGGAGTTTTCCTAATCTTCTGGATGCCTTTCTTCACAGTCAACATTGTGGACCCATTTATTGGATACAGCACAGAGGTGGTTGTCTGGGATGTATTTTTATGGCTAGGATATATCAACTCATCTCTGAATCCCTTCCTGTACGGTTTCTTCAACCGTTCGTTCCGTAGGGCATTCCTCATGTTCATCGGCTGCAGGGTATGCCTTCCTGGATCCTCCCCAGGGATGGAACTATCTCACACCAGGAAGGAGGCGAACGAACGTGCACATCAACCATGAAATACAAATAATATCTGCGTAGGCATACAAAGACCAATCAATACTAAGGATTATAAGGCAGTATAAATTAATGAGATGTGACATGTATGAAATCAACTCTTTTCTTTCCAGGCAAAAGAAATGTACTCAGAGTGTGTGGATCGGCTCTGTCACGACCTCAAGACTTTTTCCAGTGTCCGCACTTTCGGCGAATAAGCTTTTTATAACTTGTTTCCATGGACTTGGAAGAACAATTACCCGATATAAAAAATGTTTACTTGATATTAAATTAACTGTTTTTGACCAGACACCAGCTTTGGACAGAGATTAAACCTTTAAATTCTCTGAATGCACACATCTTAATAAATAAGATCTTGATATTTATTGATGTAAAATTAAATGTTCTTTATTTCCTTGAAGGATTTTCATTTTAGGAGGAAATGCATCTCAACTATCTCTTAACCTCACCTGTTGAAAACTGACCACGTGGCCTGTTTTCTTTTGGCTGCCATGATATGTGTGTCTTCTCTGTCTTGTGGCCAGTTTGTGGTCACAGCAGCTGTATCCTTCAGAAGTTTCATTTGAAGACTGATTGTTTCCCAGCAGTGCGACAAGGCTGTCCCATTTCGAAGGCTCCTTAAAATGCGACCAACAGATTTATTCCTCCATCCCTTACATTTGCCTCAACCTTTACGGTCTATGCTCCATGAAGGTGGCGGTCTTTGTGGGCCGCATAGACCACGTCCACCAAGAGATGAAATTAGGCTTGAGGCTTCTTCGTTTTTGAGCGAAATTGTTTTCTTTACTTGTTGTGAAATCTTTAAGATAGCATGACTCAACTTGGGGTTTGGCGCAAAGTAAAGATGAAAGTGGAAACCTAAGTAACCCCTTTTATTTTTTTAACGCTCTTACCTCACATCACTTCTTCCTGAACTGTATCTAGCCCTGCATGGCCCTGCCCAGTATCCAGAGAGCAGCAAATTAGTCTTATTAAATATACTCAAGAAGCAGACAGCATTGTGTGAATGATGTACATGATGTTTTCCTGCAGTCTTTTCATGAGCTGTAAGGTATAGGCATCAAGTCTGTCTCCACATTCTGCCAGTGATGTCTGTACACAATTAGGGGTCAAGGCAGCGACTGGCTCTTACTGAGAACCAGTAACCTTTATAAATAACTTTGATGAAGTTACATTGTCTTGTAAGCACAGTATGTTATTAATTTAGTCGTACAGAATTGTGTGTGTGTTTGTGTATTTGGATTTTGAGAGTACTCCCCTATACACTATCAGTAGTTTGCCCACTGATCTTTGTCCAAAAGAGACAAGTTGAGTTTTCATGGGAAATGTTTTCCTGTCATTTATTAGTTTGGGAAAAAACTGTCGATTTTCTCCAAGTCCAATAAACAGTTCTGGGTAAACTTCATGTGTGGGAACAAAGCTAAAATATAATATAACTATTCATCTTGAGTAAATACACCGCCTGCATCTTAAAACTAATGTGAGCTTGTCTCTTTGTGTTACTCTCAAGTTACTGAAAGTATTGAAAGTAAAATAACCAAGATAATAGTGACACCTGCTGGAGGGGATGGATATATCTATAATATATATCAGCTTTCAAATTATGAGGGTTATTTTCTTAGTTGAGGGCTCAATTTGTTTAGTTTTTTCTCCTTTTTATTTTATTATTCATTTGACATAAATATAACATCAAAAAAAAAGAAAAGACATTCATTTAACAGTAGCACTCACTTGGTAATGCTAATTACAAATGGCCAAGTAGACTCATTGGTGTTTTACTCAAACAAGTGTACATATCACTACCAAGTCAACTTGTAAATCCATCTGTTGAAATAAATACTGTGCAGCATCTTTACTGACCTTTTACCTTTACAATGCCTTGTCAGAAATGGAATGTTTCATAATTCATTCAACAATAAAAAAAATTGCACTTCTTTGTTTACTGGCTTTTACTTGAACACATGGAGACCTTCATGAAAGTTAAGAAATACGTATATAACAGTAGTAATGACACCGGCTAATGTTAAATGTCTCACCTAATTATGGGCGGTAAAATAAAGTCCAGGGAGTTTATTACTTTTGCGTTCACTTCAATTCTCATCTAAATAAACATGATGGTCATGAGTGTTTGAAATAAAGTTTTAGTCTAGTGTTTGTGCTGGGTTAAAGCCATTATTCTCAGCCTGTTACATTATCAACATTTGATTCTCAGATTTTTAGTCTTTCTTGCATGTTGGTCCAATATGGTCCTCTGAACAATAAATAAAAAGATTCTCTGGGCATTCTCTAAATGTCAGTCTCCTTCAGGCCGTAGCAATCTGCCAGATCATAGAACTGATAACTGCTCTGCTCACAGGAGTTGTAAATCCCCATAGAGACTGTGTCCACTATGTCAATCCGGCCGACGGCAGGTGTGGTACCTTTTCCTGCCCCTCCCTTGATTTTATTAGACAGATTGTTCACTTTCTCTTTGAGCTGGAAGGAGGACTTTTGCAGCGGTGGAAACAGACTCCATCTCTTGATATCTAGCGAGCGCCCTTTCCCCCTGCGCAACAAAGAGCTCCCGCAGGGTTCGTGCACGGTGTAGCCGGGCTTATAGTCTGTTCCCTGGTCCCTCGCCATTCCCCTGACGGCTGTCCGCCACCGCTGGTCATAGAAGCGCCGCAGGACCCTCCGTCTTTGGTGACACTGGCACCTGAGCAGGCGGATGAAAGCCCTCTTGAACTCTTTGCTGGAGCAGGGATAGATCATGGGGTTGATGCAGCTGTTGAAGTAGCCCAGCCAAAAGATCACCTTGAACACAGTCTCAGAGGGCTTCAGTGATGGGAAGAAGGAACCTGGAGGAGAACATAGCAGTTGTGAGTAAATGTACAAGGCACTGCTGTCAATCTTCCAAGTCCACTTGGTTACATTGTAACCTTGGTTCAACTGTGTTTTTTGATTGTACATGTTTTATGAACTGATCTGATTCTCTTGTTTTAATTGCTGTTCTATTAATCTCCATGTTTGTTCCTGTAAAGGACTTTGTAACTTTATAAAACTATGTAAATAAAGTGTATTATTGTACATATTACTAGTATGTTGTGTTTTTTTCATAAAGTATAACTGCAGCACAGCTCAGTTAAATGACGGTAATGAAGTAAGTGAATTTATATTGATAAAAAGTTTTTTATAAAAAAACTAAATTTAAAAACACCAGATCAGGATTTTTGGAAGTAAAATACTTCTCTGAATCTTTTGTAAAACTTTAATTGGGTAAAATATTCAATAAGTCAATTGACTAATTGACGACTTGTAAAAAATATTTTTACATCTGTATATTTTTACTTTTACTTTCATAATTGTCAACTTTCTATTGTATTTAGAAACTGAATAAGAAAATGAGATCCTGCTTCTCTGCTTACACACAACAAACACAGCTCTTATGCTACGTACATGCATTTTTCATCCTGCTGACAGTTGGATAGTCGCAGTTATGTTTATGTAATGATTTATTGTGCAGCAGAAGCTATTTGGTGGAGTTTATTAATAGGAAGAACAGAGGTTTTGACATACAGTGGACTTTTATTAATGGGACAGATATTTACAAAACACACTTCAACCACAAGTCCCAGATCACACTTTTGCTAGAAGAATGTTACATCTTAAATTATTTTATTTAATAAAACATCTGTCGGACATTACCCAGGCTGCTAACACCATTACGCAGATTTAAAATCCCCTGTGGTGTGTGTTTTCTCTGGGAGGATAAAGTGGAATGTATTGTCTTGTGATGTGTTAGCTTGATTTACATGTGGTTTAGAATGCAAACACCGTCTTTGTCATCTGTGTTTGTGTGATGGCAAATCCTCTTCCTTATAAATATCACATGCATCAGCTTAGTGTGGCATGACAAATCAACAGCTATCTTTTCTTTCTCAGGACATTAAAAAACACTTAACAAAGAACATTTTAGGCTTTTTACACTGTTTGCATGTAACATTATCTGAGTTTTATGAAAATTGCTTTGTGTACAGCACATCAGCAACCCAGGCTCCCATTGCTTTGCTCATTTCTTAGCAATGACAAGCTGTTTTTCATGATTTCTCCTTTTCCTCGTCTCCCCCAGGCTTGGATTTAACACAGCATTGACCCCGGACACAGAAGCCCAGACGTCCACTTTCATTTCAGCTCTGTTATCACAATACTGTGAACATATAAATACACACAGGAGGCTTGTGGCATTTACCCGTGGACAAAAACGGAGAAATAAATCAGAGTTCAAGATCCCATGTCATTTTTTTTCTGCTGCATAAATTATCGCTTTGCTTTCATTTCTGTTAAATCGCTTGTTTAAAAAAAACAGTTGTGACTCATCACCTTTGGAGATTAGATTGAATGAAGTAATTAAAGGAGATGATGTCCTCCATTGATTCTTCTCACTAAAGGGACCTCATCTTAAAAGCAGTGATTCACTATCCTGACGCACAACCGAATCGCCATGGCAACATTTGATTTATTTATTTATTTTTTGTCTTAGTGACTTTATTTTTATCGATATATTTTCAGTCTGACATCTGCAAGATCTTAAATCCCTTCTTGGCTTATACCTCAGCACAAATCCAAAAGTCAAGCGACACATGAACGCTTTGAATTCACACTGAAGGAGTCTGGGGATCTGTCCAATTTGCCAGAAAAAACGTCATGATTGCTTTTTTGGTGTGAGCAGACAGAGAGTCCTGATCAGTCGTCAGCTGCAGAGCTTCCAAGGCATTAACACCTTGACATTTAATGTTACATGTGAATGTTAACATTTGACAAAGAGCTTTTAAAACCACCCAGGACCAGGCTGTGGTTCAGTGAATACATGATTTATGATCTGCATTTATCAGCCAAATTGGCCACATATTAAAAGCCATAGTGCTACTTGTATATGCATTACAGGCTAAATAAGACTATTCCTTAAGTTCAAGGCTGGTAGGTGATATTTTATTATCGTCAATACATTCCACGAAAAGGCCAAAACCAACAATTAACTATAGTCAATACTCTCAAACATCCCCATTCAGTCTCCCATTGGTTCCTCCAGAACCATTTTTGACAGTTATTTTCGGAAATTGGTAATGATCCTGAATTTTAATGTTTCAAATAATGGGTGCTGCAATTGTAAGAACTTACAAAGAATTAAAAATCCAAGTAACAGGATCAATCTACCACAGAGTTCCGTAATGGAGGTATTCTATAACATCCCTTATCATTATGCACTTAATCTAGATGTATAGGCCTACATATTAGACACTATTCTCTAATAAACTTCAGTGTATCTATATCCCTACTTAAAGGATAGATATTATAGATAGATAGCATTTTAAACACAAAGGCCAACTGTCGTAAGTAATAGTTTGGAACATGGAATATGTTGATCAATGAGCTTTATCCTATTTAATCAGCCAATAGTGTTAGGGCACTCTCACTAGAGTTTTGATGAGTCAGACTTCTACCTATAGATTTGAATCATCGCAGTGACGAGGCCATGTTGGCACAACAAGTGCTAAAAGTACACGTATGCCTCCGTGAGTGAAAGGTTACTCATTACGGATGTGTCTCCGCACAATGCTTCTGAATGAGCGAGTGAGCGGGGCGAGGACCTGTGGGCTGTGGCAACTCGACACTCATTAATCAGACATTTGGGAAACAAACAGCTATGACTATAGACTGCTGGTAAAATCAACTCCAAACCTATTCATTAGTGTCTCTGTGTGTAAATACATCACGTCCCAATACGTTGCAAAGTATTGATTTGTACTCACAATTACAATGAGTTTCTTTGACTTATTCATGTCTTTAGTCATTTCCATGCAGTGTCTATCCATCTCAGACTTGTGGATACAAATTCAAAAAAAAAAAGTTCACTCCCATTGTGTTAATCAGCACCCATTTGATTTCCTTCAGACTTTGCTCTAATAAGTTGATTTTGTAAATTCAGAGGTGCAGCAAGAAATACAGAGATGTGAGTGGTATACCTGATGAGATATGGACCATTTGTAACCAATGGCTTTTACAGTCAATTACACGAAATATATGCAAAATGAAAATTCATGAGGCCACTTTTAGTGTTGTACATATAAATGTGTGTGTGTGTGTGTGTGTGCACTCTTACTTTCTCTAAGTGCAGCTTTATATGCATGCTGCCTTTTTTCAGTTTGATTTATGTGAGGTCATAATGGCTCACACTGGTCATCATCCCCACTGAAGGGGCTTTTTTCTGCAGTGACGAGAGAAAAGCACTTTATCCGTCTCACTTTCTGTATCTGATCAGGACTTCCTGCTGATATTCACTGTGATATCTTTGCAGTGACCTTTCCATATACTACAAATGTGGACCACAAAACAAAGCCCCCTCAGAAGCAAAGAAGCAGTGACTCATTATTTTTACACTGACGTGCGAGTCTGCAACAGTTGTGGAGTCGGGAGCTGGCACTTGAAATGAGCAGCAGTGATGTTTGCAGGACACTGGGAGTATTTAGTTTTAGATTGGCTTTTACTGGAGAATGCTAGTGTATTATTACTCTGTGATATTAGCCAACACTCACCAAAAATTTAAAAACAAGCCACATTAACGATTTTAATGGAATATTATAACATTATTATAACAATCTTAATTTCAATCAATTCGGACATACTTCCAAAAATACACTGCAAATGAATGCAGCTTATCCTGTTTTCTACGTCCTGTTATGCCTAGAATCCTACAGTGCAATGATTCGATTTTGGACATATTTCTTTAATTTGAGTGTATTCTATGTGACACACAGTCCTACTCCTGCAGCCAACATGTTGCACTGTTCATAGAAATAGAACTGAAAAGAGTTTAATCACTCCAGGTGACACAAGAGCATTACTTATTCATGACCACTTTGATAGAAACTCATATTGCAAATTAAT
Organism: Verasper variegatus; assembly: GCA_026259375.1. Classification (NCBI taxonomy): domain Eukaryota; kingdom Metazoa; phylum Chordata; class Actinopteri; order Pleuronectiformes; family Pleuronectidae; genus Verasper; species Verasper variegatus. Next base: position 9,921,653 of record CM048044.1, on the reverse strand, counting down.
GAGGATTAAATGCTGCTTGAGGAGGCACTGAAGGTGATAGAAGTTTTTGACTGATGATGATTCGGGATTATATGAAACTATAATATCCCTGCTCTGTACATATGATGAAAGTTGTACCACAGGGAAGAGAGCTATGAATCCAACAGACTTACCCATGGGCAGAAAGAAGAAGAAAGGCAGCCAGCAGAGGATAAACATCCCCACAACGATGGCGAGCGTTTTGGCCGCTTTTTTCTCCCGGGAGAACTTCATCAGCCGCACCGACAGCGAACTTCTGAACGGGTGGTTCTTGCTGGACTTGGAGCTGGAAGGACGCGCGTCCTCCAGCGCGCTGCGGCAGTGGATGCGCAGCACCACCTCTATCGACTTGTTCCTCTCCCGCTTGACGCCCGCCTCCAGGCTCTTGGTAGTCCTGCGGGCTACCACGTACACCCTGAAGTACATGATGAGGATGACCAGGAGCGGCAGGTAGAAGGAGAAGAGCGAGGAGAAGAGCGCGTAACCGGGCTCCTCCGTGATCATGCAGATGCTGTCGTCCACCGGCGGCGGCTCCTTCCAGCCCAGGAGCGGCCCCACGGAGATGACGGTGGAGGACACCCACAGCAGGACGAGGACGGCCACAGCCTTCCTCTCTGTCATGATACTCGGGTACTTGAGGCAGTGTTTCACCCCGATGTACCGGTCTATGGAGATGACGCACAGGCTGAGGATGGACGCGGTGCAGCAGAGCACATCCACCGCTGCCCAGATGTTGCAGAACACCCGGCCGAACACCCAGCAGCCCAGAACCTCTAGAGACGCAGAGAAGGGAAGCACGATGATGCTGAGCAGCAGGTCCGCCATGGCCAAGTTCACGATGAAGAAGTTGGTGACGGTCTGCAGGTGTTTATTGCACACCACAGAGAGGATGACCAAAATGTTCCCAATGATTGCCACCAAAATAAAAGCGGAGAGGAAGATCCCCACCCCGACAGCCCGGGAGTCCAGGGTGAAGTTCTTGCACGTCGAGATGCTGTCGTTTGGAAACACAAGGATAGATCCATTGGAGGCTTCCGCGAAATAGATCCCATAGTTGCTCTCGTTCCTCGGGTTAGAGTCTGACATGTTGAAACGCCATAAAGAGAAGTTTAGAGCAAGTTTGCCACACAGAGCAGTCGCATCTCTTCACAGCAGCAACATCAAACTGACTCCTGTGCAGGCGAAACGTGCACGATCTGCAGGGTCGAGCTCAGAATATGAGAATGAAAAGAAAAAAGTCTACACAGCTACAGGCGCGTGCATGCATGATCAGGAAAGTGATGTCCTGCGAAAAACAGACAAGTCACTTAAAAAAACAACTGAGGCTCAGACTCTGGATGGAGTCCACGCGATATTAGTCACAATAATACAAATAATCATAATAATTTAAAAAGGAAACGAATACATTTAGGTTAATGTCTCCAATGCGGCGGTTTTCCACTGGAGGCATCTCTGGAAGCAGCTCAGAGTCAGAGCTGGTCCAGCAGGTCTGAATCTACAGCTCCACCCACACGTCACATATTTACTGCTGCCTTCTCCACAAGAGAGCGTCACTTTCAGCCTGACCACAGCCCATGACACACTGGGGGACATGACTCAGGCACTTTGCATATCTTCACCTGACTTGTGGATGGAGAAGTCAGATTAATACATGGAAGAGCTAAATGTAGCCTGTGGTACAGGGAACTGAAGAATCTGTCACGGAACAAAGATCCCTGGATCTGTCCATTGTCCTTGATAATGATGTAGAATATGCAGTATGTTTTTGTCCATTTATTATTAGATACTTTTTGTAAATAGGTGCAGTGATTGAGTTAAATGTACACGTATGAAAACGTAGCCAACGATCTGGCTGTTCTGTAAATTATTATAATTTGTTTTTTTATTTTTCTTGTTTGTGAGTTTTGTCTTTTTACCCTTTTCAATATGTCTTGTATATATAATTCTGGAAGAAGATGTATGTGTTTGTAAATTATTGGTGTCTTGTAAAAAGAAGAGAGACTGGCCGAATGCATTAGCATGATATAAATCTAATAAAAAATTATATATGTAATCTTGGTTTTTGAGTCTACATTATGTATCATGAGCTGGCACTCTTTAGATCACACTAACACATTGCACACACTCATAAATACCAGTTCCCCAAACATGTCTGACTTTTTTCATCAAGATCAATGAATTATTCTCTGACAAATCCATACAAATTTGCTAAACACCCGATCTCACAATGTTAAAGAAAGTGAAAAAAAAGATCCTATTCCGTACCCCATCCTGTTTCCAAGTTTCATGATGATCCGTTCAGTAGTTTTTGCGCAATCCAGATAATCATCAGACAAAGGAAACAAACACATACCCTTGGCAGAGGTAATAATGCCTTTCTGTAAAAAAAAAAAAAAGAATGCTATATGACGAAAAAAGAAACATGAAGGACAAGACAGAAACTTGGCAGCAGCAACCTGGAACAAACCTGATTCCCTCGTGCATAGATAAGACAAAGCGACATCAATCAGCTCCTCATCTAAACTGCCACCGGGCTCCAGTGAGCCGGCACTGACCACTTGAGTGAAAAACTGAATGTCCCCAGGCAGAGCTGTGAAGTTACTCGGTCACACTGCAGCTGCCACCCTCAGGCCTTCAGAGAGCATAGCTGGAGTAGACGCACAGGCCTGCACAAATCTCCAGGGAGCCTGGAGGAGAGGGAAGGTCAAGAGGCAGAGTCACGGAGTGGACAAACAAGCCGTGCATGGGAAAACAGCAGCCCAGCCTGCGGAATGACCACTTGTTGTGACACACAGCTCCATTTTTTCACGAACATCAAATGGGTGTTTTTCGGAGAACAACAAATGTCTGCAGCTAATCCATCCAATCATCATAAAGATATCATCATGGACAAGTCCTGCTGGTCTAGAGACAGACTGATTGTCCGTCACACCACCCACCATGCACTAGATGGGCTCAAAAGCACACATCGCAAACTAGGCTTTATATGGAGTCTGTGGCTGTGGGCAGTAGCACTTCTGTTTCCAGTCATGGTGAGTCTGCTCAGCTGTCGAAGCACATCGTCATTATTGGATTTATGGAAAATGTACAACCGTGTCCAGCCCACCTGCTCCTCCTTATGAGAGGGCTACATCCACAGACATGCGGAGCCAACGTTAGGCCACAGCACACAGGAGAGATTTCCTTTTTTTCTTGGCACAGAACATGAGTCCGTCAACGATAAGTGTGTTTCAGATGATGGTGCAAGGAATGAAATGTAGTTTTACAAAGCTAATTATTCTTTATTCAATCGTATTTAAGATTCCAATCGATGAGTCTACTCGTGACTTATTAAGTTCTGAATTTACTGTCTCGGCTTGTGAAATGAAACAGTGACAGAGCTCCAACAAAAGGATTTTACCTTGAGAAACCACCCCAGAATTTGGACTGAAAACCAGACACAAGGGAAAACAATCAAAAGCGGTGTTTTCGGGATGTACAGTGAATCTTGTTGAACTGTCATCAAGAGTCCGCTATGTGACTGCAGGTGTTCGTTGATTGCAAAGAACTGATTGCAATCAAATATTTATTATGTTTACTTTTAATTTGTCCGATTCACTGTGGACATTCTTAAAGAAAGCCATCAAAAAGCACTACTCTATTTTGTTTTGATTTTAATTAAATATTAAACAAAAGTATCCCAGCCTGTTTCTGAAGTTTTGAAATCCACAAGATGATATATCTGCACTTTTAAGTGCCAGAAACTATGTTAGTGTCATTTGACATGATCTTAACGGACTCTTATGGTCTTGATGGATTTGGTGTGGAACTATTCACCAGGTCAGTGGAGAGGCAGCATAAAAACACTTTCATAGAAATAAAAATGAAAACAGATTTCAGTAAAACACTCCTGCAAGGCTGAACAGTGACATCACAGAGAGGACAGACGTCCTGACAGTTTCAAGGTACCGTTTCTGAACAGGGCCATCATCTCCTCATGGATTGACCTGCTTTGATACTTTCACTGTATTTTATATTTAGAAAAAAACAAGGAAATCTCTTCAAATAACCCATATCTATCACAGCATGAAATGATTCCTGAAATTCAGTCTTGGCTTTTCATTTTATTGTTGGCACCCCAACATTTCAATGGCCCCATCTGACCGTCCCGATGAAACGTTTCTGGGGGAGTCACAGTCCCTCTGCCACCTTAAGCTTTATTGTTGTCTCCATGTGTATGTGACAACAAAAACAAAGTCTATATTCCTCACATCCTCATCTTCAGCTCCGCTCCACGGGCTTTTGACCTGTATCAAAATGCATGATGCTTCCTGTGAAAATGTACTGTATATGTATAGTCTAAAAAAATGTTTTTGTCGGCAGTCTTGTGTATGCAAGATTTTATACATGTAATAATTTGTCAGACTATTTCATGCAAAGTTCTATCGTCTGTGTGTTGAGAGTAAAACATATTTTGAGCCATTTTTTGTTTCTGTGGGATTTTAAAGGTATTTAACTGATGAGGCTGAGGTTTAAGAAGTTGCCTACTACTCATCCTGTGAGTCCCACTTGTTATGGTGCTAACCCAGATATTTACACACACACACACACACACACACACGTAAACACATTCTTTCCCTCTCTCTCCCCTCAGACTCGAGGTACGGTAAGCTGCCATCTTATCAGTGTTCAGCAGAGCACCAGGAATTCAGTCGGCCACAAGTAATGTCGCGCTTTGATATCACTTCATACACGACTGTTCAAATGCTCACATGTCTGAAAACAGTCGCAGGTTTCCCATTCTGCTACTTGGTTTATCTGTTATTGAAGCAAGGCCGACAACTGACCAGCATGTGTGCGAGACATAGACACACAATGCACATACTGTATAAAGTTTTCGATGAAAAAAACGTTTTTGTATTTCTACATGTATTTAATTTCAGATTGAATAATTTATTAATTTCTATATCCATATATTTATTTATTTACATATTTATAATTTCCTATATTTATTTATGTATTAATTTATCCATTTTTAAATTTCTGTATTTATACATTACAGTATTTCTGTGTCCATATATATTAATTAGGTAGTCAGGATTACAGGAGTCTGAAGCCAGATTGGTTGAAGCAGTGTGATCATCAGATCTACACTGTTTTTGAATATATTTCTCACTCTGCTTTTGGTTTTATTTGTGAAAAATCTTTGGGAATCTAATTATGGCATAAACATGAACCGTTTTGAAGTGGTGTTAATCATAGCTACTTTGCGTCAAAGTCTAACAATGCTCTGTCCTTTTGCTCTCGAGTTTCATTACAAACCACCAGCAGCATTTTACGCCTCTCACTCTCTTTGCATTGGAAAGTGTTGATTTACACTTTGTAACTGTGCCTCAGAGAGCTCTCCACCCGACAAGGGGAAATGTGCTGGATTCAGTGCTTTGCAAATGGATCCATTTATGACACTCTGCCAATGCTTAATTAATGCCATCACAGAAAGACACATCTCCCCAGGTGGAGAATGGTGGAAAGAAGAGTGCCACTGGGGGCGGGTTTCATTTTTGACAGCCGACACTTCAACAATGTTATTGCCCTCAAAATTTCAGGCAACCTGTGGGTTTACAGGAAAGTCAAATCTTTCTTTAGTCTTGTGTCGACTGAGGCCAAATCGTATAACTTCCTCCACAATGATGGACGCTTTAATGACTTCATGAAATGATTTGGACTTGGTGGTAAGGTATTTTTAGGATCCTGTAAGCTCTTGAATTGAGAAGATTGAGAAACGTCAAATAAGGACTCGACTGTTATGGCAGCTGGGGAATGCAAATTAAATTCTGATTGTCAGTTTGGATTGGGAGGTTATGAGATTATTCTGTTTGTCTAAGAGCCCTCGAGGCCATGGCACTGGACCTGACATGGACCAAAGTACTGGCATGCTCACAGGGGAGAGCCTGAATCTCTTGGAATGATGTGCTTGGAGAATTAGCGAGGAGCTGCACTGTTACACACATTCTCTAGGAAGTCAGAATACAAATATGATGATTACCAGCATAAATGTTGGGGACTAAATATGCCATGATATGAGGAAGCAGAGAGAATACAGATAACTTTGACTTTGTCAGACTTGTTCTGGTGCTGTTATGAAATAACAGACACTAACTGTGACCTAACATTTATTGCAAATAGTTTCATAATAACACACATATGACGTTATAATAATTTCCAAAGCAATATTAAGTTGAGTTGAAGTGCATGTCGGGGGTCGGTGTGGATGATGTGCCTCGACATGGATTCTGAAATAGCATCACAGTATAAATAATGTAAAGATGCTGTATAATACTTCAACTAGTGATGACTGAAAGGGCAGAAATGGAAAAAGGTATTCCTGAGCAACAGTAAAATAATGTCATCAGAATTACAAATCTCTTGTTGTGGTGACTGAAACATTATAAGAAAACTGACTTAAGGTAAAGGTCCCAAAACTTGAGTTCTTCTACATTTGAAGTTTTTCTCTTTCATAACAGTTTTTGAAAATTGATGCCGTTCTTTCAAAACACTATCTTCTAGTGTTGCATGCCTGTATTTATGAGACCAGGACGTTTTACATACATACACAAATGCATACCTTAGTATATATTTTCTCATAGATGGAGGCTTTAATATGTGCTGTGGAAAATTGTAAATTGAGTGAGGAATGTATTCAACTTTGAAGCAAGGATAACAATAGCTTTTTTCTACATGATCTACAGTTTATATTCATTTGAAATTTTTCCGAGAATAATTCTGTCTGACTGATGTGGGTCAGACAGATGAAAAAAATAGTGGAAAAGTCAAATTTTGAGAATTACTGACACAGAGGTAATATGGTGAAAAGTAGCATAATATTTCACTACAAATTACAAACGATAATAAGGGATGTATAATAAAAAATAACCCCCCATGTCCTCCAGCTAAAAGACTATAACAAATGATTATATTGGGTCACAAATAAAAGGGTTAATCACGTGCTGTAATGCTTTTGCTGTTTGAGCAGAAAAGCTATTAGTCAAGATATAGAGATGTTCCCAGATGTGAGACGTAAAAGGAGGAAAACGTTAGAGGCTGATGAGAAGAAACGTAAACATAATGTGACATATATATATATATATATATATATATATATGGCTGCAGAGGTTAATTAAGTGGAAAATCCCCCCCCGATGCAGCTCTATCCTCTTTGATACCAAAGGTGCCAAGCTATGACATTTTCCATTACAGCAGCGCCTGGCAAGTTCACAGGTGAAATAGACCTTGAGTTTGGTGCATGGAGATGCTTGCAGTGACTCAGTTCACTCTGTAAGTTGCAGTTCAGGGACTGTTTGGGTGATTCACTGTAGCCTGAAACTTTCATCAGTGCTGGGAGAGAGCACAAGTTACTGCCCCTGCGAGTTTACCCTGCCACATACAAATGATGCGTCTCTACACCTGAACTGCATCAACAAATACAGTTGAGGGAATGTTTTTCTGTGTAAATGATGTTGGACACTACATTTACTTACAGCTGCAGAGCCAGCAGCAGGTGGAAGGGGTGGATGACAGATAAACAAAACCCACAGCAGAGATGGAGGTTTGCATCCATATTCCCCTCAGAGGTTCGGTTCAGTTCAGGCAACAAAAACACTTTAAAGTTCAGAAAAACATTAGTAGTGAAATGTGAATAAATACATCAAGTCTGGAGTTACTGTGAACTTTTTTCCTGATTTACACCAGATCACAAACTTTCCCAAATGTAAACCAAGTGCTGTGTGTGTAAAAACAACCATAAACAGGTTTAATAAGGCTTTAGTCACGACCATGGATACTATACTGCAATTACCTAAAACAAATGTGTTCACTGTGAAAAATGTTTCACCAAATATGTAAAATAACAACTTGGTAACTCTGCAGTAAACTTCCCTCATTTGTACAGCATTACTTTTTGACATTATCCACAAATTAAATTAAAAACAAAATGATAAAATACCTGGAAGAGAGAAAACTCAGAGGACGTTAACACTGAGACTGCAAAACACGAATGAAGGTGAATCTAAAGAAAACTCAACAAGGCAAATATGTGTTGTCAGGCGTTTTTTAAAAACAGTTAGTCTATCCTGTACTCATAGCACTGCCATTCTCACAGCTGAGGCCTTGGGATGACGATCAGTCTCAGTTAGTTGGACCTCAGGGGCCGAACATTGCTGAGGCAGGTCAGACGTTCAGAAAAATGTGGAAGTGGAAAGTTCTGCTCCTTTCTGCAAACATTAAGAAACACAATTTACATGGACCTTAACATACTGCACATCCCGGAACGCTCAAGACTTTTTAATCTGCATTCTTGTTCTGTTGGCCTCTCTTTCTCTCTCTAACGCTGTGTAAATCTCACTTAATTACGAGCCACCGACGGAGTTTATACCGAGACAACTCTCCTGAGATCTGCTCTCTGAGTGTCCTCCAAAACACGAGGACCCCACAGCGCCTTTCTCACGCTACATGTGCGCTTTGTTGAGTGTGTGCGTGTGTGTTTGTGTGGAGAGATGAAATAAACAGTGATCCCCCAAAAAATCCTGTTGAACGTACACACGTACACACGTACACACACACTCTTATCATCTTGGCCTCTGGTCAGTATTGTGTAAATCTCACTTGATGGACTATGGGTGTGTGTGTGCGTGTGTGTTTGTGTGTGTGTGTGTGTGTGTGTGTGTGAGAGAGAGAGAGAGAGAGAGAGAGAGATTATTTCTGACTAAATGAACAACTGGGGGATACTCATCCAAATTCTTTCAGGCATTATCTCCTATTTACATCCGGTACACTTCTTTTTGATGATTTAATCACTTCCTCTATAATTAGAATCTTTGCCTCCTACAAACACAGTCATGTTGCCGTGGGTCACTTTCTACTCAGCTCAGAAATTAATTCCTCAAAGACCCTCGGGCTTCCAAATGTTTCTGTCATTTGACACTGTTCACTTAATGTGAGCCTAATCGTTCGTCTGGGAAAGTTTTTCTTTCTGCCGTCTACTGCTCACACAGTTGTCCCTGATAAATGGTAAATGATGTTTGACACATTCGAGTGCACCAGTATGAACAGTAAATAAACTTTTGTCCACCACTGCTGAACTGGCCCTCAGTTTAAATGTCAAGAAAGTTGGAATGAAAGTTTCTCTCTGTCTGACATCTTTCTCTGACATCATGCTGTGCAAAGAAATTGTTATAAGCCATGTATACACTTTAAATTGTATATATTAGTTCACATTTTTACATATTCCCATGTATTTACATTGCATTTTTACTGATATTTACTTACTTTGCTTCTGTAACAAAGGACAGTTCTTATCTCATGTTATCTAACGCTTGTCAGTTACAGTGCTTTCAAAATGTAGCTGCAGTAGCGGTTTGACAATAAAAAACATTACTGTGATGGAGCATCTTCTCTCAGGGTTATGGACTCCTTCATCTGCTGATGCTTTGTTTTCACTTCTCTCCATCCCGGGATAGATGTCACTCTGCGCCCCTGCACAGGAGAGCAATGATGTGCTTTTTACAGACATGGCTGATATGGTAGGTAGACCTCATTGAAACACTGCTCCACTCCTCCTGGAAAGTGTGGAAATTAAATTCAAACTCTTATGTCATGCATAATTGCAGACCTCCATAAAAGGTCAAAGGGTTGCCATAAATCAAAACAAAGAAGCCGTGAAAAGAGAGGAATTCTTGTTTATTCTGCAAATATCCTCTAAAATGTCCTTGATTAAATGATTGGTACCCTTCAATCCTTTAATTAGCATTCAGCCTATTCATTGAAATGCAGTCGTCTTTGTGATGTTTTGAATTATTGTGTGCACCTCACTGAACATGGATAAGAGAAAGATAAGAGGAGACATTGTTTCAGGAGATGAGGAAGACGATTATTGAGTCAAGAGTAAAGGTAAAGACCAGCTACACCTTATGGTTCTATAGTTGGACGTATCTTTAGTGATGAACCAGCAGGGGTTCGATGGCACTCCAGGTTTTTAATCATCAGACACCCTCACTCTGGCAACCCAGCCGGGATCTACCAGTGCCAAATTAGTGTCCAACTGGTGCACTAATCCATGGAGACCCCCTCTGGATCCACAGCCATCATCCGGCTCTTCAGCTGCCTCCAGGATGTTCTTGCTTGCTCTTCTGCCATAAAGTCCGCCGGGAGTTCGAGAGTTCACTGTAATGAGTCAACAGCAAAGCCCTGTCACCAAACTTCCACTTGCTACTCACAGTGGGCTCTCCACCAATTGTTCCAGCTCTCTATAACAAGATCTGCATAAGTAAGCAGCCCTTCTGTCGCCCCCTGAGCTTCTTCTCTGGGTTGAAGAGGCTAAGGGACAAATATTCCCCGAGAACCCAGGGAACTGTAGGTTCCAGCAAGACCACTTCATTTGTAGATGTTAACAGCATGTCTGGGTAGACCAGGTGAAATGTTTTATCATAACTTGAGCTCCTGGGTCAACTCGGAGCAGTCAGTCATGTCAGTCGAAAGAAGCCTTCCTTGGAAGTTAATCTGAGGTTGTTTCCTCTTCCCAGCTACAAGCCCATCTCCAAACAGCAACAGACAACATCCCAGGATGTGGGTGTCGAAGCAAAATTCACCCCAGGTTCAATTGAGGATAAAGAACCAAGATTAATGTCAAAACAGGCTGACCCCAACTTCAATGTACAACATTGTCCAGTTAGCCCATCTATCATGTTTTAAAGGTAAATTAGTTCCATGGTTAAAGAGCCACACTTTTGAAAGAGATGGATAAAAAGATCCGAGCAGAAATTGCTTAGCGGTATTGCCTCTGGGAGAATCTCCTTTGGACAGATGGAATACTATTAGAGCTTTTTGGTGAAAAGAATTTAGCTTTCAATGAAAATAGGAGGCTCAGTTACATGTACGTATGCTTTGCTGTTTCTGTCACCAGGTGTCTTCAATCTACGAAGTTGCCACCACCACAGTGTAATTTGCAGATTATTGGTATTTGAATGTAATTTCCTGGCTGACATGGTTGGATAACGCAAAGGGAAAATTGACGGAGAAACCAAAGACCCAAAGATATGTGAAAAGTTGATATCTCCTGTGACATTGGAAAAAGAATACATTACTGAATAAGGAGAATTGTTCACTTTAGACTTTTACATATTGTCGGTAATCATTGGTGATCATCTGCAACCAGGCAGGAATCAGTGTGAAGCTGGGGGGGAAATGTTTTGCCTCTGTGCCTCTCAGTTGATCTGTCTGACAGATGATCAACACTGATTTACATTTAACATTTAAAATCTGCACTTGTCCATTGTTGCAGGTCTGGTTGCTATGAAAACAGCAGCTTGACATTTCTCACATTATTTTGGACAGTTTTGTTATTCATGGTAACGTGTTCCTCTTGAAAACATATTTTTGCTGTCTGGGACACGACAGAGCTTCTGTATTTTCTAGAATTTTAAACTGTAATTGAGGCAGATTCCCTGCCAACAATCGTACGCTGGCTCCCAGTGACACTTTTGCTACAGCAGCCACCTTCAGTATTAGGAACCAAACCCCCTGATCCACCTGGATGTCCTCAAACTGATTTAGTCTGTAACAGGACTGCAAGAAAAATATCAGCATTATAAAAGAGTAGCTGAGCAGCTGAGCTGGAGGTGTGTAGTGTGGTCAGTGTGATGGCATGAGGGTCAAACAGAAAACACAAACAGAAACTGTGTGTTAGGAACTTGACTGTAACAAGCATTGAGGCACAACAAACAGAGAGGTGACAGAGTACATGGGGAGGGAGGGGAAAAAAACAATGTCCAACAATAGGGGAAAGGTTTTCATAGAACACATTCACTTGAATCAGAAATATGGGAAATATATGTTTTAAATTGTTGTTGTTGTTGTTGTCAAAGTGGCGATGGTGTTTTAAGAATTTCTTCTGGCTGCATTATTGCCAAAAATTATACACTAATATCATATGTATGTAAGTATGGGTCTTTGTGATCATGTGCACTATTGCAATATTCTCAATTTAGGGGAAAGTAGTGTATCAATGCATTTTTTAACGACGGGTGTATAGTTTCATTTCAAACATTTCTCCTCAGTCCTTATTACCTATTTGATTCTGAGGATGTTTACAGAGAATGATTTCCACTCTCCTACCGTCACAGCTGATTGGCTGAGAGTGACAGGTGTGAGAGGCCATGGTAGTTACGTGATTAGAGGCGTATCCATGTACCTGCCTGTCAGATTAGAGCTCACAGATGTCGACAAAATGAAGTTCACGCTCTGAAGAAATATGTAAAAAACAGTGTGATGAAAACATTCCCTATAAAATGACCTTTCTTTGTGGAAAAACCCAATCAAATCAATTAGCATGAGTACTGGTTGTCTTTTGGTCTGGTCACCATATGCACAAAAAAATATAAAAGAAACTCTCTCTGATAACCATTAATTCCTCTTTTAGAAAAGTGTCTACATGCTTGTCTAAAAGTGACACATTTACTTGACAAGAAATTCCTTTATGTTGGCGCGGTTGCCAAGCATTACATCCCCTAGAGGGCAGTACAGAGTCGAGTGTTTCCTGATAAAAAACAAACATGGTGAAGGTGAAGGAGTTTGTGATCATATACTCGGGCTGTTACAAGTTTGAATAAATTTGACGTGACACATCTAATTTCAATAGATGAGCCTGCAGAGTTGTTGTTGTTGAAGAGGAAGGCAATTGCAGCCGTGCGCTAGAAAGTATGGACAGCCATCCGTTTCATGGACATAAACATTGAGCATAAACTACCACCTGCAGGGCTCAAAGCTAAACTTTATTGGCATTGTTTCATTAACTGACGGCTGTGCTGTGAATTGTTCCGCAGGGAGACATATCTCTTAAAATCACGGTCCTAGCTTTTAGTTTTAAAAAAAAGTTTCATCAACAAAAAAATTCCGACTTACGGGAAATCACCGCTCTTTTCTAGTTTGTTCCTTCGAGCAGTTTTCCTTTATCTGCTGTGTAACATTTACAATAACAAACACACTAATTATCCATTCTACCCTCGGCCTACAGAGGAAGAACAAAGCCCTTGCGGTCGTTGTGTCTGGGCCTCTGAGTGCTCACGCAGGTCGATTCACATAACCTCAGTTATGTGCACAAAGGAATACTACAGCAATGTTTTTCTTCCTCTCATATAGAGGGATGTGGTCGCTGCTCTGTGCGGCTTGTTTGTGTCTGTTTGGCATCATGAGATTTGAAATCTCAGCAAAGATGATACATTCTTTTTCAATCTGTCATTGAGAGCTGGTAGGTAGTGAGCGTCCATTACAACATAGGCGATAATAATAACAATAATAGTAATAATAATCTGTTTCTTTTTATAGCACTTTTCAGGTTCTGAAGGTTGGATTCTTTCATATACTGTGGCACTGACGGACTCCATCTGCTTCATAAGTCATGACAGGTAATTGACATTGCTGAGTTATCTCCAGTGTGTGTGTGCGTGCACGCTTGTATAATTTGTCAGAGTTACACTTAAGTGGTAAAGACAAATCATATAACTAAAAATAGCTCGGGTCATTCATTGAAATTCCACATGGCAAGACGCCAGCCTTAATGGACACACTGAGGCTGCATTTCATTTCTGCATCAGAAAGAATAATGAAACAGCACTTTGTATAATCACTCATCCTCTGTCAGAGAAGTGGCGGGATGAAAAAAACAATAAACTTGTAATTTCCTCAGTATTCCTTCTAAATAATGAGATGTTTCAAAAAAGACTTGTGATTGCAGCTGAACTGTGATTGAATCTTTCATCAAAGAGCACAAGGAGGCCGTGTTGGACGACCGGAGATGGAAGCGACAACCGTTTGCACAAAGTGGAGGTTTGTTGCACAAATAAACACGAAACTAAATTGTTTTTCTATTCTTAGAAAACAGTTCAGACACCAGCTCTGCAGAGAGGGAGGAAAAGAGGTGTTACTGTTCGACTGTGAAATATTCGTTTTTTCTTCTCTTTTCTTTGTTCCTTCAAAGAAAGACAAGTTGCAGGAGTTGGTGTAATGGTCACTTTGGACTTTTAGGGTTTCCCCTTTGCCCAGTGTTGTTTCAGTTTCGAAGTTCTTTCAGTTCGCCCCTTGAGGAAGATAACACACTGAGCACAGGCAGAGCTGTCCGAGAGGTTTCATACAACCAGTCCCTTTAAGTACGGACTGAATACATGTAAATTCCTACAAGGTAAAGGTATATTCCAACAAGAACAGGTCGTTCTATATGCTCTGTAACATAGGCTACATCCATACTTATCATACCAAACATCCATTTTAGTTTTCAAATTGTATTTTCAGAACAAAATTTAGTATTATCGCTCCAATGTATATCACATTGAATCAGGTTGTCTACTCTGCTGTTGGTTGAATGGTGATTTCTTTTATTGACTGTTGAGAAAAGCAGGTGACTGTGCTTTGTTTTAAAAATGTCAGTTTTTGCTCATCCAGACTACAACACAGCCCCAGATTAGAATTTACGAACTTCTCAGTTTTACGAAAACTCCAGAGTAATCTGGACAGCATCTTTATTTTTAATTTGTGAAGATTCCTACTAACAGACTAAAGATGGTAATTTTTACAAAGACAAAGAACAACGATTTAAACATGGATGTTGCAAGACAGATAATTGTCTATGGGGGCTGTGTTTGCTCAGTGTTTGCTGTGAATCAATGACTCAAATCATCAAAGTTCTACAGAGTTGGGCATAATGTCAGAAAATCTGCATGATTGTTTCCGTTGCTCAGACAAACCTCCACTGAAATATTTCCCACTAAATTTCAGTCTTTAAATAAATTCTTTTCAGCTTTCACTTTTCAAACATTTCTTCTCTTTTCAACATAATGGGTGTCATTTTCTTTCCTCACTGACATTTGACTTATTGTTTCATTTTGTGAAGCGTTGTGATACTCTGATACCACAATAAGCTGTATAGTCAGGCAGTGGATATCAGTGGTCCCTCGGCACGTCTGCTGCTTCAGGTGATGTTTAAATAAATGATGTGAAGGTATGGATTTATATTCCATGAACTCCGTCTGCTGTAGGAGCAGACTTTATCCCAGCCACCATTATAATGCAAACTACACAACACCTTGTCTTCGAAAATGTTGGATATCGTTAGATGTAGTTATATATTTAAAACATACAAAACAGTCCAATAGTATACTTTTGTCAGCCAGTTTCACAATGTTAAAGAAAGTGAAAGTTCTTAATTTAATCTGCTCTAAAAGTTAATGTTCTCTTCCTTGGCCCCAGCCATTCACCAAGTTTTAATAAAATCAGTTCAGAAGTTATAGCATAATTCTGCTAACAGAGCGATCATAGACTTTACATAACGATGTACGACTTGTCTCTTCTACTAAACAAGTCAGACTCCCAAACCAAACTTACCAGAAAAACTTTGACTTTTTAGTTTGGTCCATGTCCTGTCCACTAATATGGAGGAGGCAGGCTTTATGACCTATACTGCAGCCAGCCACCATGGTGATGGAGACGCTTTGGCTTCACTGTCCATCTTTATAAACATTGCAATGAAAACATCACCTCGTTGGTGGAGGTGATGAACAGAAAAGTTTGCTGCAGATGATCACAATGTGGAGTCCAGATTTCAGCTTCGACTTTGACACACAAAGAAACTAATTTCACCCGTTATCCATCAGGATTACCCTGACACCTTTGCTCGTCACAGCTCTCCTGTGTTGGCCAGGAGTGAACTTATTTCTGTTTTTGAAGTGTCACTCTCTTTCATCTAGTCTGAACGTGTATCAGCTCCCGCTTCACTCTAGTGGATAACGAATGCCACCGTCTTTTTTGTTCACATGTCTGAAAAAGTCTGATCTTTGTCTTTTCATGTCCATTCATTTCCAGCAATCATGATATATACTTTTAAAATTGCTCTGTGGTGCTTTTATCAGCTATTGAAAAAACCTGTCTGTTGTTTTCATGTGGTTTACAATTTGAAAAACCTGCCCTTCGTGTGTCCTCCTTTGGGACCCGCAGAGGACACAAAACCCCAAACTGCAGAATTTGCTCAAACACTGAAGACAGAACAGCAGTGATACAGAAAAGAGGTGGACAAACGATGCAGGTCTCAGTGTGTCCTCTATAGGTGATGATAACAGTTATATCCTTTGTTATTTCATTATATATATATATATATATATATTATATTTGTGTATCGTTTCTGTCAGATTCATCCCAATCCTTCTCTTTATTTCTCCTGCAGAGCTCTTTCAGTTGTTCTGAGGAATTAAGTTTGCTATAGTATCTCTTTCTCCAACACATTTGACTCTAAAAACATAAAATTGAGCTTTCAAAATGCATTCATTAGATAAGTATGAGTTTTGTGAATTTGCACTTCTGAAAGAATAAGATACCACACACAGCTCATGCCTTGCAGGCAGGCTTTAGTGTATTTTCACAGTTTGTTGCTAACTTTCTATGATTGCATTTCTCCGAATGAACTCCATTTCCAAGAGGTCACCGCAAACAAGACCCTACATCCTTCTTTAATTAGTGCATTTGTCATATTGGCAGACTGTGTGCTCTTTATTATACAAGTTCACTTGTGTGTGTGAGCCACATGGGTGAGTATTATGATGTGCTGCCAGCAGTTAGATTGGTGCCGTGCAGAAGAGGATATGGTTCATGTAAGGTCCGCAGCAGCGGGTGAGCTGCACCAGCTCCACTGAGAGTCGGTGGTTTCATGTTGATTTTCATCATCTCAGATGAATGCACTTACACAACCCAAGGAAAACTATTGTTTTCAGTGCCAGAGATCAAATATTTTTACTCAAGTACTGTACTCAAATGCTTCCACTCAAATACATTCAGAGGGAAAATTGTAGTTTATGATTCACTTTATAAGATTGATCTCTTCATTTACTAGTTACTTTTAAGATGAAGATTTTAGACAATGTGGCTTCTGTCATTTCACAAAAAGTCATGTGAAGTCGAGGTCCCTCCTTGATGTGTGTTGATTTCATTCACCTCATGTTGTTGTTCTGTTCTTCGTGTTCCTTTTTATCCTTTGGAGCTGGATTTTCTGTTTGCACCTGCCTGTCCATTTGCCAGCTGAATCCTCTGTAAGTCTATATAACTTCCCATCAGATTTTCTCTGCTGCACCTGCCTGCCTTGATGTGTTTTATGTTCAAGTCCAGAAATCTTTAAACATAACACATGCCAGCTGGTTTAACATATCAACCACAAAGGACCAAACCACTACTTAAACTCACTCTAATACTCTCATATCCTCTACTTTTACTTTTCCATGCAAGACATTTAATTGGAGTATTTTTACATTGCTGTAAAAGTACTTTTACATTGGTGAAGGATCTGAGTATATATATACCATTACCATAACTGTCACATTAACAGTCACAACTGTCTGTAAAGTCAGGAGCCATTTGATCCGTACGCACGGTGTTCCTCAGACTCAGGTGACTCTGAGCAGGCGGAGGCCGGCAGCGCTGTTTCCACTGCTCCGTGGCTGTTCCAGGGTCGGTGTCAGACACGTCCATGTGTCCCTACAGCAGCAACTTTGCAATTCAAAATGTTCCAATGAATCCACTGGAGCTGCGAATCAATTTGTCTTCCCCTTTGAGGAATCACTCTCTGGTCTGCTTCTGCTCGTGTCTGCCCCCTGACCCGAACCGGTAACCTGCTGAAGAAACCAAATCACACACAGAAGAACCTAGATTCTACATATAGATGATATACAGTATACAACACAAGCACAATCATGTCCTGCAATGATTTGAACTGTTTGTTTGTGGGCAATGCATTTACTCCAGTTCAACATCTGGAACAGGGATAAACACTCACGCTAAAGCAAAAGGCAATTTAGCTGATTCAACCGTGGTGAGTGTGAACATGTGAAGCATGAAACCAGCTCCCTCTGTGCTTCATTTAGTCACTGCAGGAGAACACTGTAAGTCCCGGTGTCCTTTTTTCCTTCACACTGACACAGATTATAAGAGAAACATGAGGCCTGGGATTTGTCTTCATCCCCCTACACAAGCAAGGGAATTTAAGATGCAGCTCCTGCCAAAGAAAACATGCCTCCCAGAGATCAGCACATCACTCCTTATATTTCATGTGTCCAACCACCAAATCTTACTTCAAATCAAACATACAAGGATGGACAATTTATACGGAGCCAGAGTCTGCGCTGTCATGACTTGGGGATGTAGCCTGGGTAGCAAGGTCATGCTGATACACATGCTTGACCAATCGGGATTCAGCTGTCATTCATGACATTTCACTCTGTTGCCATAGCAATACATTTATTTATTAAAACTACCAGGAAGAATGAGCACTTGGACGTTCATCAGTGTGACAAGAAGGAGCTTAAATGAAACAAAAAACATCTTTGAGAGAAATTTTAACTGTACTTTGACATTTTAGTGCAGTTCATGTCCCATCCACTAACATGGAGGACATGATTGTGTCCTTGAGTGTAGATTTAAGGACTATACCACAGCCAGCCACTACGTGGCGATCAAGATGCTTTGTCTTTGCTTTTTGAGAGCTGTCATCCATCTTTATTTACAGTATAACATAAACTGTTATTATGAAGACCTCATGCATGTGGACAAAGCTGTCGGAGTCTGGCTTTCACCCATTGTACAGAATATACAGACAGCAACACAATATAAAAAAAAAATAGTAGAATGTAGTGGAATTTATGAATAACAATAAATCTAGTTTGAAAACAGCAAAATAAACAAAACAACTAGG
Organism: Verasper variegatus; assembly: GCA_026259375.1. Lineage (NCBI taxonomy): Eukaryota > Metazoa > Chordata > Actinopteri > Pleuronectiformes > Pleuronectidae > Verasper > Verasper variegatus. The sequence continues at coordinate 9,902,878 of CM048044.1, read as the reverse complement.
GCGAGTGGGGGGGCTTGCGGTGACCTCCAGGACTGGGAGGTGGTTGGATTCAGCGTCGTACTGTTCCACTCCAAACATGTAGGAGAGATGAATCCCTTGGCTGCCCTCTCCTTCAGCTGTGGGAACATTCCTCAGATGTCATTAGGGGAAGTTTCCTCCTTCTGGCACATACACACAGAAAGTGTCAGGAAACTTGAGTCAAGTCCCTCAGGTTTTTATACTCAGGGCAGCAGGTTAAGGGAAGTGCCGCCAAACAAAACATCTTAGTGACTGCGTCCCAATCGGTTCATCGGTCCATCTAAAAAGTGTCAATATTGCATTCATGGTAAATGGACAGTATTCTATATAGCACATTTACAGTCTTATCAACATGTTAAGGGCTACACACTACAAGTCACATTCACAAGTTAATGCAGGGATTTGATTGTGCCATTATACGCAGCACTTTTTACATCACACAGCACAAGGACACTTCAGAATGCTGACTGGAGAAAGCCCCTGACCCTCCTGGTTTGTGGATGACCGTCTGTATCCTATGAGCCACAGCCGCCCCCAGCACCTCTTTATGGTTTATAGATTTATTATGCATCATCGAAGGACTTGTGACAGCTATGTGTCAAATCTTCACACATTTTCTATACTGCTCATCCTTTGAGGGTCGCAGGAGCCGCTGGAGCCAATTGACACTGGGAAAGAGGCGGAGTTCACCCTGGACAGGTCACCAGCGTAAAGCAGGGCCAACATACAGAGACAACCATTCACAACCAGACCAGAGAATATGGAGTCTCCACACAGAAAGGCCCCAGACAGATTAAATCTAGATTAATAAAGAATGAATACAAATAATGGAATTAAAGGGATAGTTCACTGAAAAATGAAAATTCACTTATTATCTATCTACTATTTAGGCTACAAACACGGTTTAAACTACACCATTTCGATTTAAATTGAAATGATGGGGCTTAAGGACACTTGGATGACTCCACAGGAGCAGTTTGGAGGCATTTTATGTGTTTTTCTGTTGATTTATTACGTTTTCCCAGTTACTTAAATTGTGTTGGATTTGGCTGCTACGCTGTTTAACCGTGGTGAGTTTTCATTTTTCGGTGAACCATCCCTTTAATACCGTTCCAAATGAAATAAATGAACCTAAATGATGATACTCAGCCAGACAAGGTGCCCTCAGCTAATTTCCTCGGCCAGTTTAAACACATTCATCAGTGACTTAAAAGCTTGAAGTTAGATTCTCTCTGCCTTAGATGATAGATCTGGCTCCTTATCCAAGGACCATGTTCAGCATCCTGATAATGGACCTGTGCTGTCTCCTTATTGTCCTTGTTTGTCAGTGT